>JAOXJM010000001.1:69110674-69122949 GCA_026413425.1 Tringa solitaria | reverse complement strand
GAAACTGTTGTTCTAAGAGAATTAATCATAATAATTCAGTAGTTATCAGTTACTTACTAAATTGTGAAAAACGGCAGAGCAGATGAAGAAATACTCACACAAAACCAAAGTATTCTTCTCAACAGCTACATTTGCCTGATAATGCAGTTTGAAATTATTTATTTACGCTTATATTTGCACTGCAGAGTAATAATACATGTTGTGAAGTATTTTTTTATAAAGAATCAATCTCACTATACTTTGCAAAAAGTGAGGAAGTTGCAATAATGTGAGACCTTACAAAATATTGTATCTGCTATTAAACATTTGTTGAGAAATAGTGGAGAAACCATTGTTTTTTATGTCAGTTTTATGGGATATGTGAATAGGTAAAATGCAACTCAGTGAGCTTTTACTGTGTTGCTTACTATTCCAGGCATATAATTTACAGTATCGGAGGATAGATTTGCATACATTTGTCTTATTACATAAACCAAACAGAGATTTCTTGTAGGTATCAAACAAAACCTGTTTGAAATATATTCCTATGGCTGCCAAAAGGGGGTTTGTACCGTGTTGCTAGATTACGCCTGTCAGTGGCAAACAGAATTCAAGAAAACCCCAATAAATGTACAGAAAAGAAATCTGAAGGTGTGCTCTCCTGCTAACAACTACATTTTGCTGGTTTGTGAACTTGTTGATAGAAATTTTCTAAGCAGTCGTTTCAAGGAGACCTGCACTGACAATCCTCTCTGACTTGCAGTATGACCAAACACTTCATCAAATCAGGACAGATGGCCCAAGATGTGAACCTGTCAATGGGAAGAAAATGCAGGAGGACAGTGTATCTCTGCTGTAGCAATGCTGCAGGAAGAATATTTGACAATGGGCAGAGTATCTTTCTCCCCCTCGACTTTGTAAGGCATAGCTGTAGGCCATCTCTCCATGACATATTACCTTCTGGCATAGAGACAATAACAGGTAAGGTTTCAAAGAGACATTGTGATCTCGTTCACTGAATTTAAAGAAGGGGGGAGAAAAATCCCTCAGACTGGAAACAGGAAAAATGAACAGGAGTTTTTAGCAGTGATGGTGGGATTTTTTTATGCAGTGAAGTAAGAAGCTGGAGCTACCTACAAATCACACCACTTTAAGAAACATTGGGTTTGTCACAGGTGATCAGACAACTACTCTAACTTCTGCCTCCAGCTGCGGCCGATACCTGATGCTATCAAGGGGGTTGAAAAAAAGCCCCATAATACATTTAAGTCAACTGAATGGAGGAATACAATTGAACCTGACTGTTACAGCCCAGAGCATGAGGCCAGAATTCCCTTATTTATCTTTGCTGCCAGAGTTATATCAGCTGAGTGCAATATGACATTTTTTGAACATTCAACCCTTCCTGTTGAAGTCAGTGGGAATGTTGAGTGCACATGAACTGCAATGATCATAAAATTAGTCAGACTTATTAAAAATCCACTCACAGCATTTAAAACTCCATGACCATCTGTTGAAATACATTCCACAAGCCAACTAGGGAAAACCGAGTTTAAAAATACCCAAAACCAAAGCCTAACACCACTACCATAAAAAATCCAGTCCTTACTGATTCCAATTGAACAACTGAAGTTTTTTAGCACAGCCACAGCTGCAGGAGGTACAAATGGCAATAGGTGAGAGAGTACAGTGCAGGAGACAGAAGAGATTCTGATGGCCGAAGTTGCAGTTCGAAGAACATTTTTTCAGCAACAGGTCAGCATAAATAGCCTCCAATGAATCCTGCCTCTCACCATTGCCACATGCTAACACCTTAAATACTCATATGAGTGTTTGAGGTTGGTTGTGAGTTATTTATAAGCTAATGCGTTCCCTGGCCCAGTTCAGAAGCAGCCCCAAAAACACCCAGCAGAAGGGAAAGCATGGGGATGGAATTAAATGTCCTGAGGGGCTGTGAGGTGTTTGTGACCTTGATCACTGTGAGTAGTTTCAGAATTTAGATCCTCATAGTACTTTTGAATGGTCAAAATGTAGTTGAGACTATGCATTTATTTTTGGTTGTTTAGCAAAAAAACGTACGGACAAAGAGTAGCATATGCTGTGCTCCCACACTGATCATTACGAAGATGTGCTATGCTTCTTCTGCAGAGTGCAATGAGTCAGCTTCAGTATGGGGTGTCAGATGGTATCACTTCTCTTTCCTCAATGGAAGTGTCAATCACCTCTTCTGTTAGCACATTAGTTGTTCCGTTTGCTACGTACAATTATTTGATTACATCTCTTTTGTAAATATTTTTTTTTTATAAAATATAGAACAAAAAGAGCTTACCTGTGCGGCTGTGAGAGGCTAGCTCTATGGATGTATTACCAGTTGTGTTAACATCTGGGATGCTTCTGTTTCCTGAGGAGATTCCTGTAAAAGAAATGTACTTATTGCCTGAAGGATCCTAAATAAACCAATACAAGGGATCACGTGCACCAGCAAGGTGAATTGATTATCTTTGTACATAAGAATAATATTTTCCTCTCCTTATGACAGTCTCTAAGCTCTGTCAACACAGAGCACTGGAATTTCCTCTAGAACAACCTGTAGGAGCTATTATACATTAAAACATGGTAGATTGCATCTTAGAAATTTGTATGCCCCAAAGCTCTACTTCCTGAGTATGCAAAATCTCTAATTAAAATATTTAACCTTACAACACCTATATAAGCCAAGAAGACACAGTTTTGGCTGTTATACAGATGGGAAACTGAGATAGGTAAGGTTAGCTCCAAGAAAAACATTTGTTCTATCTGAGTAGAAAGTAAGTGCTCAAGTTCTCAAATCCCCTATATATTCCTGTTCAGTGTGTGAGAAATCATAGGAAGCTTTGTTTTGACTAATATATTTATTATCTGGACTAATTCTTACTTAGACTACTGAAGTTCTGCTATTGACTAAAACAAGTCTGTCTCATCTTGGCTAAGCTGAATATCTCAGCTCAGGTGAGCATGCCCCATCAAGTAAAGCCTATGAGGACCATGGATCAGCAGTTTGGAAGTCCCATGGAGCCTCTTCCATTCAGTATGTGCCAAGAATCACTGAACCATACTGACAATATTGAGTGCAGGAGACATGATTTGATCATCTATGATTAAAAAATCTGGTCAGAAGTGTTGAGAGGGTTGTCACCATCCCTTTTGTTTAATGTCTCATTGGCTAGACAACTTTCCAGAAGGTGTGAGGGTTGGAGTTGGTGTCTTCATCAGCTCAAGAAAATTCAAACCCATATGTCATTACAAGATGTAATGTAATATGTCATGGTCATGTACTGTGGGAACTACAGTTCTTTTACCTTGTGCTCTCAGACTACTCAGAGGTAAGTCCATGGAAAGTCTCTGGAACTGCCAGGTTCTGGGGACTCTGCTCATGGTGAGGGTCATGTCCTAGAGACATGGGAGATAATTCAGTTTTAAACTTCACTCCCAACTATCTTCTCTCATTTTTCAAGTGGTTATTTTGTGCAAAATGCCTAAACACTGGCTAGAATGAATTAAGGGTTCCTCAATCTATTAAATAGATAGAAAAAAACCTGTAAAAATGAAATTGTGATTCTGTTAATAAAAAAAAAGTTAAAGATATACGATACCTCTTTGTGCCACAGATATTTTCACAGTGCAATAACGGTTATACCAGCATAAACTAGTGAGAAAAATACATTTCTATGCAGGTAGGATGGTGAGAAACTTAGTAATCTGTTTTTCAGGAAGATTTTTAAAAATTGTTTGTACTTTTATGATATTCTTAAATATTTATGGAAACTTACCATATTTGTAGAAATTTCCACTCTAATACCATAACTGTTATTGTAGTCTATGACTGAAAGAAGTAACTTTCAAAGAGCTAAGTAGGATATGAAAAATCAAAGTTCTAGCTCTTCCTGCCAGGAACACAATTAAAGAACATGATAGATGTATACTTCTGTGAAGGGGAGTACCTCTGGTGGAATAATTTTTGTTGCATTCTAAAAGGAGGGTAAAAAATTTTCCTAAGATTATCATTTCAGTCATTTAAAATATGAATAATTCTACTTAAAAATTAATGAATTTTCCCCAATTATATGTTTTTCCTGTGGGAAATTATATTTTCAGCTAGAGGAATCTTTGAACATTATTTTTTCTTTGTATCAAAAATACTGGGCTTGTTACCATTCAAAAATATTGATCTTCACTATCACAATACTTCAATGGAACTATAGTCCACACTACATTTTCTGTCACTCCAAAGACTGGTACCTGTCTTTTCCCATAACACATAACAACATGGAATTGCCATTAAGATACATTCCTTAAGCAGGGAACTAAGACATTACAGCAAATATTGTCTGAAAAGGAAGTTGGAGTCACGATAAGAAGTGTTGGAAAGGAAATCTACTGTGAGGGAGAGTAGCATTTCTAAATCAAAGTATTCTGACCTTAGCCAAAACGGTTTTATTTTCATTATTTAAAACAAAGCCAACCAACAAAACTTTTTTGGAGAACTTTTAACAATGTTAACAAAGTGTTAATAAAGTGTTTTTATTTTCGCTAAGATTTCCTATGAAAAAATAATTTGGACAATTCTTCACATGCTTAAAAAACAATAGAAAGATCAGTGTTTGGGTTCCTTCTAGATCAATGTATATTAATAAATTCAATTCAAAACTCCTCTGGCTGAAAAAAGTGATAACAAATAGGTGAGTGAATATAGTAAAGTAATGGAAATAGATATTTCATCTGAAGTAAAATTTCAACATTGTATGGGATTGTTAAGTAACAAGATAGAAAGGACTGAGGTTTTTTTTCAACTGGAGAAAATGAGCTTTGCAGGCTTCCCAAGGTCAAACTAACTATTGAATAAAATGTTCTTTATTGAAGTGGGAGAGCAGATTATTGCAAGACTGATATTTCTGCAAAGGAGGCACTTTGATGCCACCATTGTTATGAAATGTTGTGATGCTCATGCAAGCTCTTACTTAACCCTACCAGTCCTCTCTCTGAAGGGACAGTGCTACAACCAAAGTGCTGACTTTGCACAAGGAGGGTTCCATTATTTACATCCACAATGTGAGAGAACTTAGGGACAGTCATATTGAACTTCAGCACATGGATTAAACAATGTTGAAAATAAGGCAACAGCTACCAGGAGGGAAAGGGCAAAGTACACACATTCAAGAACTCTTCCACAGCTGTCATTAAAGTTTCTTGCTTTTGTTGGTTGACAAAGCAAAATGGCAAGATGCCCTGCTCTCGATGGCATTCTCTGGAACCCTCAAGAAGATACTTCTGTGCTCTCACATGATTATTAACATTTACACAGGACATGAAGAGAACTTTTATTAATATGCAGCAGGGATGTAGCCCAAGGATTTTGTAAAGAGATGGTAAGCCTACAAACACAATCGGAGGAGTTTTTTTCAGAGGGTTTGCCAAATTGCAGTCTGGTGGAACTACTGTTACTTTCTCAGTGGCAAGCTGGCTTGATATGATTAACAACAAAGGACTGGAACAGCACAAACCCAACACTGAAATATGGTTTAGAAACCATGGAGCTTCATGAAGTTTCTTTGTTTTTCCAGGGAAAAAGGAAAGGAAAAAACTCTACAGACTTAATTAAATGAAACACAAACTCATAATTCACTCTTACCTCTGTAGGGAGAGCTAGCTACGATCAACAGCCTAAACTCTACTCCACGTTAAGCAATATGAATAGAATGGCTTCCAATTCAATAAGGTCTCTCTGCACAAAACTGCTGAAAGAAGTCATGCTATCAATGATTTATGCCATATAAGGAAACCTGAAGTGTCATGGGATGCAGCCTAATTTGGCACACAAAGCCTTTCTCCTAATAGGGGAGGGGTTGTACAACAGCAACAACAACTTTTGAGTTTGTCAGACTAGCAATTAAAATTCTTCATTTACAAACTGGAAAGATTTTACAGAGAATAACATAAAAAAAATTTTAAGCCTGGTGCTGTTTCAATGGAACCAGATTCTAAAGTAGAATACTTAATATAAATTGCATGCATCATCCAAGAAATGGACTAAAAATACTCCCAGGTATGTAAAATGGGAAAAATTGCAACACAATCTGCATATTCATCTTTTCCATCTGAAGAGTCAGGTCCAAACCTGATCCCAGGGAGAGAAACTGAAGTTCTATCATTAAGTTCAATGAGTGTGAATGTTACCCATTGAGATCTTATAGCCAATCTCTATATTTTAACAGATATAAATTGACACTATCCACTTGGTAGAAATCACCTTTTCCCTTGTATAGATTTGCTATCTGGTGGTGATCAACTTTATATAGATGAAAACCAATGACCTAGAAGCAGAAGAGCTTTACTAGTTTAATGTTTCCTCAGGCTACTTGCAGTAAGTGCTAAAGTTGAAAACAAATAGAAAACAAGAAATACAAGATCAAGAAACTGATTAAATAGGGCAATATGTTTGTGTTTAAACAGGCTCAGCAACCTCCTAGGAATAACTAAGCAGATTCTTCCTTTGGGAAAAGTGCAGAAGAATACAGCAAATTCATGGCAAGAGCCACAGGAGAGGGAGAAAGTTGAAATATCTAATGTAAGAGCACTGATAAGGTATTAAAGCATCATAAAAAAATCAAGACGCTAAGGTGCTAACAGCATTATTAATAACCCCAAGTTAAAAATTAATGATTAATCATCAAAACAAAGTTCCATGCGGTGTGTAGAAGGTAGCTTAAAAACAAGTCTTCAGGTATATGAACAGAACATTTCTAAATACAAGCAAGATTTGGGCATAGGGCTTATATTAGCTAAAACAACCCCTTAATTGGAAGGCCTTAAACTTGCAGCACAGAGCACTGCCTTATATACATATTTGTCTTTGAAAAATGTTGCATATACTCACTGAGAGTATTCCCTCTGATCTGCATAAAGTAGAACGAACTGGGAGGTACATCAGAATGAAGGTACACTGGAAATCACAGAACAAATTCAGATGGTGCTGATGGCCATGGGTTTCTTAAAAAGGGAAAGAAAGATCGGTGGAGCAAAACACTGATACTTTAAACAATTTCCCAGTCTTCAAATCAAGTTCAGAAAACAGAATATCTTACACAAACCAATCACACCAGCAGTAACAATAAAACAATTAGACAATCTCTGACACACAGCACAGGATTTTCTGCTCCCCTTTTGTTGCAACTCTGGTCAGTCAAATATAGAGGAGACACATAGAAAAACAGGCATAAAATAAACAAAAATCCACTCTGATATTGATCTTCTCAGAAATGGAGAAGCAGTTCTAAAGAAGATGTTGATCTTTTGATTGTATAATGTTAAAGGTGATTTTCAAGGGGTTTGAGCTTGGATTTTATATAAAACCGTTGATTTATCTTCTTTTTCATGTAATTAAAGCTTTGTTTTCAGTAAAAATCTTGACAGCTATTTCAAGAAAATGTTGATGAAAAATGTCATGACAGATTCCACAACAAGAATTTTGGAAAAGATGGGAATTTTGTATGTAAATATATTCATCTTTTGAAAAAGTTTCAGACATTGTTTTGCAATAAGCACATGCAATTTTTTACTGCTTTTATTTTATTGGAAGAACTTCAGACTGTTTCAAAATTTGGATCTATATTTGCATTTTTGAAATTCAAGACAGCTGTCAGTTTTTATATAAAAATCTCCAACCTCCTCTACTGAGAATTTAACAGTATTTTAAAGCACTATGAAAGAATGAAAACATAAAATGTTTGCTTAGACAATCCATACTTTCTCCTTGTATCTGCCATGATGTTATAACTTTAAATTTTCAAAATTGTGATGCTTTTGTGATTGCTGTTTTGTTTAAAACTAAAACCTTGCCATTGTTGAAACAGCCAAAAATTCTGATGAAGTCAATGGAAACTTTGCTTCAGTGACCTGAAGAATTATATTTTTATGATGTTACTGAAGGAAAAAAGAAACCCAAACCAGTTTTATAATGAGGATAAAAAAAAAATTAAATTTTGATTCTTAAATCTCTGCAATACTTACAGGAATATGCAAATCAATGCAAAATGCAGTGTAAAATTAAAAGTAATGGAATTAAAAAGAAATAACATTCTGCACTGGCATACAGTCAGACACATGAGAAAGAAGTTGTATCTAAGTCTATGTTAGAGTGGTTACTTGAGAAAATAATTCTCAGTTGTAGTACTGAGTCTCTAGTTAGTCTGTCATTTTGCATAACTGTTTTTAATGCTGCCAAATTAATACAACATGCCCCGACTCAGGTTCGGTACTGCTGTACACCTATCTTCTACACAAAGAGCAAATGAAAATATGGATGCAAAGTAATACAGAAATAAGCACATTTTTATCACCTGCAACTGTTTCAATTAATAACTGAATTTCTAGCAAACTCATGCAAAGTACGTACTGAGGAACATGGAGCTGGGCTTCATTCCTTTTTGTATTTATTTTTTTATTTTTTTAATTTCCAAGAAGCAATATTGTAGTTCTGTGTTTCTTAAAATAATGTCACTTTTTAAATATTGTGGAATAGAGAAGGAAAAACATTTTCCAAATCCCCAACATACTATGCAAATGAGAATGAGCTTCCTGACCAGCTCTCACCTCTACCCAGACATAGGAGGTCTCCACGGACAGTTCTTTGGTGTCCAACCCAACCGCAAAGAGGACTTACTATGGCACTGTGCCTTCATCTCCCCTCTTCCAAGGATTCTCCCTGTCACCTGGTTTTGCCTGTTCAACACGTGATTGGTATCACAGAGAAAGGGCAACATAAGCTCAAAATCTCAGCCTAGTAGAGATACGCACCTATTGTTACATGCACTTTTCCTGTCCTCCAGCCAGATACTATGGACCTCTGAAACAATTTCTGAAGGGCAGTGAGGACTTTCCTATGTACATCAAAGAGTCAAGATAGCAGAAACACTCTGTGTGCAGATAAGAGAAAATGGGACAGACTGATAGATAAACCATCTCTACTGGTTTGTGAACATGTAAGGAAGACTGCTTTTTACACACAAATGTGATATTTAAGTTAGCCTAACAAAATGAAGCCCCTGATCTGGTAAAGATTTAAGCACATATGTAGCTTGACACACATGAGCAGTCCTTTGGGATACAAGCCTGTTAACATTCAACAAATGAAGCTCTTGCAGAGCGCTTCAGCCGCAATATATTCAAACCAAATTGAGAAATCTGAAAAAGGAAACAGCTGAGATATGAATATTTAAAACTTTGCTGCAGCAGTGGACATGTGTAATAACTTTTCAAAGAGATTTTCAGAGGATTTTTTTTTAATACTGTACACACAGCACTTGTCCTAAATACATATTTACATGATGGACTGGAAAAGCTCTTTTAGAAACTGTTCTGGTCTTCTGGGTAAATAATATTCCTTTTAAAAAATTATGAATACATATTTAACTGATAAACTAGAATGGCTCTATTAAGCACATCATAAACAATTTTTTTAACTGTCTAGTGAATATGTTTACTGCAGCACAGAAAAGGATCCAGATTATTTAACCTTCTGTAATTTATTTTTCAACTGCAGTTCTTTTGCAGTTTTAAGTCCCCTCCCCAAATAAAAATGAAAAATTCTCTCCTCTCCTCTCCTCTCCGTACTGTCCAGGATGGAGCTTAGTAGGGGTAACTGTGAAGGAAAACAAAAGTTTTTCTGTGGCTGGTATTGTTGAAGCACTGTGTTCCATACCTTACATCAAAGAATTTTGTCTCCTAAACATATGATGTTTAAAACACTCGTGACCCAAAATTTTCTGTCAATTATATGGGTGCTCTGGAGAGTTAGAAAAATAGGTTCTGCCCCCAAATAGAAAAGATAAATTCCCAACTGATCCCAAAGAATCTAGTTAAGAACTGATCTCCTTTGTATGAAGCTCCACAGTACGAAGGCAATGTTGGTTAAGGCACGTATATTCAACAGAAGACAGACAGTTTTGCATTTTTCGACTGAGAAAATATCTAAATGAACAGATTGTAGGAACGGTGATCAAATATTGAACCAACCATTCTACCTGACTTATTCACCCAGTTTTGCTCAATGTCTGCACTGTTTGTGATGTGTAAAAAACATGGCACGCTCATACAGATATTCACCTTGTCAGTAAGCATCTTTGGGCACCATTCTTCTGTGACTATTAACTATTAATTATTTTTAATGCAACTTTACAAATTACGTGTTTAGGTAAAGTTTAAAGCTAGACTTACTTAAGACCATACACAGGAATATAGTGCAGCAGATATCACTGATCTTACTAACATGAAATAGAAATAGAAGATATGAAGAAGGAATAAAAAAAGTCCTCATCTGTAGGGCAGATTTCTGAAAGAGGCTAAAGTCAGATATTCATGTGCTTAAGATGTTTAATGGCACCACATTTTAACAGAGTCCCAACTGCATTTAGACACCTATATAAGAGCTAAGATTATCAAAATCCTCCTTAACCAAAAGCTCCCATAATGATATTTTATAGCCATATTTTCAAAAGCACTCACCATTCAAAGTGCTTTTGGAAATCTGGCCCCAGCTGTGAGCAGTGACCTCTCCTGAAAATCTGTTGAGATCTGGCATGAAGGCATATGGAACACTGCATTTAGTTACAGGAATCTTAATTACCAAAAATATATTGACAAATTAGAGAGAGTTCAGAGAAGAGAAACAAAAATGGTCAAGGGACCAGTGGAATTCACATATGAGGGAAGATAAAAAGAGCTATATATATATAGCTCATCTATGAGATAATTAAGAAAGGATATATGTTAAGACTCTACAAGTGTTCCCAGTCTTGCGTGGAGAATAGGGAGGAAAAAATTAAATGGGATATGAGGTTGTAACTAGAGCTGCAAGTAACGAAAAAAAATAATCATCTGGGTCTTCAAAAGAGTACGCAGACAGGGAGGTCGGTTAGGCTGTGAAATGTGGTCTGAGAGGACAAAGTCCCATTGCTAGGGTCATGTGAAAGTTTACCTGTGGGATACATCTCTGAATGTTCTAGAGAAGCCTGTTCAGATTCTGCTTTCAAAATAGATGGCAATTTGGAGGTGTTGACTGAATGGAAGATTCTTTTAAAATAGCTAAAGTTGGTCTGATGGGAGTAATATAAATTTCTGGAGAGAATAAAAAATTGAGCAAACTTTGGGCTCAATTTGCGTCGTATGCCAGGTAGCATACCACCTATTGGAACCTGTATTGAGTCATAACAGAGACACACACCATCTGGAATTTAGAGAAAAGAAGTGAAAACACTGAAAAACAAAATCAAGAAGTCACTACACTGGAGGAATTGACTTGTGAGGGAGTGTACATGCCAAAAAAAACCAACAGGCAGTGGGCTAGGAACTTGAGGGGACAATATTCCACTGAAGGTCTTCAAACCAAATCAGGGCACACTACTTCAGAGACTGAAATGTTGCTAAGGCACATCGTATCACTATTTTTAAAAAGTAGTAGGACTTTTGGCAGAAAAATCAAAAGCTTATGTAGGGGCAGATTTTGGAGGACCGTGTGAGACTCAGAGCTACTCAATACCTTGAGATGCGGGAATGAGGTTTGACAGAGTTATGACAGAAACAACTGTGTTCATTGCCTGCTTCCAATATTATTCTACCAGGTCATAAAGAAAGAACTCAGATATTTACAACATTCTCTTATTTCTTTATTTTTCATTCCATCTGGTTAAGTATTGCATATAACACTGTTGCTTGTATTATTATCTGTTGAACATTACCATGCAGTCTGGCCATATGAATGCCAAAAATATATGATTTAAGAACACTTACCCAAATCTCTTCCTGGACATGGTATTATCAACTGTTTAGATTCTTAAAATATTAAGAAACAAACCCATTTGAGGAAAAAACATTGAGAATATGTTTTCCAAAGTAAAGAATCATCATTGAGTCATCATATTTATTAAGCCTCAATCCATTACTTAAAGCATTATAATGTGTGGTTGTTGCTTTTGCCCTGATCTCAAAGGAAATACACACCAGATTCCAACCACAAATAGTATTTTTGAATTTTGAATTAATTTATGAGAATTGAGAAAAATAACAAATTGTAACCCATGAGGTCAGGTAGGTCACCAGAACCCTCACTTAGATGAGGTGGTAAGCATGTGATTTTGCACACCTGTGTATAGACGTACCCTTGTACAGACAGTAATTAAATAGTCAATATACAGAATCACAGAATCTGCTAGGCTGGAAGGGACCTTCAAGATCATCTTGTCCAACCATCAACCTAACTCTGA
>JAOXJM010000001.1:69007910-69083215 GCA_026413425.1 Tringa solitaria | reverse complement strand
TACAGCTGAGAGCTTTTATCTTTCTGCAAGAGAGGTACATTTTTCCAACTGAAACCCATTTTCAGAATGCAGAAGAGATGGATTTTCAAAACGAGGCAGGTGGGATATTCAACGAATGGCAAAAGTTTCTTTAAAAAGCCAATGTCACATGAGGTCAAACATTCACATAGATCAATGGACAAACTAACCAAGGTATCTAAAATCAATTGATCATACTAATAAAAAGAATATCAGGTAGAAGTTTAAACATACTTATAATTTAAACAATCCCTTTCTATTAGGTGTGAGAAGGATGACTTCTATCATAATTACCTAGCCTTGAAATTTGACATCAGAGCATATTGTCCATTCTTGCAAAGGAAATTTTGATCTATGTGAACCCCAGGTCTGCTTCTGCAAATGATTTCTTCCTGATCATACGATGTGGGGACAACTTTAACGCAGGGTTATTACTATGATCCTGTAGTTGATGCTAGACATTGAACGTAAAAGAATTGCTACTGTTTTCTAATAAATTCTTTTTTGGAATGTGCTAAATCTGGAACACTCACCAAATAATGCCTGAGCTGAATATTATGAATCTGAGGGTAGAAAGATGCATGATTTTTTTAAAAGGTGGAAGTTTGAATGAAAGAGGAAATGAATCATCAATTTATGAAATCACCAGCATATGAAAATCACCAATTAGTGAATGCATAAGTTAGATAAATTCTGAAAAAAGTCATGTGTGCAAGTAAAAGTAATAATTCATACAGCTACTGTATCTTGGCAGCATTACAGAGGTAACATTTTTACAAGGTTAAGCTGTCTTTGAACTTTTCTATAATATATTAGGTGCAAACAGACATTTCCTCTGTATCAAGCATAGATGTCTTTTTGTTCATTTACTTAAAATATATCTGAAATTATGACAACTGTAAGAAAAAAAAATGCTCTCCATCGGCTTTTACTTCTCCACATCACATAAAAATATCTGGAGATATTAAAACAATTGAGTATTGCTCCACATCCCCAGTCTTTTTTACATTCTCTATGTGAAATAAAATGCTCTTAGACTAGTGGTACTGTTTAGTGGTCATATGCAACTCTAGGTCAGTCTTTGAAGCAAAAGAATAAGTAATTCAGAGCACAGCATATGAAAATTGAGGCTCGCAGAGACTTCTAATATCAGCCCCATAGGCTTGTAGAAGTGATGTTGAACTGGCATGACTCAATATAATGTATTTGAGAATTAAAAAAAGAAATGTTATTAATTGCCTCCCTTGGGTAGCTTCAGAGATGTTTATAGAGAATATAGAATCATAGAGTCATAGAATTATTTGGGTTGGAAGGGTCCTTTAAAGGCCATTTAGTCAAACCTCCACTGCAATGAGCCCGGACATCTTCAACTAGATCAGGTTGCTCAGAGCCCCATCCAACATGAACTTTAATGTTTCCAGGGATGGGGCACCTCTCTGGGCAACCAGTTCCAGTGTTTCAGCACCCTCATTGTAAAAAATGTCTTCCTTATATCTAGTCTGTATCTACCCTCTTTTTGTTTAAAGCCATTATCCCTTGTTTTATCACAACAGGCCTTGCTAAAAATTCTGTTCTCGTCTTTCCTGTAGGCCCCCTTTAAGTACTGAAAGGCTGCTATAAGTCTCCCTGGAGCCTTCTCTTCTCCAGGCTGAACAAAGTGAACTCTCTCAGCCTGACCTCACAGAGAAGGTGGTCCATCCTTCTGATCATTTTTCTGGCCCTCAGTTGGACAGCTCCAAAAGATCTTTTCTGGACTGAGACCTCCAGGGTTGGACACTACTCCAGGTGATGTCTCATGAGAATAGAGTAGAAGAAAAGAATCACCTCCCCCGAACTGCTGGCCATGTTTTTTTTGATGCAGCCCAGGATACGATTGGCTTCCTGGGTTGTAAGCACACATTGTCAGTCCAGCTTTTCATCCAACAGTACTCCCAAGTCCTTCTTGACAGGGCTACTCTCACTCACTTCATCCCTCAGCCTGTATTGATACTGGGGGTTTCCCTGACCCAGGTGCAGGACCCTGCACTTAGCCTTGCTGAGCGTCATGAAGTTCTCACAGGCCCACTTCTTGAGCCTGTCCAGGTCCCTCTGGTTGGCATCCCGTCCGTCAGATGCATCAACCATACCACTCACCCTGGTGTTGTCTGCAGACTTGCTGAAGGTGCACGCAATCCCACTGTCTGTGTCATTGATGAAGATATTGAACAGTACTAGTCCCAATATGGACGCCTGATGAATGCCACCACTTCTTGTTGATCTCTATCTGGATACTGAGCCATTTACCACTATCCTCTTGATGCAACTATCCAACCAATTCTTCATCCCCTGAACAGTCCACCCATCAAATCCAAATCTCTTGAATTTAGAGAGAAGGATATTGGGGGAGACCATGTCAAAGTCCTGTCCAGATAGAAAATACCTGCAGCTCTTCCCTTGTCCGCTGATGTAATCACGCTGTCATAGAAGGTGATGAGATTGGTCAGGCAGGACTTGGCCTTTGTGAAGCCATGTTGGCTCTCTCAAATCACCTCCCTGTCTTTCATGTGCCTCCATAATGCCTAGCAATACTATAGTAACAGAAATAAAAAAGAAGAAACAGAGCAGAAGAGGAAGCCCTGACAATAGGACAAAGGTTTGTGTGGGTTTTTTGTTTGTTTTTGTGCAGAGGTTTCAGTTTCAATTTCAGCCTAGGTGTGTCATTATTTAAATTTATTTTATGAAGGCTATGAAATGGGCTGAAGCACTGAGTATTCTTTCTGAATGTAATGCATATCTGTCTATATCAACAGCCTTTGAAATGATTGGCAAGGCAAATTGTGGATAACCCTGTGAGAAAGAAGCCAATTTGCTCTATATGTGTCATCTCTTTTATATTCACTTACTGCAACTGTATAGCGGTTCTTTCAGAGAGACTAATTTTGTTTTTTTGATTAATCTGAAAACAGAATCACACATGCTGGAGAACTGTGTATAGAAAACAGTAGAGATGCATAAGTAAAACTGCCATTAAACTTAGAGAAGACTGTCCTTATATATAAAAATAAGGCAAATCTGAGCACAAGGGTCATGAAATTCATTCTGTATCTTCTTTATGCATTAGTATAAAAGTTAAGGTCTTTGATTCAGCTCTTTTCAGTATTAGTGCCTGATATTGCTGCAAGAAAATTAATAGGGCTATCTCACTGACTTCAGTAGGAAAGGGCTCAGTCCCTAAACTCAGTCCCTAATGCTCTGCTGAAACATAAATGTCACCGTTTTGAGGGAATACTCAATATATTTTGTTCTCTGAGGTACATCAGTCTCTGAAGCTGCTTCAATGAAAGTTGATGGAAACTCAAGAGAAGTTAGTTGATACTTCTTGAATATCTTCAAGGATAAAAAAAAAGGTGACATTTAACCTTCCCCCACTTCTGTCACATTGCCTTTTGGCTAGTTTCTGTGAAATATATGCTATGCCTACTGCATAGCTGTCTGAAATCAATGGTTTAACTGAGTGTAAGAGATTTGGATCAGGTGCTTCACAAGCAACTGTCCCTATGATGGAAATTTCAATGTTCAGGTTTATGCTATTTGTGGGTCCATGCAGTCCATTTTAGTGAGATTACCAAAGGACTGCAGCATTACAGCTCAAATTTTAGAAGATAGAAGAACCTAGATTTCCATTATTTAATTTTGACAGTATTCATTAAGCTCACTTATTTTACAGGTCTTAAAAGCCCAGTAGAATTAAGGATATTTCAGTGTAAACCATGTAAAGAGATGCTGAGGCCTCAAAGCAATGTTGTAATATATCTCTGCCACTGATGTATGACCAAATAATAAACATGTTAAGAACAATAGATGAAAATATTAATTATTTGCTTCAAATACTGTTTTCACATAAACAGGATTCAAGTGTCTTGTGTTTTGGGGGTCTGACTGGTCTGCTCTACAAAACCTTTCCATTTTCTCCCTTTTTATAAACTATTTGTCACACCTCTGTTCTAAAACGAGAGTAAATGTTTTGCTTTATAATCTTACTTTTTTAACTAAATAAAAGTTGCTGCATAAAGTTTTAATATCATCTTAAAATATGTCCTTGTAGAAGTTGCCATAAATGTCGACATTTTCAGCAGCATGAATTTATGATGACACTGAATTTTTATGGCACTATAAAAGTCCATAGTCATGATGACATCTACAGCTGCCTTTTCACTAAAATATAAGAAACTATATTAAGACACATAGTTCAACATTTCCAGGGATTTTAAGGAGGAAATTGTATACACTTAGGAGTGCTCACAGCAGTCTCAAGACAGAATAGAGGCAACACCCCATGATTATTTAGCTGATAAATCTTTTTATATTTAAATGGAAATCAGCAGAAGGTTCTTTCATTCCTCTTTAGTTTTTATTTTCTTCCACTGATCAGGGCAAAATGTCACTAATAGACCTTGACTATCAACTTGAATTGAAGCATTGTTCTGCCGGGCAAAGGTTACCTAACAATCTGCTTCCCCCTCTCGCACTCCCCCATGTATTATGAAACTTCTCAGGAGAATGGACTATTTGCAGCATAAGGGCATGGACCCTAATGAAGGTCCAGCTTCACAGAGGACAAAACCACAACTCCATTATACATCAGAGCCTCAACTATTGGACGCTGGAATACTGCATCTCAGCAACATACTAGATTCTTTAGAATACAAAGCCCCTCCCTATGGCTTGGTCCTGAGGTAAGGGAAAACTACTTTCATGGGATGGAGGCAATAAGACATACTCCTAGCAAATCTTTGACTTGGGCTACATGACCCTCATGTTATGAATAATATGTTGCGAACCCTCTCTTAAGTCTAGGTGTAGCCAAAGCATCTGATTTTCATTTTGCAAACCAATAAAAAGTACCTCAGAGACACCAGAAATCTTCATATATTTTGTAACTAAAGGGAAAACGCTGCACTTCTGCATGAGATTCCAGAAAATGTGTGCTTAAATAGGAAGTGAAATCCATGAAAAAAAAAGTACCATAAATTCCTACACCTTGTGCAGATGAGTATGATTCATCAGCAACAAAAACCTCTACAATAACATTAGCACCACTGGAGGTGGTGCTCATATGTATGTTCAAGTATCAACCTATGGAAAGTTCTGCTTAAGGAAAGTCTCTAAGATTTCCCTCAGTGATATAAATCATTTAAATGAAGTATTGAATATTTTGGTATTTGGGCTGTGGGTAAATTAAATATACCACTGGATAAGACATTTTCTGATTTTCACAATAGTAAAAGTGTGGACCCAACTCCTATGAATGTGCTCTCAATGCTTCCATTGAATTAAATATGAGTTACATGTACATAGGGACTGAGGCAGCCTGTTTTAATTAGTGTGAAAATGTCAGGTCCCTGTATACAGTGCAAGCCTAAAAACAACAAGACAGTTAACCCTTTCATTGTTAATTGAGTATTGTATGCAAGCCAAGTCAGAAAACCTCAGAGGAATCAAATAAAAATGAAATGGCCCATCATTTTTACTAGAAAATTACTAGGAAGATAAGTGTCAAAAAACAGTCCTATCAAATCTTTAGGCAAACAAAGGAAAACCTTTTAAAACTGACCTGAGTTTAGCCCATCAAGTCCATTGTTAAGCAAGTGGTCAGATATTCAATATCAGTGAGAATTGGTTAGTTTTCATTGATCTGGAAAAACCAAACCATTTAGGGCAGTCCGTTTCTATGGGAAAAAAAGAAATTATTAAGCTTGTCTGGCAATCCCATTCACTTCAATGTCCAAACATTTTATTGAAAACTGAAGCTATGTATCATACAGAAAGTATGATAGCCTAGTTTTTTAATCACACACTTAAAAGACAAAATTTAAGGTTTCAATTTTCAAAACAAATGGAGCTGTAAGAAAAATTGTCTCCATATTACAATGTGACTGCTGTGCAGTGCTATTAGATGCCTGATCTAGAAATACTTGATCTATTTTTATTTTTTTAGGGGAGCTAACTCATACTTTGTTAGCACCATAGCTACAGCAGTAGGAACCCCTGTGTAGGTTGTCCCCTGGGTGTGTCATTTTTCTGGAGACACTCACTATTGTAAAGATGCAGCACTTCCAGAACTGTCAGTAATCTTAGCACAAGTTCCTCTTGAATGAAGTTTCTCATCTTAAGACACATTTAAGAGTGTCAAGGAAAACTCAAAGAGTACAGCTCCAGCTTAGCTATGAGAACTTATCCTCAATTTTGACATAGCTCTTCTGCATCGGGAAATTTTAAGCAGAGTTACATACTACTAATGTAAATGTGCAGTCAGATAATCATAGAATCATGAAATTGTCTAGGTTGGAAGGGACCTTTCAGGTCATTGAGTCCAACCATCAACTTGACACTGACAAAACCACCACTAAACCATGTCCGTAAGCATGTCTATTCTTCTTTTGGATCCCTCCAGGGGTGCTGACTCCATCACTTCCCTGGGCAGCCCATTCCAGTGTTTGATAACCCTTTTGGTGAAGAATTTTTTTCCTAATATCTAATCTAGAACTCCCCTAACGCAACTTGAGGCCGTTTCCTCTTGTCCAAGAGGAAGAGACTGACTCTCAACTCTCCACAACCTTCTTTCAGGTAGTTGTAGAGAGCAATAAGGTTTCCTCTCAGCCTCCCTTTCACCAGGCTAAACAATCCCAGTTCCCTCAGCTGCTCCTCATAAGACTTGTTCTCCAGACCCCTCACCAGCTTCACTCCCCTTCTCTGGACTTGCTCCAAAATGTGTAGAAGTAAGTTACTATTCCAGAGCTTAATCTGTGACTTTCAGATGTCTTCAGAATTAGTTCCATAGTATGAGAATATAGGTGATTTCAGAAAGCTTCTCTAGGATGCAGGAACACTCTCCTGTTAGTAAGCAATGGAAATTGCTGTCATGTTTTTGAAAAAAATTAAAAAAATTAAAAAAATAAAGGCTCCTTAAATGCAAGCTTTTCAGGGAAAAGAATCTAGTTTCCTCTGGTGACTACAGCCTAGCACATCTTCTGGGCCAAAGCAGTAATGACAGTGCAGCATCCTCAAGAATGATACAGAAGATCATAGGCAGGGTATGGTAATATCTGGAACACAATCACAGCACCAAAAGCCAGCCTTTTCACTTGGACATTCAGCCTCACATACATGCCCTGCCTCTGTGCAGAGAAACTCCAGAACAGCTCCAACGTATTTAGGGCCTTGTGCCACTCTGCAACCAGAAAAGATGATCATTAGTAAAAGAATAATTGGACCACTACATGGTCTCTGAGGAGTTGCATATTTTATATAGAGCTTGCAGTATATACACCCATCTGCGGCTAGCGGTTATATCTAAAGCATTTCAAATTAAGACACTCTATTGGCAAAAATAGATACAATAAAAGAGTGTATGACGTAGAGCTCATACATACTGTTATTTTTGTCTTAAATCAAACAACTGGCTTCAGATAGCATAATTAAAATTGCAAACCTTTTTAATCACAGCACAAGTTAGTAAGATATGGACAGACATAATTACATAGCAAAAATTATCTAGGCTCTGCTAACTCCAATATTAAGATATTTCATGGGAAATGGCAAAAAACAATGTCACATTATTTCTCCAATTCATTAATAAGCATGTTTTTTGCACACTATTCTTCATGCTGTATTAACTTATGACAGGGGTCAGGGCTACATTAAATTATAGGATAAATTATTATAGTTAACAGTGCTATTTGACAGCTTCTTAGGTATCTGCTGCTCTTAAACATGTTCTGCATAGAATTATTTTTTTTAACAGCACAATAAGAAAAGTCTTAATGAATAATGTGTTTTACCTTGATTCCCACCTTTTTGTTACACTTCCGCACACGGAGCAAGTGGTGACTAAAGATAATTATAAGAAAAAAAAAATTATAATAGATCAGCTCAAATTTAACATTTACAGACTCTGAAGGTTTTTAATACAAAGCACAAGTTTGTCCTTCTTTCCACTACCTTCAGGTAGCATCTGACCTCAGTTTCTCCAAATTCAGGGAGGTTTGCATATAGTAAGGATCTGGTCCACAGTCTTTTACTGCAATGTCTTATGTGAAAACTTAAAAAGGGATTGATTGTTTTCTCACAAGAGAGTGTGCTGCAGTATTCAAGGAAAGGTGAGATCCATCAGCGGGTACCAGTTATGCTTGTGTGTTCTGTAAGGAGGTTTTGTTGTTACATATTTACGTTTACATCAGTATCTATAGCTTTACACTCATTAGGACCTCTTTTCCATCCCCACCCCTGTGACCAGTACTCCCTCTTCTCCTCTTCCTCACTGCATTTTGTTTAGTGCAGTCACAGAGATATGTGCACAGAGCCGGATGGAGAGACAGCCCTTTGCCATGCACCACGTATGTAACCACCTCCCTGAAATTCTGTCCTTCTCTTCTCACCTGTTCATTTAGGCTGAGTCCTAATGTCACTCCCACTATATCTCTATCTCTAGAATTCTGATTGACTACTGAAACTGCTTGCCTTTCATGCCTCTGCATGTAGGACATGTTCTCAGAATTAACTGTCTACTAACTCATATCCCCCTTTAAGCCAACTCTTAATGTTATTGTAGCCATTATGGCTATACTGAAGGCCCCTTTATGATTTCTTTCTTTTCTAAATTTCATTTGTTGTTAATTACCTCAACTCATGGAGGATTTTTTTGATGGTAGCTAAATTTGTATAGGTCTTATATGTGCACAGACCATCAGTGCCTTTGGTAGCTACTACTGCTCAAAATTTAAGAATCATTAATAATAATAGCAAAGACAAGTATAACTGTGGAATCGATGGGTTTCTGTAAAAAATAGGCATTATTTTGTTTATGTTGGCATAGTGAGGAGAACCTGGATAGACACAAATCAGAGATACAGAAATGTTTTTGATCCATGGTAGCTCTCATAGTCACTCAGACAGTGTTAGACTAGAGCTAAAGTTTCTCCTTTTTATATGTATCAGAATATTTTTACCTGAACACTAGAAATAAAGATGTTGAACACATACTGCAGAAAAAGTTAATGTAGTCTAGCAGGAGATGAATACATGACTCTAATAGCCAGATGAAATATAATCCTGGAACTATGTTTAAATATTTTTAAATCACATATATTTAAATCAACACTTCTAAACTACTTCTTCAGTATAAAAGAGGCAGCACAATTCTTGACTTAGCTCTATGGAAGACAGAGACAGTAAGTCTATAAGTATCAACTCTGTAGCCCCTAGTTAACAAGACCATAAGAAAGTGCAACACATTTATGGAAGAATCACATTACAACCTTGTATGTGAAAAAAACTTTGGAAAAATAGCATTTCAAAAAGTGATGAACCAATTCAAAAAGACCCTAAAGTCAAGAATGAGGAAATTAAAATCCTTGGACTTACCACAAGACTTACTTAAGCATAACATTGTAGCCACTGAAGGCACAAATGCCTGTAAACAAAACAATGCAAAAAAAAAAAAAAAAAGCCAAAGCAAACAATCAAAAAAACCAAACCAAACCAAAACAAACAAGAGGGAAAAATTTCCAGTATAGTTAACTAATGAAGTTCACAAGGTCATTCAAGCCATGTAGACACCCTTCAGGCAGTGGAAACTGAGCCTATGACTCTTCCAGTAAGTGTTCCTTTCTTTCTTAAATACTTTTCATACACTATACTTTTTTTCTTTTTTTTTTTTTAGTCAGTAACCATAACAGGTTTGAAGAATGCATTTGAGGTTTTTTTTCAATGTTGAAATACACTCCAATGTCATAAATACAATGCTTGAAAAGACACAGGTGTGGCACAGATAAATATTTTACAAATATTCCATTCCACTGCACAAATGTGCCTCATACTAAATTTGACAAATGAAGCAGTTTAACTTCAATGACCCATCCAATCTTGACTTTTCTATAGATCTCTCTAACGTTCCAAAAACCATGATGAAAGTGCAAACTTTTCCTCTTAGCAAAGAGAAAGCAAATACACAAATACAAAACGAGGGATGACTCATAAAGCTTCGATAAAGAAGTGCATTACAAACAATATGTCAACTGCTTGCAGAAATAGAAGGATAATTCTCATTCTAAATAGTGTCAGCAGTAATGCTTCATGTAAGAGACAGGAAGACACTATACCACTCTTTTCACAGTGCTGTTGCCAGCTGGCTACCGTACTTTAACAAAGATGTAAGTTAGCTGGACACAGTACCAAGTAGAAGATCATGAACAACAAAAATTGGAGAAGTTTAAGAAACTACTTTTGGGCGTGTATGTGTGTGTAGAAAAGCAAAGGTTAAGACAGGACACTATAATGACTGTGCAGATGAAGATTATCTATTGTTTATTTTCCTTCAGGTGGGAGACACATCAAAAATGGGTACTGGCCAGACTTACCTTCTGATTTAGATGGTGGCAGATAGGTGGCAACTCTTCCACAGAAAATGCAGCTGGTTGATTCAGAAAGTCCTCTTGCCAGATCTACAACTAACAGAGATTTCTTGGTTTATAAGTGAACTGAACACCAAGAATCCAGGGAATCATATTCCCTGCAGAGCCATCAAAGTGAGGAAGTGGGAGTACCACAGAAACGAGCCACCTGCAAAGGGCAATGTCTGTATGTGAAGTAAAGCAGTTGTCAAGCAGGGGTGCCCTATCCAACATGAGCTATGATTATTGTCTCACGAATAGTCTTGTCTCTAAAAATGTGTAATTTTATTTTCTGTTCCTAGGAGATCAGGGAGTGGAGTGTGGGGCGAATTCTACATGACAATCTGTAATGCAGATTCCCTCAAACTGTACTTTGTGTCTGGCAAAAGTTCAGCAAACAAGGCACTTTTTGAGATAGAGGTTTCTGCATAATCTCTGATTTTGATTGCCAATTCCAGGCAGTATCACAAAGGTTACAGCCTGGTTTCCAAATCATTATTCAGGGTTACTTTGCAAGGGCACTGGTGACTAGACCCTCTTTACTGGACAAATAGATTTGAGGAAAAATTGGTAATTATATATTGAAGTGCACATGAAAATTCAACAATTAGCAGTACAATGAAAACTTGCTGCTCTACAATAGTAATACAGCATTAGTTATGAAACCAGCAAGGGCTCATAATTCAAGGGTTCTATTATGCCTCCACTAGAAATTAGTCCCCAGTATAAAAGTGGCACTTACCTGTTCCAAAATCAATGCCTGTGTGGTATGATGAAAGTCATCCTGGAGACGGGTTTGTTTAAAGGCAGCGGAGATATGTAACTTAAAATCTGTGTTCAGATTTTGAAAACTCTTTAAGTTCAGAAATTAGAATTTGTTTCCCACTTGTCTTTAATATTAAGGGAAACAATACTGTTGACTGAAAAAAAAAAAAAAAGAATATTGTGGGAGTAAGGAAAAAGGAAATTTATTGTGGATGGGGAGAGGAGCTATGTATTTGCAAAATTACTGTAAGATATTTCGAGTATCAATGGAGAAACTTTATAATACCTTGACCCAGTTATCAGGCTTAAGGTCCTTTCAGGCCATGACAGAGCTTGTCATTTCTGGAAGCCAAAGATTTCTCTCTGTGGTGTTAAGCCTGGCCTACACAAAGTTGCATCAGTTTAATTAAAAGTGTATTTTTAAATCAATTTAGCGAGCCCATGCAAACCCTATGTGGGCACTTTTAATTTTATTTCAGACTTGCATTAATTTATCTTAAGTGAATTCCTTCCTGACTTAAGCTAAATCAATATAAGCCAGGGCAAAATCAATTTAGGAGTGTCCAAACAAGTGTTCACATCGGTTTAACAAAATTGATTTATAAAGTGATTCAAATTAAATTGGTGTAACTTTTGTGTGAAGACAAGCTTGGCTTAGCTAATTTCCTCAAACTAGACTTTTACAACACCAACCAATGTGAAAATTATGGAATTTCTTTTGGATTCCTGTCTATTTGTGTGGCGGAATTAATGATCTTTAAAAAGTTTATGGCATTTGAGTAAAAGGAAATTCTGAAATAGGTGAGAAGTGCAATTACCACTTTGGTTGTCAAAAGTGTATCTTTTATATAACAGAAATGTGCAGAATACAAGCAGTGAAATGCAAACAGAATGTGCAAAGTACCAAGGAGATAAGATGTTTCCTTGATACTCATCTCTAAAACTATGGTTTCACTGGTTAGACCCAAGAACAGGTAAAGTTCCCTAAAATTCTATTCTATTTTATTGCATATGGAAATTGTTTAGCAAATTGGACATTTGAGATACAGCGGGAAAGAATCAGTCTACATACCTTTAAAAAAACTGGGCTAATGGCTGTGAATTTAAAAAAGAAAAAAAAAACAAAATCCAAACCAAAACAACCCTGAAAAAAAAGAGTTCTAATAAAGAAATGTTGGCGAAGGAATTCTAAAAGTGCTAGAGGAGTTCAAATGAATCGGTATTTGAAACGTCTCCAAAGAATGAAAACCTTTCTTTGCTTGTACAAAGTACTTTATCAAACTAGCATGAAACTTTTTTGTAAGTTTCTTGTGTCAGGCCATGTATTACTAATTTGTCAATTACAAGATTTCACATTAGTCAACAAGATACACGTAAAAAAAACCCCAAAGATTTTAGAATAAGTCACTGTCTTATTTCACTTACCATCTGGAAACTCAGCACATTTCTTTATGATACTGGTTATTTCTACTAGCCCCCTCCTAAAGTTTTTATAATGTTCACAGACCACAATTAGCTCCCCAAAATTAAATTTATATCTATTAGATTCAAAAATTTCCAACCAACCTTGATTTCTCTCTATGCAGCATTTCTCATTGAAAAGTAGAATATTGTTTGAAGTTTTTGTGCAAAAGTATTTCTGAATTAGGCTTCAACAAGAAACAAAGTAAGGCTACCAGGAAATGGCAACAGTTTTCAAAATCCCGGTACTCCAAACAGCAGCCCATCTACCAATGAGTTGTCCTCATAGTTCTCTAATATTTCTTGCTTTAGGAATGAGAAGGAATATTTTCAGAAGGAAAAAAAAAAGATTGTTAATAAAATCAGTGGCAGAAGGGTCAAGTTGTAGCATCTAATTGTAAGTGTGAGAAATGTTAATTACAGACTCAGTATTACAGTTTCAAACAAAACCATCACAGTCTCTGTTCAGTGTCATTCAGACACAGATGTGAAGCATTACTGATGCATACTACAGTCATCCTTGCAAAAGCTCAAGATAGTGAAACTATCTCACCAAAAAGATCCATTCAAAAAGCACAAAAAGTCAGTCTTTAGACTATCTCCAGCTAACTATAATATTAGGAATATTTGCAATAGCATAAGTTTTATATTTACAATACAATTTTAATTAAAACTAGAGGCAGTAAAATAAAAAAAAAAAGACGAAAAAGCTGTTGTATACACTGTGGATCCATAAATCCCCTCTGGGATGGAAGTGCTATGAATCGTCATCACGTATACCCCAGAGCCACATTTCCACTTGTTCACATACTAATCCTGGGGCCTGTGGGAGATGGCCTTGTCTAAGATCTGAATACCTTTAACAGTGCTATCCTGAAGTTTTGGACTATGCTTTGCTTTCTGCTCAAGTAATTGCAGGTTGTCAGCAGAAATTCAATTTGTGCTGATACTTCAAATACAGAGGTCACACTGGGAAACACATCGCTGTTGTGTTTTTAACCTGCTGTATAAATGGGAATGAGAGAGAACTACTGCTATTTCAAAGGCAAAGGTTGCTCTGGTCAGGCACCATTTTAGAGCAAGGCTGTTCACTGACTGCCCATCTCCTCCTCCTTCTCCTTAGGGTTTCCTAAGGTACTTCTGGCTCCACTGATAATGCCAGAGTGTAAGGAAGCAGGCCTTGGGACTAACAATGAAGATAAAAAATGATGTCATAACTTAAACTTCCACCTTATACGTGTTGAAGACTGCTGAGCCTGCCCCCTTGTCCCTGTTCACTGATTTGCACGAGGGACACAGCCATGCCCTATTATCCTGTCATGCCACAGTGTCCAAAGTCTCTGTAAAGATCAGGAGGCAACTGAATTTGTGCCTTAGATTTTCATGACAACCAAGAACCATAGTTTTGGTGTTCTTGAACACGGCCCCACCAGCTCACCTTCTCCCCCTAGAGAAGAACTAGATCAAGCTTGACCAACCCAGGGAGAAATGGTGTCAAGCACTCCTTTTCCAAAAGAAAGGAATATTACCTACAAAGGCACGAGGGTAGGGAAGTAGAAGAAAAGAGAGAGAGAGAAAGGAAAATATGAAACTCTAAAACTAGGCTGTTCCACCTGAGTATTGTGCAAGAAACAGCATCACAAGGAGAGGTCAAGAAACCCTGGCTCTGCACAAACTGGAAATATTCCTGTAGAATATACATATTTTTAAGCCTTATCTATTGTTGTCTCATTAATATTGCTCAGTTCTATTACTGAAATTTCTTGAACCTTTTTGCAAAGGGATATAAAGCACTAGTACCACATCTATCCCTGGTGCCTGTCAAAGTGATACAGGGAAAAATATTTTTCTCCCCTGGTAGATTTACAAACATGATGGAGCCTTGGCAAAATAGATGATGAGAACAAACAAAACCACTGGAAGACAGAAAAAAAAGATCTCCAGATGAGTAACCAGCATAGCAGAGGTAGTCGGTCATAAAAAAATGAAAACCCTGGAGATTAAAATTGGCCTCTGGCAACTCTTCCTCTTGCACAGTAATTAAGAGTAAATTTGGTGGAACACATGAGAACCTTATACAAACCCCTGACATCTGGTGGGCACTTTAGGTATGGGGCAGACAAAAAGTAGCAGAGAAAAGCTGTGGGAAAGTTATTTTTGCAACATCGCCTTGCACAGGGCAGGTTTTCTTTCTTACCTTTTAACCTGTCTCCAGAAGGGTCTGGCCTCTTGAGTTCCTTTCTTCTGTGTTTTGCAGCTTACGTAGATCAAAACTATGTAACAAGATCTGGGTTGGATGGGGCCCTCAGAGTTACCTGGTGTCAATGCAGTGATTTGGATGATTATTTACATTTTCTTTTCTCTCTGTGAAAGCACTGTTGTGGCACACAGGAATCAACAATAATCTTCCTTCCATAATTCTGTAAGCTATTTTGCTCAGCCTGCTTGCCAAAACACTCACTCATGAATATGCAATGAGGTAGAAGAAATATTTCTTTAAGTTTTAAGCCCCTTGGGCCTTTAATCTTGAAGCCTTTTTAAATCCAGGATATGATTTTTTGTGCGTATGCATGTATATGTGCTGAAGTGCGTGTATTGGTATCACTTCTCTTAACTTGTGTGCATACTTGATTGCTAGAGGGCTTTCATTCTCATTTAGATATATCATGTACTCATGTACACGTATAGTAAGGACAGGTTTTGCCTGTATTTGATAGTATGGAAGAGACTGATTATCCAAAATGTTTCCTACTGCAGCTATAGGGAATAAATATTGATGCATTTTGTAGGAGGGCAAAAAAGGTAAATGAAACTTTTCAAGGACAGCTGCCATACAGTGACCACACAAAATTAACTGTCCAGCATGATAGCAAGTTTCAATATAGGACTCTGTGTGAGACAACTTCCTCAGTGATCAACTGAAAAATACACACGTCAACAAAAATGCCTTCCCGACAGGCTGGACACATTTTTAACATGGGAGAGGCCCTCTTTCTGTTTATATCCTTTGGAGGGGCACTTAACTTCTTGGACTATGGGGAAGAGGAGAATGTTTCGGCATTCGGTGTGGGCAGTAAGGCAAAAGGCAGAAGGCCGTGCCTGTTTGCCACACCTCAGCCAGCAGGGCTGGGCTCCTCTCCCCCTCCGGCTTGAATAGCAGCAACGACGCTGACTTGAACTCGTGTTCTGGGAGAAACTACACTTCCCATTGAATCTGCATGTAAAACTAAAGTATTAATTCCATGTAACCCGACAGGCCTAACCACCATGGAGCCACTCTTTCTCCGGCCTACCTGGAGAAATTTCCTGCATAAGAGCTAGAGCACTCATCCAAGGGTTGGAATATTAATGTTCAAGAGCCTTGTTCAAAACTGGCAAGAGTGAATCCCTCAATCTACGTGGATCTCCTGTATCAGACGATATTATTTTATTGAACCAAGGTTACAAGCACCATCTGTATCTTCCAGTTATAAGCAGCGTCAAAATGGGTAGACTGAAACTGGTTTGGGAATGCCAAAATGCCCAGTTTTGTGCTTATGGAAAATAGGCGTTAAAACATTGAAGAAAAATGGAAGCCAGTGATTCAGCTCTTTGACTCAGATTTCCAAATAACTTCTGCTGCTACAAAATCACATTTTTGAGCAAATAAACAACACTACAAAACTAAGTTATTACTTCTTACCAAGAATTACTCACCAGTCATATAAACAAAGTGCCAAGAGACAGTTCTTGCCCAAAAGACTTAACAATCTAATGCCCCACGGAGCTCTGCTCTGTCTGGAGAATATACCATAAAAAATAATAATGAACTGGTAGTGCAAGTTCTATACTCTGAAAGTGGCCCACATATTTATTGTAGCAATTAAAACTTCAGCTCTTGTGCTGCTTTCTACTACTTCCTTCCTTAAATTTCTGGCTCTCCAGATTCTGCTTACTGACTCCCATGAACAGCAAGGCATCCACTAAAGCCTCATGAATTCCACCCAAAAAGGAATTCCAGAGATGTGCAGTCAAACATAAGCTGTTTTTAGAGGAGCACAGAGATGAGAGACAGACAGTTGGATGGTTAATTCTGTCTGAAAAAGACATGGGATTTGACCACATTTTGGGAAAAATGCAATTTTTTCCACCAGAGGTAGGGCTGAGGAAGTTAGAGAGTAGATGCAGAATAAGTCCAGTGTGCCCTGAAGGCATCTGAAGTGGGGAAAGCAGAAAACAAATTGTCCATAACCATGAATTAGCTCTGTGGGTTCTGGCTCAAAATCATACACTTTAAAAATTGAGTAGAGTGAGGAAGGCTCTTTTTTCCCCATTTATTTTTTTCATTTATGTGTGTATGAGTGCTCCTAAGCACTAAAAAAAAAGGGATTAGGGGAGAAAAATCTAGAAACAAAGAAAAGAAAGAGATGTATCTGTCTGATGCTGTTAGATTAAATTAGACTATAATGATTACTGTGTGCCTTCACAAAAGACATTTTGTAACATTTAAGATTTCTGCTAATTGAACGAGGTACATTACCATGCAAAAGAATGTTAGTGAAGGTTGAAAAGGACAAACCAACTATTCTCGTACATCACCATAATTATGCAGCCCCATGTTCGAACAATTACATTTATGTAGACCCACTGTTAAAATCAATGTTACTTGTACAGCTAGTCCTTAATCAATGGAATCAGTCAATTTACCATGGTCACATCCTTCTTCTTAATTAAGACAGTGATATCTCTGGAGCGCAGGGTCTCAAAGAGATAAATAAGTACAGAGGTTGGGAAATGTCAAAGAGGTGACTCCCCGATTTTACTCTCGACGAACTTGGGAGGAAATAAGACAGTTCCCTCAGTTCAGGGAAGCAGCACAATCTTCTAAAGAGATGGCTTAGCATTCATTAAGAAAAGAGCAGGTAGCAGTGTCTGACAGAAATAGCACTAATGAGCAAAGAGCGCTTTCAACATGCATATCCTTCATAGTCATAGTCTGAATTATGAAGGTTGTGCCACCTAAGCCAATTTTAATTAGAGTGAGCATGGACCTCTTTGGACAGTTAGCCTTTCTTTCCAAAATCCATTTCAATATGGTGTCATTTTGTTGTCATAATCAAAATGGCAAAGTGATGGAATAACCTACTTAAAATGTCTGCAGTGTTAAAGCAGATATGGCAAACATCCTCTAATGACACATGTAATAAGGGTATTACCTAGAGGACTTTGACAGTGCGTTGTGTGTTGTCAGCGTAGTTGGAATAATGATAGAGGTCTCCTCTGGAATAGGACATAGGTCTTTAAAGACCAGGTCTAAACTTCCTGTTCTACAGGTAAGCTATTAAACTCCCATATGCTGAAAGAAAAGAGAGAAATACAGATCTACAGAGCTGCCAAATGCAGACTTGGTCATAACTCTGGAGGGTTTTTTTCTGTCTGCAAAATATACTGGTACTATCAAACTAAGACTATTCAGTATTCAGTCTTCCTATAGTAAAACACACATCGCAAACTACTATATAAAGTAAATCAAACCTGGAAGTTATTTGTACTTGTTTGTTTATAAATGAATGACTTTACCAGTTCTTTCTGACACTACATTATTATGGTATTTACAGAACATACAGGAATAGGAATAAGAACAGAAACAATATTTGCAGTTGGAAGCGACATACAACAATCATCTAGTCCAACCGTCTGATTACTTCAGGGCTGACCAAAAGCTAAATAATGCTATTAAGGACAAAATTAAACACTGACAGGACCTGAACACTGACAGGACTCCTCATCCTGAAGTGCTTTAGGTGTTCTAGGTCCAAGAGCCACTGCATTAAAGGTATTTATGTGCACAAAAACCACCTAACTGGAATTTCTCTCTCTTTAACATCAGTTACAATCCATGGCTGATTTCTTTAAATATGAATGAATCAATTGGGATTATCTATTTTACCAGGTACTTTTGGGAAAGATTAGAAAAATCTGGCCACAAACATTTAAACAACTTCAAAAAAATGAGATCCAGGACTCTAAATCCATGCCAAGGTGACATAGTGCTGGACTATGAAAAAGCACTTGTAGTAAGCTCAAATCAATGATACCATAAACCTAAGTAGCAGAAGGCCAAGTGGAATATCATCACGATGCAACTTTACTGCTTCCCATACTCAAACTAGTACTTATATCTGGACAAACAGAACATTTTTAACACAAAACTTTCAGTTTGTGGCAACATTTTTGATTTTGTGGCAACATTTTTGATTTTGTTTCTTTTAAAAAAGCAGCAAACAAAAAGAGTATTAAAAAACAACTCAGTATCCAAAAACATCCCCAACTAAATTTGAAAAAAAAAAAAGGCAAAAATTTAGCATTTTTCTTGAGGTCATAAATTTGGTTGAAGGAATCAAAAAAAAATTTAGAGAAAAATCCTGAAAAAAACACAGTTATTTAAAATTTTGTCTGAAATTCGTATACAGAAAATCTGAAAAGAAAATTAGTTTCTGAAACATGGCTCTTTTCTCAGAAAAAAAAACCAAATCTTTAATTTGACTTTCTATTCCCACAACTAATAAGAAAGAAAATAAAAATGAACATACTAGAAGCTACAAAAAATACATTAGAGTGAAAATAAAGCTCTGCTGTGTAGAAATACATTGAAGTTGTAAACTTTTCTTGGTTTTAGATGGCTCCTATAGACCAATCCATAGCATGAGTAATTGCTTCTTTTCCTATGAAAACTGAAATACATTAAAGTGTGTTAATTGTGTAAAGACAATGATGAAAAGGAGCCACTCCCTTTTTGACTATGTATAAAATCATGCATATCAATTCAGTTTGAATTTCACTGCAGTAAAAGCAGTAAGAAAAAAATTCACACCACCATACAAGAAGAAATGATCTGACTTGCTATAAAGCAATTCTTCTTCTCCTTCACTCTCTTTCCTTGTTAAGATTTGAAACTGTTTAACTCCTCTAGATGTATTTACTTCTGCATTTGGGGTATTCCAGTGAAAGCCAAAACTACAAACTTGAAATGCAGGTAATTTAATATTTGAGGAAAATTAAAATAAAAAAAAATGGAATGATTTTCACAGTGCTTTCTGTAATGAAACAGAATTAAGAGAAAAAAGCCAAGAAAGCTGCAGGGATTAAATAAGATATTTTATAAATTTGAAAGCAGCTGTTCAGCCATATGTGCTTACCTTTTCATTTTTTCTCAGCTAGCACTCTTACCCTGGATCTCTACCAACCTGGCTTGTTTTTAATCCAGTGGTGTCATTGCTTGAATAACCAATACCCTCCCGATCTTCACAGTGGAATCAGCAGTAAGGAGGCTTTGTTGTGAGGGGATAAAGCACACAAACTCTTCGTTTTCTTTAATTTATTTTAAATCCTGCAGATTTCAGTATGTTGCAGTATTTCAAGATCATGAATTCCTTGAGCAACTTGACCACGAATGTGATAGCCTATGGCCATATAACAATATAGCCATACATTTGTTTAATAGCCCAGACTACTATGCCCTCCATCAAGTAAATAATATAAACATGTGAATAACTTTTATCATATGTTTATAACTTTGCTGAAAAGGGACAATATATAGTAAATGTTTACCTACTTTCTTGATCTGAGGCTTGCAACATTACCTGCACAAGTTTAAGTATGTTGTCCTTATAAATATAGTCACATGCCTCATCACAGACAGAGCTATGAATAAAATAACCTGAAATGCGAACCAAATATTCCCAAATGTTCATGAAATTTCCATTCAGCTCTCAATATCACCTTTTGCAAAAGCTTTCTGTGTGCTATCATTTTGGAGAAACTATCTCAGAAGCTGCTAATTTATGTGGTATGCTGTCAGGTCTGTGTTTTGTTACATTAAGAAGCTATTTCTTATATACTAATTTAATTTATTTTTATACTGAACTTCAGAAAGACTGCTCGTGCTTTTGTCCTTCTAGCTACTTATTAATGGAAAATGTGACGAATGGTAGAACTACAGCAAAGATAGCATATTTAGAAAAGGAAAATGAATCACTGCACATTCAACAATGGATCATATCAAAACTGTTCTTAGCCTTACATACTTTACATTCAATGGTCAATCTTTGAACAAACTAGTGCCTGAGATATAGGTTCGCCAACTCATTCATCACAGCATAACTCTATCTTCTGCATTTCAAGAAAATTACAGAAAATAAAACTGCAATAAAACCAAAAAGCTGGAAAAAGAGATGACACCCATGACAACATTAAAAACAGAATACTGAAGGCATGCAGCCATCCATTCAGCTTACAATTAATGTGACACAAGATAGATGTCTGCTTTTTTCTAATGTAATATCCATGAGGTAACCCATAAGAAGCAGTACAAGTTTGCTACACTTGCAGGACACAAATAATAGAGACAACTTTCAAGTAGGGATAGAAGAACTAAGAGAAAAACAGATATAGTGCAACTCTTAATTCAAATACAGTTGCAGCACACAACACAAAGAGCAAAACCATGTACATGGCCCTTTTCCCTACAATTAATTGATCAAAAACTTGTGATTCAGACACTGAAGTGACTGGAACCAGATCATCTTGTGACTTAGCAGCTTAATGCCCCCTTTAATGAACTCTACTTCACACCAAGTAACTTATTTGAAAAAGTTACTTTTCTTCCTGTTTTTGAACTTCACTGCATTCTGCGTATCCCAATTCCAGCTTTGCCAGAAACGTTAACGCCAAAATATTATGCCAGATCTTCAGTTTTCCAGCCAAGTTTCATCCTCAGGAGAGTCATGTTATTTACTAAAGTTCACATAATTATCCATAATTTGAAATACTGAAGCAGCCTCATAGTTGAATTTAGCCACACTTAATTTGTATTTATCAAAATATTTCAAAAGCTTGTCAGAAATCAGATTGCATGTGAAAATATTCTCTCCTTTATCATAGTATGTTCTTCTATGTATTATGAGAGATCTTGTGTTTTTCTTCTCCTGTGTATACAACCAAACGATGTTAATCAGAAAGGCTTGCAGAACATCCGTTCCATATATCTACAATGCAGCACCCACAAGACACCTCTAAAGAGTCTGTAACAGGCTTAAGACTCCATAGAAAATGAACATAATTCCACCTTAATATACCACAAAAAGGTGATTGGAGAGATAAAAAGCAACGAGAGAATATTGTGAATTCTGAAGTTATTCATGAGGCATCAGTCCTTTGGCCAGGGATGCTTTCTCCCACACCTTAGAAGCATGCTGGAATAGTTAAAAAAAAAAAAAAAAACACTCAGTATCACCTCTGAAAAGTTCCAGTAGTCCAATAAATACATCATAAACAAAAGCAAAATTTAAAATATGGCTTTTAGTTTTAGCTCAAGGAAAAAAAGAAACTGCTGTTTTGATAGCAGTCCTTTAAGTCTTGTTACTTAAAAGGAGTTCCTAGCCATGTTTCATTACAGAGTTATATCTCTACGGAAACAATTTCAAGAGAATGTCAAACATCAGAAAATAGTTGTGTAGTGAAGAAAGAAAGGGTAGTGTAATACAGTTGAGGATGGGTTTTGCCCTCTTCCCCCTCACATTTCCCTCCCATCAGACAGAACACTGAATATGTATTGGCACAGCTTGGGCACCATCTAGAATAAAATAGAATTTATTTAGATATATAGCCTTTTCTTTTCGAAGTATCTCAAAGCACTTTATGGAGCAATGACTTAGATAATGGAGTGACTGTATTGGCAAACTTGACTCTCATTATACAGTCAGCAATAGATCACACAATAGTCAGGTATTAGAACTTTGAGAAAAAGTAGAAATGTTGATGAAAATATGGGGCATGCACCTTGAAAACAAAGCCATAAAGGAGTGCAAAAAGGTTACCTTTTACCCAAAGGAGGGCACTATGCAGAATCACTTGATTGCTCACAGTTAGTATCGTAATTGCTTGTATAATGAAATCTTCCTATGCTATTTAATGTCCTATACTATTCTTTTTCAAAAAATGTTGCATGTCTCAGTCACGAGTCTGTTTGCATGGTCACAAGTGGTTAGCAAATGACAATGGAGTCATAAGGCAACTGTTTGTCAAACTTCATATAAAATAAGATTTCACCTTTGTAAACTAATTATTCTAGAATAATAAGACTAATATTTTACTCACTCTGATAAGAATTTGAACAAGTAGACTCAACCAAGTCAATGGGATTGTTGACAATACTGCTCCCTCATGACGATAAATGTTGTGTACTAAGACCTGACCAAGTGGAGAAAAAGCATCTTGCCCAAAAGAGTGGCCAACCTGGTAAGGAGAGCGTGAAGTTACGAGTGATGTTGGTTGGGATTTGACAACTTATAATCAAGTGAGGAAATTGTGGGCCTCCTCATGAGAAGGGTGCAGAGTGATATGGATATAGGAGACATTGTAATCAGCAAAACAGGGATGAAAGAGGTACCCAAAGAAATGTTGGTAGGACAGTATTACGGGAATTTTAGGGGGGGAAATCAGCATGACTGACTGCGTCTCTGAGGTGCCTGTATACTAACGTATGAATCACATGGTGCAAACAGGAGGAATTAGAGGTCTGCATGCAGATGCAGAGCTATAATCTCATTGGGAGCACAGAGACATGCTGGGATAATGAGCCACCCAAGAGTTTACCATCCAGAATTAGAGGCCAGACCAAGGCGTGATAATCTGCTATAGATCACATGATCAAAAAAAAAAGGAGCAAAGGAGGCCTTCCTCAGACAACTGGAAGAAACCTCTCATCTGCAGACCCTGGTCTTCATGAAGAACTTGAACCATCATGGTACCACTGGAAGGGCAACCTGATAGGGCACAAGCAGTACAGGAGGTTTCTGGAGTATATTGATAATAAATTCCAGACACAGATGATTGAGGAACCAACAAGGGGAGATGCTGCTGAACCTCATACTTTAAAGCAACAATGAACCGGTCAGTGTTGTGAAGATCAAGGGCATTCTGAGTTGCAGAGTCTATGAACATGGTGGAGTTCAGCATCATGAAAGGAAGTTGGGGGAAAGGCAAAACAGAGGATCATAACCCTGGAGTTCAGGAGGACAAAATTTTCCCTGTTCAGGGACCTGATTGGAAGAATTCTTTGTGATATGGTCATGGAGCTAACAGAGGTCCATGAAACCTGGTTGATTTCCAATGATCACTTTCTGCAAGTTCAAGAAAGGTCCATCCTAGCGTGCAGGAAAAGATGAATATAAATACATGGCGGTGCAGAGAGAGCAAAGAAGATGGAACCGTAGTCTTCTCTGTAGTACCCAATGACAAGCCAAGAGTTAATGGGCACAAATTGAACTACAGTAAATTCCATTCAAACATTAAGAAAAATCCTGTGGGGTTGATTGGACACTAGAGGAGGTCACCCAGAGAGGCTGGGGATCCTCTGTATCTGGAGATATTGAAAACTCAGCTGAACACAGTCTGGAGTAAACTACTCTACCTGACCATGCTCTGAACAGGGGATTGGACTGCATCTCCAGAAGTGCCTTCCAACCTCAGCCATTTTGTGATATTGTAATACTTTAAAAACTAAAAGGGATTACACTTATAAGATGATACATATGAACAATTCAACGCCACATCACTGAGACAAAGAATGGTTTAAAAATGTATGCCAACACATACACTCTATCTAGAATAAAAAAAAAAAGTCCAAAGGTGTAAATTAACTTCTTACAATACAAAATGGTGACTAAGGGCTGGGTCAGTCTTTCTTATTCTTAAGCCCATGGAAAGTGACTGAGAAGGTAATGGCTTGACTACTGTCAAAGGAATGAGCAGATAATTGCTTAATTTCTCCCTGAAAAAGTAGGATCCATATTATACTCTCACAAATTGCATCAGTTTTAAAGCTCTGATTACTTCCTCTCTAATGCTGCATACCTGGGGAACGACAGTCCAATAATGATTCAAAGAATGGGACCCCAGCTCAAGTCACAGAGACCCACCATTTAAAGATAGATTTTCCCTGGGATCTGTGATGAATTTCTACAGGATGAAAAGAGGTTTAATGCATATCTGCCATATTTTTCCCTTTGCTCCTCTAAGATTTTAAACCCTCGTTCCAATTGGGCTGCATCAAATACAGTGTGCTCTCCAAAGTCATGTGTAGAGAAGCACCAAATCCGTATTTCTTGCTTTCCACAGAGAAAACATAGGAAACCTGTGTGGACCCTCCACATACAGATCTGTGGGGCACTGCTGCCCTGCCCACAAATGAGAAAAGATCAAATGAAGAGTAATTCATATTTATAAGGAATCAATTCCAGCAAGAAATTGAACCAAGAAGCTTTGGGCTCAAAGTACTGTGGCTTCCTGCTGAGATAAGAAGAAACGACTTTGTCTGTCTCTAACCAACTAACTAGGTGTCACGTGTGATGTTCTTGCTTTAATGCCTGCCTTACATATGGTGCCTGATAACTGGATGGATAAGGGGATAGAAATACATGTCACAAAACACTATCAGCATGTGAGTGGGATATGCATAAATGAATGGATGTGAATGGCTCTTTTCTAGGCCAACAGGCTTTCTGTCGTTTCTTCATTATGTCTGAGAGTAATCTTCAAACATGCAAGTGTTCCCTTGAAGAATATATTAGCAAAAGAAGGGTGTAAAAGGTTCTGTGTCATTAAGAGGACTTTAAGAGCATTTTATGCTGCTTGGTAAAGAAGTAAATAAATAAAGTACTTATTATAAAATTACTGTTCTACTATACAGCCCAGAGGGGGATGGTGCAAAATGCAATGATTTGTGCATTGGTAAAAAGATCTGATTGGCAGTTTGTCATTTGTGTTGTTCCTCATATAGTCATAGGATTAGTAAAATGGGAAAATGCTACTTACCTGCTGTCCATTTACTCCGTAACTTCCTGCAGTAGAAGTCTAAACTGCAAAGAATGCTTATCCTTGTGAGGGCTGGATCGTCTTTGATCATAGAGCATCAGCAGTTTATGGTTAGGTTGTCAGGAAGTAACTATTTCTTGAAGAGCTTTTGGTTACCTAGAATTAAAGACAGACAAACAAACAAAACTACCAAATGCGTCCCAACCTGAAAAAAAAACCCAATCAAAACCAAAGTAAAGCTCTCTTCCACCATGGGAGTGTTCGGACTAGATTGCTGTTGACATGCTAATGAGGACACATCTATGTTGTATTTATATAGAGTCAAATTACAAATCACAGCTTGCACTGGTGCGTTTGTGCAAGACAGGTGGTCTGGTCACTGAGAAGAGCCTTCCTATAGATGTGGGCTGGAAAACCCATTCAAGAACATGTTATCATTTATCCATGTGCCATTGTGCTCTGTACTTTTACCAGGATAAACAAATAAATAAATAAATGAAAGCCTTATGCATACTTACACGAAGAGCGAGCAGACATTATTCAATTTCAGCCTTCACCTTATCAATTCTTAGCTCAAAAGGTTTTAGGATACATATGAATAGGTTCATTATAATATTATAATATATTATAAGAATATTATAATATTCTGCAAAAGCAGTAGATGTCTTGAGGCTCATGAAACCACAAAGCTCCTCTTTCAAGATAAACTATTAAAAAGCTTCTCAGAGAAACCAACAATAAGTCATGGGCCTAATAGTAGCAAACCTGTCAAACACCCTTCATTTAACTTAGACTTATCAGATATTACAATGAGGGGCTTTCTATTCTCCTTTCTTCTAAAGGCTTAGATCTGCCCCTTAATTGAAAATAATTAGGATCATAGATTTGAGCCAATGATGGGAGATAATCACAAATTGCTTCAGGTGATTGCAGGGATTTTGTTTGTGTTAAAACAGGAACACATGTTTGCTTTGCAGGAATCACTGACTTGAACAGGAGTGCTCCTTGTTTTCCTCATGTATCTATACCATCCATAAGTATTTGATAAGATGCAGCATCATACAGAGGATACTTCAAACAGTGAGAGGGGAAAAAGGTGATTTTGACACATCCCTCCTGGTAACTTCTTAGGAAGGGTTACTGAACCACTGTGGTGCTGCTGAGAATACCTCACCATCCGCAATGTGTTCTTGTGAGGGGGAAGCAGGGAGAGAAAGAAAGAAAGAAATGAAAAACAGGAACTGGCTGATGAGTTGGTTTTTTGGCAGGATCTCTTGATGTTTGCCAAGTACTTAGTCAAAGAAGCAAGCAGGAGGAAATAATTTTCTTCCTGCTCATGACTTGAGTCATATCCCACTCGGTCAGCCATTTCAAAGGAGGAGCTGCTGCAGCGAGAGAAATACATTGCAACTGGCAGCCACACTTGATCTTTGGGGTGCTTAAAAATCAATAGTTTTGTAAAAAACACCCAGGGAGATTTTGAAAGAACTGGATCTGGCCAAGCAGCAACAAATAAATAACAGCTTTAAAAATGTATTTGGCAAGGAAGCCAAGGAAAAGCATCAGGAGAAAGTATTGTAGGAAAAAGAAATGCAGGAAGGGTTGAGAAAAGGCAAAGGAATGAAATCCACAAGGGAGGCAAACTCAAAATTATTAGTCAAACTAAAAATAAAAAAGCAGAAAAGAAAGGGTGAAACTGCTGTAATAAATTCAATAATGGGGCCCTACCCTGAAATTCTTTCTTTACTTTGGCTCCTCACAAATGTAAAGGGTGCCACTGCATTCAGTAATAGCCTTTGTACAAGGTTATCAAGAAGTGGTATGAATAGATCATGAAGAGCTTTTAGAGGGGAGATGAGCAGTTTTCACTTATTGCAGTAGAGAAGGGGAACGGAGAGGAAGATCCAAAGGGAGGTAGCGCTATCAGTGACATGGGCTATGACAAAAGTCCTGCAACAAATTCTGAAGTTATATAATTGGGTTAAGAACATCTTCCTCAAAGCCATTGTCTGAGGCTCAAGATGACAAGAGTGTCAAAGAGATTTTTAATTATGCAATTGAGTATAAGAAACCATACCTTAGAGATGTCATGGGGAAAGTTATCAATACAGTAATACCCAATTTTACATCTTTTATTGAGTATTATTATATTGCATACTTTTTTAAATGTAGCTCCAAATGAGTTATCCAAGGTCTCCTTTTCTACCCACGTCAGTGTGATTTGTGCTCTGATGCAGTGTGGTGTTGAGGATTGAGAAGGCAGTGGTGAAAGAACATATGGGAAAACTGTAAATGGGCAATCCATGAGCAGTCAACAGGACAACTCACCTGAGATCATATTGGCTCCAAGATGAGGTCAGGGGAATACACCTGTAGCTAACAATCTCTCTCCCCCAGTCCTGGGGTAAGTAGGAATCAGTCTTGTTCGGTTGACAAGGCATCCCTTGAGACCACTGGCCTACAGGATTCCCTGAGCCTTGAGATATTTACTAAGGCTTACTGTGAAAACTGAATTGCTTTTATTTCTGACTCCTTTCATTTCATTTGTGTTCTGAGTGGTTTCATCCTGCTTTCTTTCAGTTTTTTCATCATTTTTCACCATGGTCTATTTTCATCTGTTCCTTTACTGCTGTCTATGCGAACATCTTCCTTGTCTTGTGGCTCTGTAAGGTGAACCTCAATTTTATAGAAAATTACAAAATAAGATATTCCCTCTTGAAAACTTCAAAATGACATGACAAAGCTTAAAAAAATCAATGTAGAGATTTATCAAAATTGTAAATGATTTGATTTCCCAAATCAGCATTTTGAATCAGGAAATTGTTCAGCCACAAGTGCCAACTAGCTCTACTTTCAGTAGTAAACCAGGATCTAGTGGTAACTTCACGATCCATCTCTAAAACAAACATCCTGACAAGTCATTGTATTTCTAAGTATCAATGTTATGAATGAATGACCAGCTTGTGCTTGGTAAATTTAGCCCTATGCTGAAAAGTGCTGATATAATCACTTTTATATCAGACTCTTCACCCTTATTTTATTTTTCTTCTCCTCCCTTAAGGTTTTTCTGTACATTTTCAGTAAAAATTTGATATCATCTAAAATTGACACGATAGCTTGGTATCCAAAGAGTGCTGTGATCTGGACTTTTCTTTCTTTATATAATTCTGTATGTTCAGTTCCATATATACATAGACAGCTTTGGATTCCTAAATCTATCACATTCAGGAGGAGAGGAAAAAATCCACCTTTCCTGCCAGATTACTTAGAGTTGCCATATTGCTTATGGTTATGACTGTGCTATGCCAATTATTACAGTATTAACATATTTATATACCATTTACTACTCAAATGCTAATAAAACAAAACCAGAAAATTAAAGAATGGTAAAATATCTCATTTTAATTTTTTTAATCTTTGATATTGATATTTTTTGTAAATACAGCAAATGTTTCTAATTATATTTTAACAAGCACTTATGAAGAGGTATGCTTCCTATTGGATCCTAAATGACTAAAAATGACCTACTTTAATTTTATTCATTATCTCTAACTGTTATTAGAACCTGTATTTGACATATGTGGATATTATTTGATCTTTTCAAACCACATTCATTCTCATTAAGAAAGCCCCAAGACATTTTCTTTCAGAATATTTTTCAAATATTCTGAGATTTTGCTTGTTATGTGAAATGTGACAGCACTTTCAAGTTCTTTATTATAGTTTTTTTCTATGGCAAGAACCAATTATCTCTTCCCAGTACTAGTGTCTAGTTTTGAACTCAATATTTAAGCAATTAGTATCTGTATCTGTAAATTAATACATCTATATTGCTAATGTAGTTTTAATCATACAAAATGAGTAAGAACAGCCCTTTTCACTGTTGCTAAATGTAAAGAAATGTTTATTTAAAGTTAAAATGAAATTAAAGTAGGAGAGGACAAGCAATGGATATAATTTTTTATGGCACTTCAGCTTTTCTTTTTCTGAAGAAGACCACTTAAAGGAACATTGCCTTTTTTCTGGAGTTGTCTGTTTTACACAAATTAAACTTATTTTCATATTTTAAACTCAGTAATTGCTGACTATATAGACATCTTCATGACAGCTTCAAATCCTTTAAAGTATTTGAACTTTTAATACAAAAAACTGCATTTTAAGTTAGGAATATGCTGAGCGCTATGCTGAAAATGTTTCAAGTCAGAAATTATATTTAGCCATAATTAAGTATCAGGGCTATGAGTTATTATGAATACACAGTGATTGATATAGATTTTACTGTTTGTTATAAAGCTCCCTTTTTGGGAATTATCTGTGATATTTCACTAGATCAGAGAAATGAATCTGGCTATGTACAGATGCATCAGATTTCAAAATGCATTTCATCAGTAATCTACACAAAATAGCTCTTCTGGCAAATGAAAACTAATTTCTTCATTTTGTTTTCTTATCTCGCCTGCAGAAAATGAGTAATAACAAAACTGTACTATACAGATTTGAGTTCATTATTACCTTCTTATGTTAATCACCAATTAACAGTTTCTTTCTCTCATGAATAAAAATTCTATAAATATTTTAGGTCTACTTGCTGATATGCTGATGGATGGGTTTATCTGACCTGCAGATGGCTGTTGTTACATCCTATTCATAGTGATGGTCTTGGAATGTCTACTCAGAAATATTAGAGAGGAAAACAGAAAAGTTGAGAATGAAAAGAAGAATTACTAAAATTGCATTGAGTTTGCTATTCAGTTCAAATGTGTAATACGCTATTGTATTTCTTTTCCTGATGTGCAGAGATTATTCTTATACTACACTTATAGCCAAGTGAACAAGCTGATGAGAAAAAAAAAATTCAGACTTGACTTAACACTTAACTGTTGCGGCTGGAATTGTCTTAGATCACCTTTGCTAGATTAGATGGGAAAATATAAATGTGAAAAATAATTCAGGGAAAAGTTTTCCTAACAGTTTCTAAGACCTAAACAAGAGATCATTGAAAAAGGACAGTGGACCTGAATACTTGAAAACTTTAATAAAGTTCATCACAGCTAGCCATTGTCTCCAACACTGTGAACCAAACACCCATACCTCAGTTTATAATCCAACAAGATTCAGAAGGTAACTTCATAGTTAACCTGTTGGTTCACTCACCCTGCTCAAGAAACCCCAGGCAGCCTGTAGCTGGCCAACAAGGAAATAAAATCAGAAAAGGGAATTTTGGGCTGGCTTGGTACAAAAGAAGGCCCATTCTCCCCATACTCAAACCCCCATGAAAGTTTGAGGCTACTGTGGTTAAAGAGGATAGTGCATAAAAAAAAGCAGAAAAATGGAGCAGCTATGCCAATTCATGGCCAGTCTCTGCTCTCTAGGGGCCAGATGCTGCTTGCATAATTCATAAGCTCTGCTGGCTCATTGATCAAATCACACCAGTCCTCAAATCAAGTAACCAAACTAGGATTTGTCAGAGGTATGACTGCTCCTCCACTAGGAGGAGGTCAGTCAGAGGTATGACTGCTCCCCACACATTCTGACTGGTACTGAGTGAAGCAAGGAATAGAGGGAACAGGCAACACCTGTGCTTTGAATTTATAAGTTTTCTTGTTGACTCAGAGATATGACTGCCCAGCTCCTGCTGTCATTAAAACATAGACTTTAGCAAGGTTTTCTCTTAAACCTGTTGCAAACAATAGTTTTTAACATGAGAAAACAAGGTCTTTTTTTCCTAATCTTGTTCTTGGAAACAGATGATCTATTTTAGCCTTTACAGCCTGAGGCAGATATTCAATCCGGAAAATTTCAGACAACGTTTCTGAAGTCTGAAAAAGTTACAAACAGCTGAAAATGGAATCCAATGCTACAACATATTAGTTAAGTAGTTCGAGGCATAGGTGTTCCATTCATGCTGTTCCACTTAGAGCATTCACGCGTGGACAGAAATGTAAACATTTTGGAGCCATCATTGCAAAGGAACCTGCATAAAACTGACCCAACAACTTCAAGCCAAAATTAGTTTTGGAGATTAGCACTTAACACAATGAAGAAATAGAGAAACCAGGCTTAGACTCAAGCTGTCTGACAGCTACTTCTTAGGTAAAGGGTCAGAAGGATCTGATCTATGCCCAGCTCACAGAGCAAGTACACAAGCTATGTGCTCTGTGCCTCTAAGCAACACCTATGAAGAGTCCAAAGAAGTAATAGCCAGGTAGAGAAGGTTAGCAACCTACTGGTGTACTGTTTTCAAAAACAAGCCAAAAATTAATGAGTCATTCTGCCCAAATAATTTATCATCTCTTCTCAATAGAATGGTCTTTTTCTACAACAGGTACTTTTTGGGGACCCTTTGTCATAGAGGCATATTCCTGGTAGAGAAAAGAACCCTGGAGGTTTTTTTGTTTTATTTGCATTTCTTTTACAGTACAAATCTTTAATGTGGGATTATCTCTCTTCAATAAAACAAATTTTTTGTGTTTTCTAGATAGAGATCATGGCAAGCATGTAGTTATTTCTATTGCTGTCCTCATTTTTATTCTTTATTCTTAAAAAGCTATTATAGCTCTTGTGACACCCTCAGATCAGTGGAGTGAGGGTATGAGGTATAAGTATGTCCAGAAAAGTGTGGAAGCACAGGAAATCATAAAGTGAGACCAATGTTACTTATTTCAGAAGGTATGAATGCAGGTCCTATGGTCCCATTATTTCAAAACCTCTGTTGACTGGTTCCTCACTCATATATGAGAGGAGGAGGAAGATCCAACGTCTGCTTAATTTATGCAATAGTAATCTGCTGTAATCCATAGTGATCCTCCCTTTACATTTATCTTCTCTCTCATCCCAGTGCATGTTGATAAAGCCATGCAGTGACCCAGGATGGGGGAAAGCCTAATTTTACCCTGGATTAGTTCCACAGCCTGGATAACTCCACAGCATTGTGAATCCTTACACCTGGGAAGGAGAGAGGGGCTGGGGAACCACTGAGTAACCAGGTTAGCTTAGTTTCAATTGCTTCTGGAGAGAAATTGCTTTCTGGTCAGTAATAGCCTATTCTGAGATTGCAAATGAGATACCTGGTAGATATAGCTTCCTTTTTCTCCCTGCTGAGAACATGCTTTATTAGGTTTATTCATTGTAGGCTATGCCTGCACTTATTGCAGTGTTTTCACTTAGGTGCACATGAACCACAAACTGAAGCATGTAAAAATTAAATGCTAATTTAAATTATCTTCAATGACAATTCAGAGCTCAGTGCATGGCCACAAAGAAACTGGGTAAGTCTTTTGGTTAGTCCATAACAAGCTCCCTGCTACTATGACAAGACTATTAACTGTAACTGTGACAGGAGCTGTGAAAGTACTGGAACATCATTTGTCACTCCTTGAACTTCCTCTAATGCTAAATATTCTTATTTGCCTTTATTTTTCACTTAAAGGATATTTTCACAAACCTTACTGGTGACAGAGTTGGTTTGTTTCTACTGGTAAAATTCTGGGTAACTTGAAGACTTTTTAATATTTTTACGTTCTGATACTTACCCTGTCTCAGTGAATGTAAAGATGATTTCAACGGTGAAGTGTGAAATCTATTACTTAGACTTAAGTAAGTAGAATGTAAAACTGTAAGGGAAACAGAAGCAAAAATAAAAAAGGAGCATTTTTTTATGAAAAAGTTTCTACAATTTTTCTTTAAATTTTCATTATTTTGGATCAATCCTTTATTTTGTAAATTGAAAGCATTTCACTCTTCCTCTCAATGTAGATTTAAACTATAGCGAGTCCAATTTTTCTATCACTTATGTAAAACAATAATTTTAGCTACATTGAGAAATCACCTTCAAGGCAGAAAGCCTATAGTTTATTTTTGAGCTTATTCTTCACCAAAAATTCTTTTTGTCAGCCTGATGCTTTGTACCCATATTATATTTGTTTCACATGGGCTTTGTAATTTTTGTTGTAGTTTCAGAGAATGCAAATTTCATCAATAGATATATGATTGTTCAGGTAGTTATTGATATGCTCAATGGAGCAGTGATCTCACTGGATAGGTAAACTGACATTTTTGGCATATACTGGAGCATTACCATTGAACCTCCTTTAAATCATGTACATAATTGGTCACAGCAATATAATTTGGTAGCAAGGAAGACATTGGTCACTGTGACCAATCTGGGAAGAGTGAAAGCTTGCTTATTTTATTGCTACCGTTAGTACCAGGATGTAGATACAAATTAATTAAATAAGATTATGAGGATACTTGACGTTTTGATGTCTCAGGTACCTGTTATACTTGATGCCATTTGCATCAAGTTCAGATGGAACATGAGCTCTTCAGCCAGAAGTTCATACCTTGTTGGGTACTCTTCCAGAAGATAAGCTATGCTTCTAGATATTACCAAGAAATAGCTGTCTGTCCACAGAGTCTCAACTCAATATTCAACAGCTTGAGAAGAGCATGATCTACTGCAACACAGAACTACAGAGAAGTAGAAGCAAAGGAGAGAGAGGGGCAAAGAAGAATTGCCTGCTGCAAATCCAAGGCTTGTGTTTGCACTCTACACTGCATGTGCTGTTACAAAAGCATGAGAAATGTGTTGTGGTTGAGACCATGATTCATGCTCCAGCAAGTCTGAGCAAAGTGGCCATTGGAGTCATCTTTTGGTGCTGGAGGACTTGGCCTCCACATTGAAGTTAGCTGCAAAACTTCCAGACGCTTTCCATCCTCAGCAGATGACACATGCTTTCAGAAAACTCGGCTACCATTTTCTCAATGATTCCGTCCAACTATTAATGAGAGCTGCCTGTGTATGTGTTGGAAAGCTAATCTGTATTGAAAGGTTTTGGGCTGTTATGAAAGAGTATGAAAGTAAAATATATGTTTCTTAAGGAATACAGCCACCCTGAATAGTCCCGAGGGTTCTTTGTTTCCTATTCAAATCATAATGACCATAATTTTAAGAATTACATCAATTTTTAAACATCATTCATCTCTACCTTATTTTAATTAAAACGTTCTCTGCCTAGTCCATATACATGCAAAAATGTAGTTTGCAGTTTGACAGGATATTATTGAACAGTATGTGAATTGGTTTAAAAGTAACCAGATTTGAAGCATCCATCAGTCAGTAACAGTGCACTCATAGGTCACCGAAGCTGTCAATTGCAATCAACTCTGTAATTAAATACATCACCAATATAGATTTTGTGTAAGAATGTCACTTGTTCTTCAGATGTCTGCTACTAGGACAAATCGCACTTCAGTGTCTTTGAATGTGCCTTCTAAATACAGTTTTTTAAAACAGCATAACATCTCCATCCATCTCAATCCAATTTGCTGAATAGAAATCTGTTTAACTAATACATAGTCTAAACACTGAATTAAAAAACAATATGTGTGCTTCCCTTTCTGTTTAAATGAATCCTGTAATGCTATAGTAGATATTTTATTGCTCCTTTTTAAACTCTTCTGCTGGTATTTGTTATGTAAAATAAAAAGAAAGAATAATATCTCATCAAAAAGAGAAAAATTGTTCACATCATCTGTAATTAAAATTACTTTGCTTCATGTTCAAAAATAAAAGAACAGGATCTTCAGACATGAGGAAATAAATAATTAATTCTAATTTTGCTATGGACAGAAATACCAGGCATTTCAAATTAAAAAAAGGGAAAAAAAGAAAAACCCATTTAGTGCTCTTGAGTGTCAGATTCTTCTATTATACTTGCCACTAGATTGGAAGAGTCTGAAACAAAGCTGAATTACCAAATATATATTGCCTGCCATTTGATTTAATCTTCAAATAAGCTCCAGGAAGCAGGTCCCTGGACAGTTAATCTTTAGTTTTGTAGCCCATGCACATATTCAATAAGGTTACCAGGGAATTAGGCCCGGTAGGGAGGGGAAAGGCATATTGTCTTATTCTAAAGACAACTGTCGAGATCCTGCTAGCAAATTATAACTCCCTTAATATGAAAAAACTTTATTAGCTGAGTCCCTGCTGCAATGAAACAGTAGTCACTCAGAAGGGGAATATTCTTCATGTTTTTTTTTTCCCTGGAATCAGATATAAACTGTAAATATCGTAGATAAAATATGTTTTAAGGTGCAATTCTGCAGCTTAGAAGATGCTAAGGGTGCTACGACTGGGGATTCTAAGGGGAATGATCATGGACTGGGGGTGTCAGAGATTTACCACATGCAATAGCTAGGTTAGGGAAGGCTGGTTTACCTAGGTCTTTAAGCAGCAATATACAGTTAACTGCATTTGTGGGGAACTGGCACACTGAATGATTGCACCTTGAACCAACAGGAAGCTCTAGATAAACTGAAATACATATATAAAAACAGGGTTTTATTTTCTATGTCATGCAACTCCCAGGTATGAATCAAAACCTAGGAAACAATGGAAATACTTTAGAACTCTCTAGAATATTCAAGTCTAAATTCCAAATTCAAAAGTGTAGGATGAGGCAAATTTTAAAATAAATAAATTTTTCAAAGACATGGAACAGAAGACATCACAGTAAAAATCCAGCTAAAATATCACAATGTATATGTCCTATGAGGGAAACGTAGACGCCTAATAGAATAGCAGAAAGATAATAAATAAACAAGTGAAAAGTGACAGAATAAATATACTCTTAACAATGGTTGTTTCAGGAAAATCTAGCGAAATGCTGATAAGACCATTTTTAAAGAAGGATTGGAATATAGAAGAGACTAGAAGGGGATTGCATCAGAGTGGAAGTTCAATAGGTAATTTGCAGCAGCAATTTTGGAAGTGGTTCCTCAAACAACCGAAGAAACCTTAACATAAGCATGTGTCCTATTTAAATGCAGCAACAGTTTATTCACATTTTTTAAATTGGCAAGGCAAAGAAGCCAGAAATAACCTCAAACTCATGACAAGAAATATAAAAAAAAGGTGCTTAAAACTCATGGCAAATTCAGGGAAATACAAGAAACAGAACTTTGTGGATGAAGGAAAGCTTCATTTAATTAATAAATCAACATAAACACTTGCTATTAACTAATTATTCTCGCTATTGCATAGTTGGCAATGCTTTGCGGTTGCAATCTGCAGTCTCCTTTTATCTGTGAACTTGCTGGTTATACTTTTTACAATCCCATAAAAAATACCATCATGGTCCCTCCAGTGCAATGAAATTATTTTTCTGTTTAAAATGACTGCTCTCTTACATCAGGATAGCTGGGAAAATGCCTCCTTTCTCATCCTCACTGACCTGTTACCTGCCTTGGAGGCAGTGAACCACACTCTTCTTGAAATCGTTCTCTTTTGGCCTCAGTGGTCCTCTTTGTGCTTTTCTTCCTCCTTTTCTAATCATTCCTACAGTGTACTCCATGGTATACCCTCCTTATGCTCTTCTAGTGTGCTGCTGAGTGGCCTTTGTTCTCTGTCCACTTTTCCCTACTTTTCATTTCTGGGTAATCTCAAAAGTAAACAAAAGCTCAATAAAATGTAACACTGACCTCCAATCAATACCTGAGACAAATTTCTATCTTCTTATGGACCTTGGAGTACACCCCCTCTTTCTCCCATTTTCAGGCTACAAAAGGTATGCTAGAAAAGAGGAAGATGTGTATTTCAAAACATAGAAAGAATGAAGATGGGCCTCCAATAGTATCTTATTATCCTCTGTAAAGCTACCTCCTTATTCATATATGCTAGGTCCCAGCACCGCAACCGTCTCCTTCTTTCTTTGTCTCCTGTTCTTGAATCCAACCATTGTCTATTTAAAAAAAATAAAAAATTGTATTGTAAACTCCCTAGGGAAGGAACAATTTTTGTGTTTGTATAGAGATCAGCAAAGTGAAATCTCAGATTTTGACTACAATGTATGGGGACCGTGATGGCAGAGAAAGTTGATAATGCACACAACTCAAGCATCTGTACCATAAAAGGATTTGTGCTTCCAGGAGAAAGATGTATGAAACTGGAGGAACAAATAGTATTGACTTTGGGAATGTGCTAGTGTCTCTGAAATGTACCCTTTCTTTTCCTTAGAAAAGACTTATGTGTCTTCAAGATCTGACACTTGGTAAAAAGGAGCATTGCAATTACAAGAGCACTATTGAGAAATTAGCTCCTCCTCCAAGAACTAGATTATCCTGGGCCAAGTAGACATATTACCTAAGTCCACCTTCACATGGTCCCAAAGACATAATTTTGTCTTTACTCAGACGTGTTAAAATATATCATTCTCTCAGTGCCCCAGAGTAAAATATGCAGGATTCAGACCATAGTAAAAAGATTACTGGAGAGAGGAATTTAAAAATCTGTTTGACCAAATCATGAGAACCTAATCACTCTACAACTCAACCAGAGAAATTTGAATGGTATTTCAGGCACATTAACCTCAAATAGCTGATTTGAGCTTTTTTTTTGTGGTCATCAGTAACAGGTGATAACTCAATTGCAATTTCTTGTGAATTACATTAAACAGTTCAATATATTTCCAAAGAATCCTTCTATCAAGATTATAACTCAGTATCTACATACACGTTTAAAAAAGGTAGCAGAGAATTACCAAGACACCAAAATTTTCCCTGGAGCTTTGTTTACTTTCAAGAACCAGACAGATTTTAGAGGGGGGTGATCAAGGGTCACAAGTAGATGAGGGACACTTACAGAAGTGACAGGCCTGTAACATGTGAAGCCATGTTTAATAACCAGTATAGGCTGTATATGGGGATAACAATGATGCAAATGACCCTGCTAACATATTTTTTTTTCTATGGTGCCATACAAGTGACATAGCAATTGTACTATGGGAGCCCCTTCACAGACACTGGCAATTCTTCATGACTATAGAGACAAAAAAAGAAATTTTATCATTGACATGTACCAAAGAGTGGGCTGTTGCCTTGGATAGATGTCTGAATACAGAGAAAGAGATTTTGAGAAAAGCAGAATTAGGAGGTGCTTTAGAGTTTGGTTTAAAGCCAGGAATTTCCATTTTGCAGCATATATCACAATATTTTTAGATCTGTTTTGCTTCTGAATCAATAGCAAGATACTGGTGAGACACTGATGAATCTCAGGCAATCACTCATGCAATCATGAATCTCATGCAATTTCAGAAAGGGTATCAAAGTATTTGTCTCAGGGAGCACCAAGAATGTGAGATTTCTTAAGGTAAGCTTTCAGCATCTGCTGGAAGGGACCCCACGTGTTCCAACTCTGGTTCACATTCCTCTTCATATTATACAGTCAGAACAAGACCGTTTCTTCATTTATTTTATTCCACTTAAGTAAAAATTTATGAGGGAAATTAATTTTGTGTTAGGGTTATGCTCTGCTTCTATAAAATTAAAATCCTTTAATCTAATCTTGACTTTTTAAATCATAGATGATGGTTAACAATCCAAAATCTAATACATCTTGACACAAAACATTGCTTCAAATTCAAAAGTTTCAATGGTCCATTCCAAAACTGAAATGCTTTTTTCCCCATGATATCTGTACAAATCTGCAATATTCCCACAGAACATTTCAATGTTGACAACATAACATTTTTGATACGATCTGCTTCATGGTAAAGTATTATTCTATTTTCCCCCACTAAAAAAGCAGCAGTTTACATCTTGGAGAGTCAATGAGTTCCCCCAAACCTCTGGGTATTGTACAACTTCTGGGTATTGCAAAAAGCCTTCTTAATGAAATGTTCTAGATAATTTATCCCTTGTAAGGTAACAAAAATTTATCCCTTGTAAGGTAACAAATTTTCCCTGAGAATGTCATTTTAAGCATTATAGTGCTTAGCCATTCTTTTCCAATCTTACACTGCGATAAATAAAATGGGCAATGAAATTTCCTATGACTCTCAAAGGTGAAATTCAGTCTTAGATTGGCAACCATAATAAATATCCATGATTCTTAGATCTGGTTAACTGACCAGCCAAACAAGAAAGTGCTGGGGTGTCAAGCCTTTATAGTAAGTATGACTAGAGTAGATGTGGTGCTGACAGACCATATGCCACAGCTTTTTAATGCACGGTCCCAGCACAATAAGCAATGTTCACTTTTCACTAAGGCGGACGTGGCTTGAAATAAAATTTTCAGGGGAAAAAAAAAAAGTTTAGGGATTCCATCTGCCAAAAATGCTAACCTGACCATGAGGGCAGACAACTTACAGTACATGCCATGGAAGCAATATTTTCTTTACTTCTCCTCCCCAGAAGTGAATAGCCAAGAATGCCAAATGACACAGAGAATGCTGTTTTTTTCCCCAGTGGTAATGTCTGCTCTGTGGACATTTCCCTTCAGGAAATTTTGACTTCCCCAACACCTTCTGAAAGGAAAGTCTTTTATTTCAGTAATCCCTAAATGCAAATGACTCTTAGGCCAAATTTGAACTTTGTGGAAAGAACAAAAATTTCTCTTGCAAAGGTACTTGGAAACAACAAATCAGAAACAATCTGCTGAAGACAAGTGCTACTGCCCTTCTGTTCATACTTGCAGGGTGGCCATAAAAGGAAGTCACTAAACTGCACAACTTATCATCTGTTTCATCAAAATAGAGAGAGGAAGAGAAGCAGACAAGAGGATGGGGAACAGGAAGGATTGAGATATGTGAACAGTTCCTCCTACCTCAGGTGTTCCAAACAAACTCATGCCCGGGAGGTGTCCGGCCTCCAGGAGATACTCTGCCAAAAAACAGCACTGGGAGACAGGACATGTTAATGAATGGAGCTGGCATAGACCTGTTTTCTAGCACATATTATGAGACCTGTAAGGGCTTGTAGTGTTACTGTTATTTTACTTTCCCAATAGGAAAAAACTGCCTCCCTTAAATAGTATGACATCTGAAGGAAAATGATGTAAAATCCAAGATTTTCTCAAACACAAGGAATTTAACCCCCCAAAAAATTATGAAAAAAGAAAGGAAAAGATAAAAACAATACATAAGCAAAGAATCTGTTACAAATTTCAACTTTTAAATATTTATTAGCCAATTAGAAAAAAAATATTAAGAATTAAAAAATAAAGTCAAAGCATGACCTTATATTTTCAAAAGATCCAATTTGATTTAGGCATTAAAATCCCATTTTTTTCAATAGAATCTCAGCACTGGACTCAGCTAGACCCTTTTAAAAACATCTTTGCTTCATTTTTTTTGACATTTTTTTAACAGGATAAAAGAGAAGCTTATGGAATGCAAGACAAATGTGAAATAAGCAGAATTTTTTAGACATGGCAGTAATAGGAGAACTGCAACATTCAAGAAGGGAATATTTCCCCTCAAAAATGGCTATATTCTTTGTACCATGGGGCCGTGTTTTAACTTCTCAACCAAGGCTACTTGTAAATATATTGTGGGTTTCTTTAAGTGCTCAGAACTTGCTGGAGAGATAGGTAAGTACTGTCACGTTCGGGCAAGTATCATTCATATGGTGGTATCCTGGACTGTCATCTGATCTGGAACAGAAGCCTTTATTTCACTCCTGAACATAGAGGCCCTGCCAGAATTAAAAGTAGAAACTTCACCCATGACACTGGAGTTAAACAAGGAACCAGTTGAGGTAAGAGATGTTTTTTCATTTGCTGCAGAATCCTAATAGGCAAAGAGCATTTATACATAATATAGCTCACAATATTACTACACACTTAATTCTGCTCTGAGCGGGTGTGAGCTTGTTTTGTCCATGGTTCCAGCTGACTTGAAGCCATTTACTGACTAAATTCAGTGTAATGTATTCTGTCTCTCAGCAAAGCATATTAGCTCAGCTCAATGCTATACTAATATGTCTACACACCTTTTGGCTTGTGTTCAGCCTGTTTGGAGCACAGGGAAGCAGAGCTCACACCTGGCTGAAAAATGTTAGACACACATATATTGTATTAGGTATAATAGAGATATAATAAAAGAAGGATAAACAAAATTATACTGAGAATAACATCTTCTGTTTTTTCATCCCTTTGGTACAGGACAAGAAATACACTAAAAAATATCCCCCCCAAATCATTAAAGTTATAATTTGAAGAATATCCAGTTTATAGATTATTAAATTAATGGCAATCTGACCTTGAAAACACCTCTATCTGCTGAAAGAGCAACACTCCATCACCTGTTTTGATTCATTAATGTATCATTTAACTTGGTATGACACATGTTCAGCAGTTATAATTACATTATGGCCTCCCTATTACATCAGCTCTGCTCCAAGTTTCTGTCACCACAAGTCCAATTTTCAACACAGAGCAATCCAGTGCACTCTTTCCTTATTAGTGTCATCTTTAATGTAGCACAGAGTCTGAACCATTACTTGGCACTGAGAGTTTAACAGCAATTAACCCCTGCTCTATCCCCAGGGAGAAGTACATCAGCAACTTGCCAAAACACTGTAAACAAGCTGGCCAAGATCAATGCAAAACCATGCTGGCTGCAGAGCACCTACTGTATTAATTTAGGATTGATATAGAAAAAGAGAGAATAGTCTGCGTGAAATTGACCTAAAAGGATGGCCCACACATGTTACAAGATTTTCTTAAAGCTGAAAAGGGAAAATTCTAAATCCCTAGTCTGCTAGCTTACAAACACGCATTCTTTTCTATCTTGGCTTTTATACTGTGCTGATCACTGTAGGACTGCCAATTATCACAGATAATAAACATTTATTACCTGCTAACCGGTTGAAAAGGAGACAAGATGAATTGTTCTTAGGTGAGGAATTAAATACATCTCCAGCGTTATCAGGAGAGAAAGTAGCAAAAAGGGTGAAAATGCCAATTTCTCATTTATTTCTGGCAATTAAACAGAACAATACATACAAAAACCTAAACCAAAGGTTAAGGTTCTTCCCCCACGGAAGCAAAACAGGACAAACCAAGGACTGTGGAAGTTCTTGCAGGTCCCTCTCACCAGCTTCCCCTGGGGTGGGATGACGTCCTTGGCTATACTGTAGTGGGGTCATGCAAAGCAACCAAGAGTGCGACTGCAGAACAGGCACACCGTGGGGTGTGATGGGTGCCTCTGAGGACTCCTACCCCTCACAGGTATCTGTGCCGCTGTGTCTACACTGCTGTTGTCAGCAATCAGGGAGGCATAAGGACTAACAACTTTGTACAATGTGACTAAACCAAACAACAAGGCAAACACTTCAGATAGAACACAGGTAGAAAGTTCTGAAGACAAGGCAGCAAACATCCCCCAACTCAGATATAGTTTATACAGGTTAACTGACCCAGGTTGAAATATTTCTTCTTACCAAGGGATGTTCTCTGGTGTTTTGACATCACAAATTTCCTCCATAAAGTTTTGATTTTTCAACTAGAAACAAAACAAAACAAAAAACCCCAACGATGTTTCCAAGTGGAGATTTAGCAACAAAGTCCTCCTAGTTAGAAAATGGAAAGACATGTCAGGATAATTCATTTAACTGAAGACTTCCAAAGTCAAATCATTTTAAGAAAGATAACAGTAAGTCAAATTCTTCGTTCATTCACCTTAGTATCCTGAATACATGGTACAGTATAATTATAAATCCTAATGAAAAATTGAGGGAATATAAGAGTACGATTACCACTATTCCTGGTAGGTTTTAGATCATGGCTTTCAATGCTCCTAACTGGTAGAAATAGCAGCAAGTCCAGGATGGTATCTGTGAACAGAACCTGGGAGTCTGGTTCTAGAAGAGGTGGGTTGTACTGCAGGACACCTCTCCTGATTGTCATCAGCTGAGGTTGGGTTCTAAAAGCTTTCATGGTTGGAAGGTTTCATGGAGAGAGAAGATGGAGAGAAGAGGAGTGTGGCAATTGCAAGTGAAATCACTTTAGTATCTCTGTCTTGAAATCAAAAAGGATCTGTGATTACAATTATTTAAAACATGAATCATGGAGCAGATTTGTTTCGTCAGCTAAAGGCAAAAACTAAATAGTAGGAAGTACAGCCCTTAAAACTTTTTTTAAGTACTTTTGACTGTTTGATCTTCCATACCAGAAGAGCAAAAACCCATGAGATTTAAGTATGAACATTTTAAAGTCAGTTGGTTAAAATGACAAGTTTTGCAGTTAGAAGAAAAAAGCACCTGTAGTGCACAAGAAATAGTATGTAAAGTATTTGGAAAAAGAGTGAAGGAAGTCTTACATTTGAAATTTTTTAAACACTGGCTATTTTTCCCTTTCCATAAACTGATAAATGGGAAGTTTCAAAACAGGTATTGTTGACCTAATTAAAGAAATACATGCAGATGATTCATATGTAAAATACCTATGTATTGATTTACTAAGTCTTAGGAACACTAAAGCATGCCAGCTGAATACTGCTTTGTCATTGGACTGTTAAAAGAGTAGCAATAGCATAGGACCTTTCTTCTTATACTTTGCAGATTTGGACTGAAAATTTCAAATATACAAATCTAAAAAATATGTATTTAAATCTACATTTTCTGTGATTCCACTAGTGATTGCCAACGCTTTCACTTTTGAAAAATCAGGTTGTAATTTAATGCTTCAGTTCTGAACTCTCTGAACACTCACTCTTAAGACAGATGCTTAACAATTTTACTATATGATCACTTAAAAAAATCATATACACAATTTCCACCCAAAAATACAGTTTTTTGCATTCTGCTATATGAACATTTCAAGTAGAAATGTAGCTTACTTTTTTTTTTAATTACTATTTTAAAACAATGTAAGAAAGGAAAAAATACAGTATTACCACGTAAGTGGTGGGAATTTGAGTGAAAAAGCTAGAATGGGCTTCATCTTCAACATGCTGATTCAGATATAAAAATTCAGATTTTTCAAGACTCAAGGTTGGGGTTTTTTTCAGTTCATTTCTGGGAAGGAGAAAATCTGAAATTTAGAATCTAGAACCAAATTCAGTTTGTGTCTAAGTTTGACTGCTAGCCAAAGCAGATCCAGCTCAGTGGAAAGAATTCTCAACTTTTATAAGGGTAGCTATAGGATTTGCCCTTCTAGTTAGCTTAGAAAATTGTGATAGCAGGAAGAAGATTGAATAGAAAAGAGGGAAATGAAAAGAAATTATGAAAAACAAATAAATTTTAAAAAGAGGCAGCTTATAAAGCAGAAGAGTTCTTCCAGATTGAAAGGCTTTGACATAGTTGCCTGTGATGATTAACTTAAATAAAATCAAGAAAGATCTGAAAGACGATTTAGAAGAAATGATGATCAGGAATAGTATGTGGAAACTAAATTAAGTATCAATAAGACATTACATTAGGAATGGAAAATTAGGTAAAGAATCATCTGGTTACAGTGATTCACTGAGCCTACAATCTTCCACGTGTAGCTCACTGGGTTACATTATGCTCTTTATTGCCTGTCTTGCATCTTCATTGATAATGAAAGTATTTTCATCATGGTATCATTATTATGTAAAAATGGGCTTTGTTGGTAGCTTTTTCCTGGTTTTATTGTGGTGTAAACGCAGGTGAAGTTAATGCTGAACAGGAACTAGGAAAGTAAAGCAGAACACGGCTTTTGCAGCAAATATTCTTAGCACCTTACATCCACTTCAAATTTCACAGCAAAGGTTTATCGGCCTCTGTCTAGAAATGAAAAAAAATAATATCTTTATAGTAGCAAAGACAATTTCTTTTCTGAAATATGAGGATATTCTGTTTTGGCCTGTTCTCTGAAATATGTTGTAGTACAAAACACAGTCTCTCCCTCATGTTATTCTCATACCCAAATAAATTTAATATAATGGAGGGAAAAAACTAAACTGTTAAGTCCTAGTTTAAAAAAAATCAATAATTTATTTGGCAATAAATTAAAACTCTGTCTAGCCCCTTTAGTCAACTATCTCCAAGTCAAGAGTCACAGATGTTAAGAGTTGTTATGATGCCAAGCTAATTTCCTGAAAATGAGTGCCTGAGGTTGGATGAAGAAGAATCTTACCAGCGTTCAACATGACTGATAAAAAAGAAAAACAGAGCTTAGACAAGATAAAAGAAAAGGTGATAGTAGTGAAAAGAAGGAAAATTGCAATTTTTTTTTCCTCTCAATAATAATTCAGCTCATCATAAAGATACTCCTACAGACACTCCTGAAAAATGGTTCCTTGGCATGCTATTTTTTTTTTCCACCTGACCTAAGAATACCTACCTTTGGTCCTTTCTTGTGCACTCTGCAGGGATAATGTTTCCATAAGACATCACAGAACTCCCATACTGAACCACAGGTTTTGCTTCCAGAGGAAATCTATCTCTATTATATACACAATAATCAAATATCAATCTGCCCGACAGGATAGAATGGAAATGTTATGAGAACAGCAAATCCCTAGGGCCACTACCCCAACAAAACAAAGAATATTCAACTAGCTCATCAAACTAACTGTTTCTGGCCCATTGAGCAAATTGAGATCTTTTATTCAGGTCAACTAAACAATTTGGGCTTGGATTTCCTGATAGAACCTCAAAAATATCTGCAGAAATAAGCTTTTTCTATAGAACACTTTCCTTTAAAGAGGAATCATTTTATGAAAGAAACTTCCCAGTGTGTCACTGGCCTTCTTCAAATCTCCTCGGTCTGAAAACTGTATGAGGAAGCTCCTTGAATATTTGGCTTTGTTGTCTTTTGCAATGCTTCCAGTCAGGCTGCTTGCATGCCTACTTGTCACAAATGGAGGTTAAAGACTGTAATTACTAAAACCAAAAACAGTAGCAACAAAGTTGTCACAGTTTTGATCAGTCCATCTATAATACAAATAGAAATTTAACTGAATGAATACTATAGAACCAAATTCCAAAAGGGAGTAACCCGAGAACTTTTCAAGTCATCTTTTAACTTCTCTTTTAATGTAGAAAGTTGGTCTGCATATTTCCACAGACTCTTTAGTACTTCAGGCATTTCTATATAAAAGTACTCCAAAAACTCACATCAAGTCTGGAGGCAGGACAGAGTCAGGGTTCTCAAGCAACAGATCTTAAGACCCAAACCCACCACAGAACCAGCTAGTGTGACCTCTTGCGTACTATCAGTGGTACTAATTCATCCTGCCACCCTCACAGTGTGACCAATTTCTTCTGCTTGGCTGAAATCTACTTTGCACAATGACACCTCAGTCCATTGTTTTCTTTGCTATTTTAATTTATGTGATGAGAGGATTGTTTATGTGTCTAATATGAATGAGTGTGGGTTCATCTTCCTGCTACCAGTCTTGTATTGCTTGTTTCTCTTATTTCAGTCTCTCCAAGAAGGAGTTTACACACTGTAATCAAATAATCTTTGATCTTCTGTTTAAAGAGCTAGTACTGCATTTTTAACATCTTGCTGTGAAGCACTCTTCCCAGCCCTTGCATAGTTACAACAGCTCTTCTCCATACTCTCTCCAGCTGTTTAATATCCAAGTACGATATAGGTCTTGATTCTCTGGGACTTGTTTAGTCATTCATAACTCTGAAAAAGGATTATAAAAGAGAATCAGTAATGTGTTAAGCCAGCCAGGTAGCAGTGTAAATGACAACATCTGAAGGCCCAGGCGTATAGCATTATCACTCGAGAGATCAACAGCAAAGTTTCATTTTGCCTCTTTTCTCCTCCAAAGACTGAAGATGTTAAGGTCACATTTCAGACCCACAGTTTTGACATCATGCACCTTGAAGTTTAGTACGTTTGCTCTGACTTTCATCAAATGTCAGAGTCAGCGGGTATGTCTTCATACAAAGTCAAAGTCAAATTACAGGTTTGAAGAAATTCCTGTGAATTGAAATCGTACAGTTCTGCTCAGCTTTATCCTTAACTGTGTCTGTGTAAATCTTTCTTTCTTGCAATTCTTCCTTCCTCATTACGTCTGAGTCTTGAGTCACTGAGCAATTGTTTCAGACTCAGAATCTTAAGTATATCTCATCTTTTTTTCACCCTGATTGGTGACATCTGTAATAAAATAAAGTATATTTCCAAGAACTAAAAAATGAAATCATACCATGAGCTGAAAACAAAAGTTAAAGAGCATGTACAGTTTTTCTGTTCTGCCTAATACAGTCATTCTCAGGCTGAATCAAGGAAAAACAATTGGCAAGGCTTAAAAAGGACTCTAATAATGGCTGGTAGCAGTATATATCTGGAACCTTTCACCTTCAGAATGGATTTGGTCCAGATAGAGAGCAATTTAAAAGAAATATTGACTTCTGGATGCTTAGTGACCTGTGTAAAAATGAATTAATAATCCCAGCTGTTTCCTATAGGACATCACTAAAATTGTCAGTGCTGTTGCCAGACCAAACGGCAACCTTCATTGAAAGGTGTAAAAGATTTTTCACTTCATTTATCAATACAGCACGCATAAATAGGTCACAGACTATCCAAAGAAACTGAAATTATTCCAAGTCCCTGGCAGATTTTGCTACATCCTGCAATCCATCACTTAGTCTACGGATGTATGGACAAGTGGCCCATGTGTTCATGTGTGGGACTTTGGGTGGGATGGCAAGTGATCAACTTCCTCAGGCTACTCACAGTCTCAGATTGTTGAACAGACATAAACTGAGAGTGCTGGGCCTCTCTGGAATGAACGGACAGGTACGGCATGAAGAAAAAAGTGAGAAGTAGACAAAACATTGACTTTTTTTCATACAACACAGCTGGACAATGCAGCTAAAGTCAGAATTTGTTGTTGCCAAAGGCCAGCAATCCATTACTATTCAGTGGAAGATGGACTATAAATGGAGAGAAATGATATATCTCCTGAAGGTAGCTCTTAGAGATGTCAGGGATAGGTCAGAGACAGAAGAAACACCAGCCCTTGCACAGATCTCTGTGAAAATTCAATTTTACTGAAAGAGCTGTTCAGTTATTAAAAGAATGTTTTGGCACATACGTTTTTCTTAAGCTATTTGCAGGTGGTTAAAAACACATTGTGATCCAAAACTTTAAAAGTGCAATGAAAAACGACTAATAGGTCAAATCAACACCTGTATTTTTTAATTAGCTAAATCGTTTAGAAAAGCTGTTACCGAGAAACAGGGTTTAAATACTATTTGTCTTATTCTTTTCTACCATTGTAATTGTTCTCTCTTCCCTTTTGGTATTTTTATTAATTCCCTTCATCCTTTGAGCACATGAGAAGTTTGCCCTCTCATCTGAGATTAAAATGAGAAGCTGGAATGGTGTGGTAGATGAGCATAAATACCGCTTACTTTCCTAGTGCTCTTAACTCCAGAATGTCTCAAGAAAGAGTATTTGTCAGCCATGTCTACAGGAGACATCAAAGCAGGAACAGAAATGAAGATTTTTAGTTTTCCAACAAGACCATGGGGAGATTACTTTTTTCCATGTGTAAAATGAAGAGGGAAGCTACTCAAAAATATTATACAAGAAGGGATTAATTTGTTTTGGCAAAGCTCTTTGACACCCTTTGTATGCCGCAAATGAGGGACACTACTAACTATATCTATTTTACCAAATGGACACGTATATTATTACAAACATTATCGATGTATAGCAATTAACAGAGTATTTCAAAGTATCTTCAATTCCAGAGAGTGGTTAATGCGAAAAAACAAGCAGCAAGTACTGAGAGGCACCAGCCCAGCAGGCTGGATTGTTCAGTCTATATGACATGTGGTCCAGAATTTGTCATAGTACTAAGCTACAAAGGAAGAGGAAACCCAATATTGTATATTATGGTTTAAATAGCAGCCTACTATCCTGAACCTCCAGTGACACGCTGAAAAAAATGAATGTACCTCAATTCTCTCCGTACAGGAGAAGAATTAACCATAAATGAAGACAATATGGATGGGAACGCTTCTTCTAACTGCAGGCATCTTCAGACAGTAGATAACCTCTGTCAAACTTTGCTGTTTAAAGCTCCAGGCTCCAACCATCTTGACCCAAAACAGCTCTCTGAATTAGCCAGATTAAGAAAAGTTAGCCATCAAGTTTAGATGAAGGTATCGCCACTGCAGCCATTTAAAGCTGGTAGATGACTCCTGCAAGAAAAAGCTGGGAGAATAGGAGACTGACTGTTTTCAGGAAGATGAGATTCTTGTGCTTTTCTGCCATGGAGTTATCTCAAACAGCCTACAAACATTAAATCCACCTCACAATACTAATTCCAGCTTGAGACTTTGACATCTAAGAAAGTGAATCAAAATAATGAGGTCCCCCATATGCAACATGCATATGATGAGTAAGTAAATGAAACCATGATAATTAGAAACTCAAATGCAGGCAAAAAGTTGCACATAGACTGTGCATCTCTTTTTTTGATTTTTTTTTTCCCCTCAGGCATTAACTTATCTTGGCCAAACCCTCCTTTCTACAAGTTCAGAGATATTTTAATTTTGAACTTCAAATGAAGAGCAAATAAAACACCAAACAAACTTTGGATGTTGCACAATTGTCAGTGGGCTCCATTTTAATATTTAATGACCTGGACACCTGTGACTATCGTAAGAAATAAAAAGAATTAATTTAAAAGGAATTATTGACATAATATAACACATGATAGTCTGTTAATAAAAATGCATACTTCTAATTGAATGCTGGCACCTAGCCACCAACTAAGCATAACTTCAAAAGCAACAGCTGGGAAAGCATCTTTTAGATTTTAATTACAGTAGCTCGTAAGCCACTTATCTTTTCAACTTTTCTTCAGAAAGCACTTCTGTTTCATAGGAGTGAGTTCAAAGGTATTTACAACATGTAGGGTAAGAGAACTAGCTCTGACATAGTCAGACTTCACTTGTAAATTTGGATTCTGGACTGAGACAACTATTCTCAGCTTTGAAGTGTGAGTCCCATTTGAGCCTGAAAGAACACAGGCTTCAGGCTTGCTGCTCAGGTTTTTTTATTTCTTTTCTATCTCTAGATACAGCATAAGAATTCCTATCATATTTGTTCTTATCTATTATTTGTATTTTAGTGTTATCTTAGGGCTGCCACTGAAATTGAAGCTTCATTATGCAAGTATTTTACTATTCAAATATACAGTGAACGTACATAATCCCAGATGATTCAGTCATGAAAAGAAGAAGGAACTATTGAAGAGTTTGGGAAATGGGTGTGGAGACAGATCTGAGTCTTGCGAAGTGATAAATTTTGTAGCTGGATCCAGAAAGCTGTTATGCTTGTGTTTAGGAATAAAATATGAAAACCCCATTCAGTAAAGATTGAAACTCTAAATAAGTTTAAGTGATTTGCTAGATTGGCTACAGCGCTTGGCGTTTTTCAGGAACAAGTCCAGAGGGGGTTGTGACTTATTTCATCTAAGATCTGAAGTCTTAAATCTATGCAGCTACTCTAGACTTCCTATACCATTAAAGAGAGAGAGCAAGTGGAAGGGAGACAAACAGCTGCTGAATGACTCTTACCACACCAACAGAGGTTTCTACAGCCCATCTCTTTTTGCTGACTCAAGAAATCCAGATCATTTCCTTAGATTAAGTACCAGCTAAAATTAAACTAATTATAGCCTACTTCCAGTGTCTTTGGGTCTGTCTTTCTCCCAAAAACTTGGAAATTAACTGTCTGTCTGTGATCAAGACAAGAAACTCATCCCCAAGAGCATCCATCTTTCCCCCTAATATGCAAAGACAACTGCTAACTAAAGTGGGTTTTGACTGAAATAGAAACTATACAAACCAAAATAACTTTTATTATTTTCTTTATACAGTTAATAAAAAAAAAGCTGTGACTATATGGGCCTTCAAAAGAGCAAAGCTATCTCATTTAAAATCACACTGAAACAGCCATGAACTATAACAACATCAGCAGATAATCACCAGAAAAAGATTATTGAAGTACTTTAATAAGTATATTTGACATAATCAGGAGAACCCTTAAAGAAGCATTTCTAGAATGCTGTGGATGTAGTGAGGTCTTGTAATACAAGAAATGTTGCAAAAATTACAACTTTTTCTTAAAGATAGATTCCTTTATGAAATGTAAGCTAGGAATTGGCAAGTGTCATGGAAGGGGGCTGAACCTAAAGAGTTCTGGATGTCTTTTGCTGTCCCACAGAAATAACATACATAGGAATATTGCAAGGTATTAAATGGCTGGAGGATTTTTTTGGACTGTAATTCTATTACCTAATAATTAAAAGCTATATCTCTAAACCAGTTAATATAGAAGACAGAGCTGTCTACCTTTGTGCAAAATCAAAATTGCCTTCAGCATTTTTGTAGCTTTTCAAGACAGTATGTCTTTGTAGGAAGATAAATAGGATGCAGGAAGACTTGGAGTCCTCTCTCCACTCTGCAAACATAATTCAGGCCCGATTTTGTGAAGAGAATAAGAAAAAAAATCACTGTTTTCTGCTAAGGTGTCCTGCCCTTCTAAAATGCACAGGGCCTCCAGGAGAAAATGTGACAGATAGGAACTGTGCCTCTCCCTTCTTAGACATGCATGAATCTGCCAAAGAAGCTTAGGGCCTTGAGCAACAAGTTTATGAAGGAACACAATTTTTTGCACTCAATTCCAGTCCCTGAGGAAGAGGCAGAACTGTGCTCTCTTCCTGGAATCCTGTTCTCCTCCATTGAAATTGTGCTTGTTTGAATGATAGCTATACAGTAGATTAGAGCAGTCTATAAGAAAAATAAATAAATAAAAGCATCATGCATGAGAATAAGCGTATCCAACTACAAAAATACCAAGCCTTCAGTCTGCATTACTGTAATCTAGGCACTGCATGCAGAGTGTATCACAAATTTTGGGATGCTATGATCATGCTTATAAAGCCCTACCTGATTAACTTTTGCATATATAGTTGCAACATCTTTCACAGCAAAGTCCAAGATATTTCCATGCTCTCTGCATTTATATCAAAGGATATGAAAAAGAAAAGTTAACTAAGAACCTGTGATCCAATGCAAACAGGATGACTGGAGTTTATTAATCATAAATGAAGGTGATAAGTAGTTCAGGAGGCATATAAATGAACTGACAACCTTGCTGAAAGGTCAGCACCTTTCAATAGTAAACTGTCTGCTCATTTCAATGTAACTTTCTAGGTTTAGGGTCAGAAGGCATCACAAATGCAACTACTAAATCTGAAGGATGCTTTACATAATTTTAGTTTTGTCTTGTTCCTCTTAATAGCTCTTGGTTTAGAAGTGCAAGTAACTTCATAGCTCGGTTTTTAAGGGATTCAACAAAAACATTTCGACACAGGTAGCAGCTGCAAAAGCAATAAGGATTCCCTTTCCAAGAGTTTGACCTTCTGCTTCATTGTGATTACAGTCAGTAGGCTGATCCTGAGTTAAAGAATTGGGATCATAAAATTTATTCTTTGTGTTATGGATGCCAGTGTACTCCAGCCTGTTCTGAGGTTACTGTAGAATATGGATCCAGTTTTAAAGACTCCTATTTCCACTTCGTGATAAATTTTTTCTCAGTTTGTTAACATCTCCATCTCTGGAATGTGGACTCAATCCTTCTGAAGGTAACCTTTTCTGTACTATGCAAATTTTGCTTTTTAAATTAAAATAAACAGTTAGTTTTGTGTACATGTCTTTTTTTGTCACAAACATTTGAGGGAAGGAGGAGAGATTTCTAATGGCATACATCCATTTAGATGTCAAAGAGTTTTGTATGTCCACTAAATTAAAACATCATTTACTGTCAAGCTTTAAAGAATTTGGCATTTCTTCTGATTTCTATTTATGACAGCTCTCAGAGGACATGCTGTGAAATACTTTTGCTTGCTTTAGGACCAATTGCATGTGACAAATGCATTAGTTTTTAATACCAGAAGTGGACATATAATTTGATGAAGTATGTCTTTATGCCATCAGCTGTTGTCTACCCCCAGCTTTTTAAAAAGGCACTCTAAACAAGACCACCCCCAGCTGCCTTGATAATTCAATCTCTGTTTCCCCTGTAACCAGACCAAAGCTAGCTTGAAATCAACAGAAAGACTTCAGATGGGGTTTGGATCAAGACTGCAAAGCTAAAAGTTTCTAAAGCTCCTTCTGTCACCTCTTTTTCATGGAAAAGAGTGACATTCCCTGCTGCACATGGGCTCTGTTCATAGCTCCTGTTCTGCACAGGTAAGGACCTGCACAACTTTTTCAGGGTGATGTAGGCAGTCTGATAGGACCACATCACACCCATGGAAAAAGGTATCCTGCTAGGCTAGAGCTGTGCAATTCACTCACAACGTCTCTCTCTGCACGTCATTGAGCACCCTTCCAAACTCATCGCATCTCTGCAATCGTTACCATGAACTCTCAATCTGATTCTTCTGAGCTCATTTATGTTATTCCAAAAATCATATTACAGCTTACACCAAGTGTGAGAGAAAAACATTTATGTATATTGAGAGATTTGACCACCTCAGTAAAGATATTGCCACTTCAGAAATCCGCCTTATTTTTTTTTTCCTTATAGCATAATGGCAATATATAGTCTACCTTTTTACCCCTGCTAAGTATATAAACACATCTTAAAGCATATGTTAATCATTAACACTACTATTTGACTCGCTGAACAGCTGAAAAACACCTCATTAAATCTTTCTTTTCTTGTTTTTTTGTTTTTTCACTTTTCAGTAGCCAGCTGTACACCTTCTGATTTATTAGTGTCACATGCCCAACACCACCATTTCTTTACTATTCCAATTAAACAATTGATTTATATCTACAGTACAAAAATAAATAAGAAAGTAAGAAGGAAGAGAACATGAGCAATGAGCAATGTTTTTTTTTTATTTCCGCTCTGGCTTGTGAAACCTTCTGGGGCAGCTGCTATAGTCTTATCACTATATTTCCATAGCTTTCATTTTGCTGATATGTTTTTATCTAAGCCAGTCAAATGCCAAAAGAATCCAATACTGCAGATTACATTATTTGATGAACGTTTCTTTTATTCACTAAATAATTTATCGAACAAAGCTCTAGAAGCTAGTCAAATGCAGCAAAATACTACTCATCACATAAATTATTTGATTAAAAAATGGAAACAATTGTCAAAGAGTAGATGTGAAAAACAGTATTTGGCTTAGGTTGTTTCATAACTGTCATATATGAGAGTTTGAAAGAGTTTTGAGATTATTTGGTTCTAAAAGCAGATCCCAGTTGCAGAGGCCTAATAGTGCAGAAGCATTAAGCACTGGAGTTTCACTTTGGAAAAATCACCACTTATTTACAATTGTAGCTGCCCGACTAACAACATTAGTGCTCTGTTGGATGGTACTTATATTCAATTCTTTCTGTTAACACACATGTCATTTTTAGTATTCTAGTGGAAAATGTAAAAACAGTTTTTCTTTACTGAAAAATTAAAGGACATATCTAACTACAGGAGCAATGTCATCAATACTCCTCATGAATAGTTCTAAAATTTTAAGAGACCCTAAGATATGATTTTATCTACTGACTTACTGGAACAGCAGGGGAAATCAAATCACTGGTGAATGTCTTATTAGAGAAATCTCTCTTTGACACTTCTCTTACATCTCACTTTTACATCTTTAGTGCATTTTTTTAAATTAAAATAGGGAGTTACGGGTGAAAATATTTTAAGAAATAATCATATTAGTGCTTTCTAGAAAAAAGAATCACTTGTGAAATAAAAGTAAAAAAAAATTATGAGATAACTCAGGGATTTGAAAGTGAACTACATCTCTCTTTCACTTAAAATCTAGAGAGATGTCCCTCCTGTAGACTGCAGGCAAGTTGCTGTCTCTAGATCTTTATTCACAATTTCTTTTCTTTCAATTCCTTTTCCAGACTGGTTATTTTTAAGAATTGTCAACTTGTACCTTATTTCCCTGGATAGTATAAAGATCTGTATGAAAGACTGGAAAGCTGCAGAAAGAGCCTTGACGAGTGCTTTTTTTTTTTTTTTTCTAAAGAACAACTTCAAAATCAAGTAAAATATCTACCTTTATTTTACCTCCTTCCAGCTGAAGTAATGCAATTTGCTGGAGAAACTCCATGCCACTGCAATCCTTACCACACTATTCAGGTACGTCTTCCAAAGCATAACTGAGATGTGATCCTTATAGAGATTGCGTTATAGACTGTATGAATCAACATGTCTATTTATTTCTATTGTTTGTATTATTCCCCTCTTTCCTCCAGTTCCACTGTTAGGGCCAACAGGCAGGCCTTTCCTCTTAAGTTGTGAGGTTTTAGTCACCTGGATGGATGCCCATGTTCTGCACCTTTTAAGGACTACAGTGATTAAGCATTACAGTTGACCAGTATTGCTACATGGATGACCAACTCAACAGACAGAGCTTTGTGCAAGAGTACAGCTGTAAGTGGCAAAAAAAAGTAGAATGCAGGCAATTTGTGAGGTCTGTGTGTTCACTAAATCCCCAGAAGCTCTTCATAACCTTCTAAAAGGAATTTTACAGGCTAAGTTGTCACTTAAGGTCATTTATAATAACGGGTTAATACCTGATTAGTAGGACTATCTTGAACTGGCAGGAGCATGGACTTAGTCATTTAATATGTAATATCTATCTACTATGATCCTAAAATTGTCTTTCATTTTTACCTCAAAATGTTTCTCACTGTGAAGAACAGAACAACTTAGTAAAAGGGACACCACTCAGGTTCTTATTTTTCAGATGATCACAGAATGGTTGATGGAAATTCTGAAGGAATAGTGGAAAAATATTACAAGTTGTTTTAATTGAATTTTTTAAGTCACAAATTAGAAGCTATTGGAAAATCATGATGTAGGGTCACCCAGCCCAAGTGGACTACTAGTGATGAATCAGTGTTTGCAAAGTAAAAGCTTATGCCTATATAATATGAATTGCTAAAATTGAGGCACATAACTCAATTACATGCCAGGATATAATATTTACTTTTGTTATTGATTTATAGAAAAGGAAGTGAATTAAAAAAATATATCTTGCCATTCTAAAACTACTTAGTGATTAGGAGTAGAGATTTGCATGATTTTTAGTATTGGGGATTACTTTTATTATTAACAGAAATTCAATTGATTATTAGAATTTACTGGGGTACATTATTTAATGATGCTTTTATGATATCAACATATTTATTTGGAACATATCCATTTAATTAAAAAATTATGTTGGATATTAATGAAATATTTTGTTTAAAATACATATTCTTTTACCATTTGGTAGTGTACTAGAGAAGTGAAAAACTAATTTTTGGAGACAGTTGAAATTTTTCTTTTGAGAGAAAATTGAAATGTAAATATTGCATCCTGATATGAAATCAAATCAAACCTTGAAATATCAGAATTTTCTCAGGGAATGGAAATTCAGTCATTTCTAATTACACTGTTAAATCAAAAAGAATAAAGGTCTATTTGGCAATGATTGTGTTTCCTTTTTTGTGATTGTGGTTATCTTAGATCAAAGTGTTACCTGAAAATCAGATTAAAGCACACCTGTATGTAATGTACAAGACAACATTTTCCCCTTTGTGTTGATGAAGAAGCAGTGCTGTTATTTCCCTTTTAATATGAATGCATTGCTATTTTAATCTTTTCTCTAAGAAAGAAAACACCACCAACAACAGTAAAAAATAATAAATCTTGCTGTATTTTCTCCCTGGATCTATACATTCATTTCTTACTTTTACAACCATGTGAAGGTATATACAGTCCTAGAACTTTAAAAAATGTCTTTCTATAGCAAATTATCTTCAATATGAAAAGTCTCAGTCAACATCTCTTGGTGCCCCTTTTAACCACAACAAGCAAGGCAAATTCGTATGATTTGATGCAGAAAACAAAATAACCATGTTAATCACAAAAGTATTTTTCTCCCTTGTCTTTTGCACTAGGTAACTCCCTTCTCAGCCACCAAACACAATTCCTATGCTTAAGAACGCCTCTTCTATATTTCAGTCAAATTCTGCTGACAGCTCTTTCAAAGTCACAGAGGACATGATTTCCCTATGTCTTACCTTTATAAAAAGCAAAGCATGGGTCTTAGAGTTTCTAGTCTCATTTTCTTGATGTTTTTTCTCCTGTCTTTCCACTGTCTTCAGAAGTACATGGCAATAAGGACAGCCAAAGACTGGAGCACGTTACCAGATAGGTTGTGTCATCTCTGTTCATACAATCATAGAATGGTTTGGGTTGGAAGGGACCTTCAAGGTCATCTTGTTCCAACACCCCCTGCCTCTGGCAGGGACACCTCCACCACCAGGTTGCTCAAAGCCCCATCCAGCCTGGCCTTGAACACTTCCACGGATGGGGCATCCACAAATTTCCTGGGCAGCCTGTTCCAGTGCCTCACCACCCTCATAGTGCAAAATTTCTTCCTGATATCTAATGCTGTGACAAACAGCTCACTAGTATATTAAACCACTGTAAATATTTATTCAAAGACAATGGATTAGAACCCTTCAGTACACTTGGTTGGACATTTCATCTTCTGCTGACTTATTCAAGGTAATGTGAATTATAACACGATTTCCAGCCATGGTCATTAATATGTTAGAAAGGCTATTATAAAATAAAATAAAAAAAATAACATTCTTCAAAGCTCTCTTACTGGCTTCCGCTCAAAGATATCTATGAATATTGCTTAGAATTTCACAAAAAAACCCAAAACAGTTAGATGATATAATAAATTTATTGCTATTCAAATCTATCCATTTTCTTTACAAATTTTAGAAGCCTCATTAGAGATTTTAGGGTCATTGGAAGTAAGGAAAACTCTTTACCGACTCATTTCTGGCAAAATGCTCAGAGCTTCTTTCTGCCCCTTCACTATTCTGAGTTCCCAGATTAGAAACACATTATTCCGATAGCTTCACTGTGATTCAATTGTTGAGAATAGGTCTGCATTTTTACATCTGAAGCAAAAGCAATCTTTCCTCAACTAACACTATGAAAATCAACTAATATAGAAGAATAGCTTATTTCTATACCCAGGGAATTTGAGAAACCCCAAGCATTGTCCCCATGCCTACACCCAAACAAGGGCCTTTTAGCCTTTTTAAAATAAAAAAAAATAAAATAGTTTCATGCTTGGCTCATTACAGTGAAACCACTGCAGATTAAACCTCTCTATCAATTACAAGCAGCTGAACATCCTTTAGCATCAAACAGAATGACAAAAAGCTACACTATAATGAGTAATGGCTAAGGCCAATTGCTATTTAATTATGTAGATGACTTAACATCCTTTCATTGATGTTATCTGTATGTTTCAGGATGAAAGTTATCATGCATTGCTTTGCTACAGCTCTTACAGTATGTGATAGCAGAAGCAAAAAGGAAGTCTTTACCAAATAGAAATGGCTATAACTAGCAAAATATATCAGCCCAGCAATACAAGTCACACTTCACCATGCACCTACAACAGATAGAGGCTTCAACATACTGTGGAAAAAAGAAATTCACGCATGAGAGCTTACAGTGTGTAGGAAGCTTGAAAGAGAGAATGACAACTGCGGCAGCAAGAGACTATGTCATGAGCAGTTCCCATGAAGATGTCTGGTCCCTGAATTTTGTAAGTGGGAGATAACAAGGACAGTGAAGTTAGTCATAACATAAGAGATATTTTAGATGGGAAGGACCTGTTAGGTCATCTGTCCATCCCCCTGCCTAGGCAGGATTATACTTTGCAGTATCTTCTCAAAAAGATTGCACAGAACAATTTCACATGAGCAGAGGAATGGAGTAAAGGACATAATAGATCTTTTCCATCTCTAACTTCTGCAAGTCAAGAGGTCCAGTCTGTAGCTGGTGTGAGGTGGCTGTGGGCACAAATACTGTAAGTATTGTAAGAAAGGAAATTTGGAAGAAAATTCTACCCTCGGATCAAATCATGCAAGTGTATGCAAAATGTGATGTATAATGTTAGTGGGTACAGAAATTACCCCATAAAGGACATTTTCAATTCAATCATAATCAGTGACCCCATTTTTCTGGGCATGGTGCTGCATTTTTGACATATTATACATGTGCATCACACCATTCAGACAGATAGATCTATACTTATTTAAAAGGATATATAAACTAAATGCTTTCCATGAATATTATTGATGGAATCTTGCACTCATAAGTATTTAAGCTTCCAGTTAGAGACTATAAAAACAGGTATTATTCTAGAAAATGTTTACTTGTATATTTATAGTATGGGGATGACAAGGTTTGTTTAGCAACTATTATTTTTCTTGAATTAAATGGAAAGAGCAGCACCTGGGAGTATATAAGAGGTCAATGCTAGAAGAAGGGGTGTAAGAAATGTTTTTTACATGCATCCTACATGAAAATTTCAGATTATGGAGTACAAAGTAAATAATGTTCCTTGCAATCCTTATGAGAAGCATAAAGGAGGAGGTAATACTCTTGGAAATGCAATTAAAAGACAACAATTAAAAGTCTTTTTTTAGAAAATCCTTATATGTGTTTAAAGCTCAGAATGAAGGGAATCCTGCTGGTTAAAATTAACCATAAATGTATTCATTTGCAGAATTTGAACATAAAATATGAAGCAATCAAAGAAAAAAAAGAAAAAAATAAGACAAGCTGTTGGATTGACAGGTCTTAAAATGAATCGGTTTGCCAAGACCAGGTTTTGCAGACATGAGAAATATAAATCTGTCTCCATTTTGAGTTCTCCCTCAACATTCGGTAATTTTTGTGGTCACTGTGATATAATTGGACATAAAGGGGGACTAGTGGAGTTTCAAAATAGCATGAAGGTACATGCATATTTTCCTATACAGAGATCAGTATTAGCAAAAGGCTGAATCTGAATTGAAAATAGAAAATGTTGGAATATCAAAAATAGTGTTTTCTATTTAGCTGCCAATAGCATGAAGGTAAATAGTTGGTAGATAAATTGTTATGATTAAGAATGGTATTCAAATTTGTAGAATATTAGTAGATTAAATTTACAAAATCAGAAATTTTAACTTGTCATAATGGCTGACATATCCAGCATATAAGCTTATGAAAACATGCCTATGATCTTAAATATGGACATATGCACCTCTTTAGAGTTCCCCTGATTTCTCTCTTATTCTGTTGTCATTTAAGTCTTTGTTAAATTTACATGTTTTAGATCAGAGTACTTTATAGTTACTAGATTCAGCAGATTTTCTTTTTCAATAACACTTTTTGATTTTGTACCTAATCCTATGGTAGCCTTTGGGTCTTGATTACAAATGCACAATCAATGTCATTGGGAGTAGCTCAGCACTGATCTATCTGAGGGAGCAGAATCCTTTCTTAATTAGCACTTACCAAAGAGCAGCCAAGATGCTCTCATCTATTTTGATGGTGGGGAACTGATCTTGTTGAAACTGCATATAGAAATTTATTTCTTATAGGGATAAATCGTCTACAGAGAACCTTTCTCACATGTCCTCTAAAAACTCCACAGCTCTATATCTTCACAGTGATATGGAAGCTCCATATGATTCACAGTGGAGAGCACACCTGAGATGGTGCGCTTTTGCAAGACAGATCTATATAGCAAAAACATTTAAGACTGATCAATTTAGAAATAATCAGGTAATGAGTCTAGAAAAGGAACCTCATTTTGAAAATCACTCAGCTAACAGGAAGAAACCATGAGAAAAAAAAAAAGAGAAAAATACTTTCACCATTTCTAGCTTTAAAAATCAGGATAACAGCTAGAAATGGATACGAGAACTAGTCATCTCAGCCTTGGGGCACAGACCTAGAAGGAAACTAAATCAAACTCTAAAGCATATCAAATTATGTGCCTGATGAAATACCAATCAAGTGGAACCACAAATAACTTTCCCCTATCAGCTAGAATATATTAACAGGTACAGAAATCACATTCCAAAGCGGTAGGTGAGAGAGAAACACATTTGTTATTTCCGTTCTCATGTTGGTCTTTCTGTTACTAATGGCTGAAGAGATGCTTGCTTTGATAACCATTGCAGTTCCCTGAAGTCTGAGGCAGCTCAGCCTTTTACAGAGAGGCCTGAGCACACATTGCCACTACTAATTTTCATTTGCGTCAGATTTGAATATACACACACATCGCAGGGAAAGAGTCTGTGTACCTGGACTCGAGCACGACTCGGGGAGGCCACATAGTTCAGTGAATAGGGATCTATTTTCAGCCAGTGATTTTGTTTGTGACTTCAGGCAAGTACATCTCTCTGCCTCTATTTCCATCTCCTCTTTTCCACCAGCTCGGCTTTGTTTGTTTAAATTCTAAGCCCTTCCAAGCCAGGACTATCTCTCAACAGGTATTTGTATCATGCATAGCAAGATGCTTCCTACTTTTCACTTGGGTTTACAGATGTTGCTATAATAGCAATAGCATTTATTTTTTTATATTACCATCATAGAAAGAGAAGTGAGGACTCTACTATGCCAGGCATTGTGCCTACAGAGAAGAAAAAGAAAATTTGTGCTTGTTAACTTTACTTTTCAAAAACCTGTGATAAAATAGTTTCTAATAAATTAGTTTCGCAGTACATGTCTTGTGGATTGTTTTTTTGTGTGACATCAAATGTGACTCTTTAAAATGTGTGTGAATGTGAACACAAACATGTTTAGTAGTTCAATACCAAAAATGCAGTTTCTTTCTATGATCCCAAAGTCATGCAAAATTTTCTGTTATTTCAGATACTCTTGTTTGTAAGCAGCAGCAGCCACAAAATGAGAGATAAGAAGTTTCTATGATCCTATGATTCCTTAAGGGGCATATAGTCATTCACAGAGATTTAAGTTAGGTAATTTCACAGAGCATTTTACAAAGGTCAGAATCACACAGACTTCAGTAACAGGGTCTAAGGTCTACCAAGCAGAAGGTAGAAGTGGAATAGAGTGAGGATATTTTTTACTTTCTTTTGATAGGGTTTTCATAACTTCATCATTGCAAATATGTGATGAGAAAGGAAAGACATGTAAGTTCTTAAGAAATATCCCAAATACTTTATACTTCTTACCTTTCTGAAATAATATGTGGATCTTCACACCAAATGCTTTGATCAACTTTCAGCCTTTAGCCAATCCTGAGTCTTTAGCTGCTCATGCAAAATTTTCAACAATGCCCTTTCAGTACCAGAAAATGAGCTCCTCTACATTCAAATATCACTGTGATAATACTGAGGCATCCATTTAGCCATAAAAATACGTTATGAAAATGCAAAGTTCCATTTATTATTTTTTTTTACATATTGTTGAATCTCAAGAAAGCTCACATTTCCCCACCCGTCAATAGAAATCTAAAAAAAAGCAGCAATATTTTTCTCCATGAAATCCTGCCATATGAACCATTTCATTTTAAAATGGGATCTTTTGGTAGAAAAAGAAGAACAGAATGTCCTGATGGATTCATTATATTGTTTGTTCTTCCTATGCTATCATCTTTTCTCTCAAGGATACGCAAGCCACACGCTTCCTCAACTTGAGGGGGGCAGCAGAGAGAAGGAGGGCAGCACACCACTCAGCCCGTTGTGCTTAATAATGTGCTCCTGATCCACTGAGCAGAAAAAAGCAAGCGGGTGAGGATGTTGAAAAATTAGAGTCATTTGTACCTTTTGAAATACTTGATGTTACAGCACTCTGTCTCACTCAGCGGTATAATAATGTACTGGCAGGCTAAGCTGGGCATGCTTGGTTTCTCAGAAGTGAGTCGGGTAAGATTTCCATGCTCTTCCCTGCACTTGTACTTTGCGCAGTGTGAGCAAAGCCCTGATCCACTAGAGGCACGCCTTGCCTGTGCAGACCACTATAATATATCATTTTCAGTTCATTCTTTTTAATTACTTTTTTTTTTTTCTTCCTCCAGAAGATTTCTACAACTACAGGCAATCTTAATCCTAATAAAGCGAACATTTAATAAATATTACTCGTGCAATTCTTAAAGGCCCTGTTGAATTCTAATATATAATCGCTTTATTTTAGGCTTTGGGATGTAGATGATAAAGTGAACAGAGGTGATTCAGAGTAAGGGCAACAGATTGCCACCTTTCTTACTCTAGAAACACATTTTCCTGCAGTGCTTAAAATGTAGGGAAAAGTCTAGTGATTGATTAGCTAGTTAAGTGATAAGGAGGTATATCAGGCAGGGATGCAGAAAAAGTACAGATGATAAGGACAATCAAGTATCCTTGATCTGAAAAAAATTACAGTGCTTTCTAATCATTTAAATTATATTTTTAAGTGAGAAAAATCTACTGCAGCGAGTCTCTAATTTTCTACACACTTTCTCTCCTTTTTTTTTTTTTTAAAGACAAAAGCTATGGGAATTGTGTCCATTTTTTCCAGTGGTGTAATCTTTCCTTGAAAAGGAAATTACTGGATCATCAGACTTTAATTTGTCCATATAACATTTATATTCTTTGATCTCTTACTGGCATATTGTAACACTGATAATTATCTACTTCTCCTGTTTTTTATAATACTATGTGGCATTCTATTATGTTTTACATTCTTAACAATATTATATATATAATACAATTCTGCCAAATCAGGTTGTGGAAGTTGTACAGAATCAGGTAGGCTATTAGGTTTCAAATTAATGATCTTTATAGGTCACAGGCACACTAAGGATACTCATAAAATATTTTCATTGTGATTTTCAGGACCTTGTACAATTATATTAATATTTCAGATATTTTATACATTTTATGTTCAAAGGGGAGGGATCTTCATGATCAGATGACAACTCTCCATTTTCTCATCATTCAGCCTCCATTACCATCAAACCCTCTGCTGCAGTGATTATGTTTTTACTTAAAGAGGACTTGCAACAGATTTCACTAATATGTCAGAAGCTATGTTACTGTTCTGGTTAGAGGAGTTGCTGCCAGTTCATGAACTTCTGTTGTTGGGATGTCTTCAGATCAAGTTTCAAAACCTTTTTTTGCCTTCACTTTTGTTATAGTAGGACCTGAAAGATTCGCTAATCCTATTTTTTTTTTTATTCTTTTTTTTTGTTTGTTTGTTTTCTTTTTTTCTTCCCAGTCAGTTTTTAACCTACAAGAAGTATTTATTTCCTTTCTCATGAAAGTTTGTGTAGTCTTTTGATAAAGGGCACTGTCATGAGGAGTTTATGTACACATTGAAACAGCTTCTATTGTTTTCTCTGGTAGGCAGCAGTAGTTTTCTGGATCACTATTTTGAAATACAGTAGTTATTATTTATACACTATCTCCATTAAGAAGAAAATTCCATTTTTACAGGAAATCTTAATTTTCTTAACAAAACTGTTTAACTTTGCATCTTTGTCATTTTCCTCTCTTTCTTTTTTTTATCCTTCTCTGTGAGGAGAAATAATCATTAATTTCTAGTGTTTTCCTTTTTAGAAAATTTTGCCTGCTCTTGGAAGGTTTCTCAAGTGCTTTATACAAACTATGCAGTTTTCTTAAAATAGCCAGTCACCAAAGAGTGAACTGCCTCCGAGGACAAAGTCCAGATCTAATATAATCTGGTCACCAATCATGGTTATCCTATGGAGACAGATAAATAGCTTAGGTTATATTTTTCCCAGGGTTGTCAATATTTTAATTGCCAGGTAATAGTGAAAGTCATAGGAAGTTAGAGGTAGAAATAAAAGACTGCTTTGAGACTAAGTTTCTTGGAAATAAAAATAAAGCTCAAGTAGCCATTGTTTTTTTTCTCATCCAGATGTGCACCATGACAGGAGTCACACACTGTTCCACAGCATGAATGTCCTCTCTACAAGTCTCAAATCTGCTACAGCCCTCCTCTGGTTATAATCTTACTCATAAATCCAGCTAGTGCTACTGATATCCATTTGGCTTTCATCTAACTAGATGTCTGTAATTGAGCCAGAACTGCTGCTAACCAGACCGGATCTGGGATATCATCTCTGCTTTTGTTGGCCTTCTGGATGTTAAGGTCAATCCTGCCTTGGTTTACTTTGTTTCTCAAGGAGCAAATCCATGTAGGTTTTGCTGTGAAGCTTCCTCTGAAGCAATGACATTAGTTCCAGTCCCCATGGCACTATGTCCATAGATCAAAGACTTACCAAAGAGGAAGCCAGAACCAATTCATACTCCTTATAGCAGAATTTCTAGTCTTCCAAAAGGAGTTGTCATCCTCTTCTGCTGATCTTTACCTTTGGTCAGATAGTGAAACCAAGGGTTTGGGAACAAAAGCAAGTCTTCACTCTAACTGTACTATACAGTTTCATGAGCACAAAAAGAATAGCAATTTTCATTCATAAGGTCAAAAAAGAAACAAAAGTCAGTTAATGCTACAAAAATGATATGAGGGAAGCAACTATGAGTAATTAATATTAAGCAATTAATATGAAGCAATTAATATTAAGCACAAAGAATTCCAAACTAGCAGGGGGCCCAGGTATGCAGATATGTACCTCACCAAATATTGCTATAGCTCTTGTTTCAGAGGACTGAAATACTTTTTTTCATATAAGACAGAAGTAGCATACAATTGATAACAGCTAGGAATTGGGGAGGGATTTAAAAGAGTAGCAAAAATTGAGAGAAGAATCAAGGAACTAATGAGAAGATGAGAAAATCAGAGGGTTGAAATTTGTACCTTGGTTTTAAGTATAATATTCCCCATTACCTGATTCAGTATAGAATTAAACTCCATGGGATTTAAACAAGTTGGGGAAATATTTATTTACCTTGTTGAAACAGACAGTTGTTTTATTGAGTCAATGTTCTGCTACCTCCAATGAAAATCTAACCACAGTCAGCTACAAATGACAATCCTGTGCTTTGTTTATTTATTTATTTATTTCCAAAGGTCATGATTTTGTATCCTGAACATCTCTCATCTCCTATTTATTATACTATTTCAGGGTTGGTTAATCTTTACAATACTGAATTATGTAAGTTTCTAAAGCACAATTTCCCTGTTTCCTTTTTTTTAGTAGAAAATTACTACACGTTTAAAAGGTTATGAAAATTAATTATACCCATATTTACTCACATCTGTGGCATTAGAAAGTGCTTTAAAAAAAAAAAAGAAAAAAAAAGATATCCAGATGTCTTCTATTTGTGTTGTAAAAATTTGACATTCAGTTTTAGGGATTTATAATCTGAATTTTTTCCCCTAGAGTTAAAGAAGATACATAATGACAGATGCAAATACAAGTGTCATCAAATTATGTCTGTAGTCCACAATAATGTAATCAACTTCAAAAGGCAAATAGAAAATTTCCCATTACTTTGTTATAGTGATGCCCAGAAACTGTAAATGAGACTGAGACCTCCTTGCTCCTAAAGAAGTACCATAAAACATAGTAAGAGTTACTCTATTCTCTGTGGGGTTCTTTCTTAAGCACATATATTTGGCTTTGTCATATCTCAGTTTAGACATGAAAGGCTGAGCAGCAAAATGCTTGCCCAAGGACAAATCAGTGTTAGATATGGTAAATGCCAGCAAGGTATACCTATCATGCTTTTGTACAACCAACTTCACTGTACGTAGTGTCTTGCCACACTGCCTGAAGGCAGCACAGCCAAATCTAAATTTTTTTTTTCCTATGTTTTGTAAAACCCCATTTTGTGATCAATCAGGATGAAAAACTTTATGTATTTGTAAAGTAATTTGTTTCTTATTTCATTTCTTCCAATAGTAGATTAGTTTCTAGTCATGACTTAAATGGAAGTTGAGAACAGAAAGTAGGATTTATTATCTCACCATTTGTGAAAACAAACTTGAATGCATACAGAAACCTAAAAGCTACGTTTTCCTACAAAAGAAGCTACTGACTGACTATCAAAGTACTAATCTTCAAAAGAAATTTTTTTTTTAATCTAGGAATTGACTTCCTTAAAATTTTGTATTTCATTCTCACTGGAATAAGTTAACATTTAATACCAAATAATACCATTAAACTTCATATTTTCCTCCCCTCCTGAATTTCTCCATAATCAGACAACTCTTTTGTTCTGATGGACTATAGCATTTGCTCTATTTTTGTAACGTATTTTATAATCTTCTGTCACTAAGCAATAAAGTGTTTTACTTTATTTATCCTTAACAATAAACATGATTTTTCTGGTTTGTCTTCATATTCACATTGAGATTGATACAGGCTTTGCTAATTTATTGTGCATAGCATTATGGAACATAAAATTTGCAATTTAATATAAGTATTTGGTATAGGTGCCATTACGTTAGAAGAGAGTTGTAAATGTCTCCAGCATTTGTTAAGTTTTATGACTAATCCTCATTCTAAGTGGTCCCATTGGACAGAGGTGATGGTTTTCTTCCATACATATCCTCTTTTTAGCCTAAACACCCCCTTTCTGATGAGAGCCATTTAAGAAGAATAAAATTTGCAGGACTGCTTCATTGCTTTGGGCAATGCTTGCTTTGCAGTCACTGCAATCTACTTCAAGCAATCTTAAACTAGCCCTGTAAATAACCAGTTCATGCCCTGGTAACTGCATAGTCAAAGTGCCATGGCTTCAGTGCCAGGCCACATCTCCCACCTGCCTGTCCAAGCCACCCTGCAGTAGTCAAGACTTGTGATGCTGCAGCTGGTTCTTAAAACAGCCCCTGTAATAAGACAGCACAGCTATATAACCTCTACAAGAAAACACATCCTGAGCTCGTGTGTCCATGGTAGTCGGAGGCACGACACACTGAAACCAGTTATTCTAGGATAGTACCAGTTATTCTAGGATAGTGCTATCCCAAGTTTTACATCAGATGGCAATGTAGCAGCTTGAGAGCTATATGCCTAGATATTTCCCTTATGATCTCATCAAAATACAGGAACTCCCAACCACTTGGTTAGTATTTGTCTAATCATATATTCAGAGACAACTCTGATCCAGGTGCTCAGGATTCCTGGTGAGGTTGGTTGGACTCTCCAGTGTTGCATCTTCACTGTATCTATTATTCTCTTTGCTGGAATGAAGCTAAACATGACAAGGGCACCAAAGCAGGATTTTAGAGAATAGGTGCATAACCTCTGTTGGTGCCAAATTCAGAGCTAATGCCTGCATATGCCACCCCAATTGGCTTCCAAGGGAAAGACTGTGTGCAACAACTACACATACACTGCCTTCTCTCACCTTGGTCCATGAAATATCTTGTTTGTCTTTTGTGTGACAAAGTCACTTGGGCTTAAGTGCGCTCATGTTGCAAGCATGCCCGGGAACAAAGGTCTGAATTTCCACACTTTGAAAATGCCACCTGCTGAAAGGACAATTTCTGTGATTCCTGTTTAAAGTAACAGATTGGGACTTGCAGATCAGTGACATCTAGTCATTGGTAAGAGGCTTAGGATGACATTCTATTCAGCAAGATTATAGCCACTCTTTAGGAAAGCCTACAATTTTAGAAAGATGGAAACTCACCTAGAGGCACCATCACTGCGGTCACTCTCATCAGATGTTAAGACAGGTATCCAGAATCACATTTTCAAGGTAAACCGGCATCAGTAGTTCATGGTTCATACAGCAAATTCTGTGGTTTCACCTAAGAAGGGAAAATAAATGCAATCATCAGAAAGAGATCAGGGAGTCCTAAACTGGCACTGTATTTAATTTAACTTCACTTACACGGTTTCTAAGTGCTATATATCTTTAATTCTCACTAATTTTAATGGAAAGAACAAGACACTGACCTCCATATATGAACACAAGTCTGATCAAATTGAGTCTCCATCCTTGGTGATACTCAAAATCTGCCTAGGCATGGTCTTGGGCACCCTGCTGTAAGTGACTGCTTGTGCAGGGCATTGGGCAAGATGACCTCCAGAGTCCCTTTCAACCTCGACTATTCTGTGATTCTGTGAAGTCTAGGGGTAATGCTGGACTTCAGAACCAAAACTTAATTTACTGGATTTCGTGACAGTCTCTAAAGTAAAATGTTAGAAGACTTCCTTTATATATGTATTGTGTTAGTGAAGCAACTGATAGTATTCACAGGAATATCTTTTTCTTTATTACATTACAGTTTATAAAGTTGGGCCATACATGTCACTGTTTCACTATAGAATTCTGAGAGTCATATTCTTGTTTTCATCTCAACTTTACTTAGTCTTGGAAAACAGAATTTAGTCTTGACAGAAGAAAAACAATGATGTATAAGCATTTTCTGTTGAAGTGTGTGTTCTGTAGGATAACCACAGAGGGAATTTAATCTCTTGAAGTTGAGCTTTCTAAAGCCTTTTGCAAGTACAACATGGATAAGAGACTTGTCATTTTATTAATGAAGAGTGACCAGTTGTCACCCCCGCATGGGAAAAAAGAGATTGTGACACATTAGCAATGAAGGACCATGAGACAAACCAAATGTAAATACCGATGGTTTAAAGAGATAATTAAAACTCTTGAGACTGCAATTATGACAAGGCAGCATGACAAGGCACATGTATGTCGACAGAATATATTTATATTGACAGAATCTGTCCAAAAAATCCTTTTTGTACAATATATCTGTCTGTCACATCTTTGGGCTGCACATGCATTTATTGACTTTGTGTTAGTGTAGATCTTGAAATTTGTCCCTCTGCCCTATTATTCAATGACACTTGGTTAAATATATCCTGTTTTCAAACATCAGGCTTCCTGAAGCTGTTTTTCCAAAAGTTTGAATTCAGTGTGTACATTACTAAGTGATATTTCCACTACGTTACATACATTATACATATTATATTACTGTCACTCACAGATCCCTAGTTAATATGAGTGAATATGCACACACAATATGGATAATTGGACACCGTATGTCCTAAGAATACAGGGGACTGTCAAAATCAGATCTGATCTTTGGACATGTAATTAATTTTCTAAGGATCTTACAAACACACAAGTTAAAATTTAATTTAAAGTAATTCTAGTTTAAAAACTTAGCACCTGCACCTTTCCTCTCCCTGCCAGGGCAGATGTGACTTCTTTCTCTATTTCAAGCCTCCTGACCCACCCCAATAAAGAGGGACTCTGGCTGCAACAGAAGCAGAAGAGTGTAGCATAGAGGAAGGGATTCCATCTCTCTGCTACAAGGTCAGAGGCAGTGGCATCTAGTCACTCTTTGAGGACATCTGTTAGACAGAAAGAACCTGAAAAAGAGAACTACTCTCCTCTTTTCCTTCGCTTTTGGTAGCCAAACAGATTCTGATTACATTTTCTTGTGGGGAAAAAAAAACCCACCCAAAACATGTCAATGTATACTGACACATGAAAAGAACTATATTGACAAAATTAATTTGTATATACATAAAAAGACAGATAATATTTAGCACTTGTATATGGAGATTTATACATTTACATTTTGCATACTGAAGAAATAAAGACAAAATATTGCCAAAGTGGGATGCTCAGGAAATAAATGCTTCAAACTGGTCAATAATACTCTCTAGGTAATAAACACAGAAATGGATTGGAAATAATTTCAACAATTTCTTTAGCTGGAATCAAGTATTCATTTTTTGATTAATTTTATTACTCTTAACATTTGATTTCATTATAACAGCAAGAAACACATGCCCTGTTTTTTCCACCAAAACAAAGCAAGAACTCTACCTTCCATTAAGACTCTGGCATTCCAATAATTTAAAAAATAATCTAATTAGATCTGTAACTGAGTTTATGCTGAGTTTGACTCAGCTTTATAACTTGGTTGCAGGAAGAACAACCAAAGAACGTTTCCTCAAAAATGTGCTTAAGTATTTCCTTCTACACAACTCAAAATCTCTAAAAATAGATGACTGAATTAAGAAGAAAATCATCTTTCATTTAGTGAGCAATGCATTTTGAACACTTGCGGCTTTATAAAAGAGCTAAAATGTGACAAAGAAAACAGCAGACAGAAGGTCCAAACATAAGGGGTTTTGTCTTTATTTATTGTAAAGAAAACTTCTTTGTTTCAGGTGGCCAGTGGTAGAAGCAAGGAAATTGTATGATAAATGTAAAGATCTGCTACAAATGGCCAATTTCCTATCATTCATGATTGTATTCATGATTATTAGCTTATGGTTTACTGACATTTGGGGACGAATCTTCTACTGTTTCTCATTAATTATGGTTGTAAAAGTCCTCCATTAACATTGTATTGACTCTGCTCTCAGAATACACTGAGAAAGGGTTAATGCCGGGATTATTTTTTAAAATATAATAGTTGCAGATTTAATCCTGTTCATAACTGTGCAAGTAATCAAGCCCTTCTGATAGTGAGATGAACTTGGAGGAGAGGAGAGTTTCTCTCAGCTCTTGAAAATTCATGGCCAAAATCACAATTCCTAAAAATATTTCTCTTCTAAATGTATAACGAGAGAGTAGGAAAAGGAGCATATAAGAAGAACAAGAAAAAGAACCCTGGCAAATGCATGAATACACAAATGCAGAGAAACACCAGGAAATTGTGCTAGATATAGACAGGGGAATGGAAGGGATGTCCAAGCAACACCGTGAACCTGGAGGACAGAAGGTAGAGGGAAAACCAAGGCACACTACCCAGCTGCTTTGCACTGTTCTGCCAATGCAAAGCATCTGTAAATGCAGTTTAACCGGCCAATTCACTCTGGCTCCCTCACAGTGCTCCAGATTGACATAAGGCTGCTAAGGTACATGTTCAAATATGTCCATAAATAATTAAATGATTAACACAAAGGAAACCTAAGTTTGATGTTTCTTTTTCAACTCACTGTGAGATAGCACAGGGTAAAATTTTTCTTAAAGTTTCCTGTGGAGACCTCATCCATAAAAAAAAAAGTACTAAAAAATAAAATAAAACTTGAGCTCTGTCCTGTAGTGATACAAATAGAGAACAATCAATATTTTAAAAAATCATTACATTGTGATGACGAGCATATTCTGTGAAACCCAGAAGCGCAGGTGAGGGCATGGATTACTGGTTTCCTAGAACACAGCAATGGAGAGGAAAAAAAATTAAAAATCTGACTTTTATCATCTTTTCTTCAGCTGTCAACTTCAGAAACTCCTCCTGACATCTGAGGCATGGTTCTCACTAAATCCTGCATCTTTGCTTAAAGTTTATGTACTGTTGGGAAAAGTCTCTTTCCTCATTGAAACATAGATAGTAATATCTCTATTGAAAAGAGCTCTCAGGTACAGTATATACCCACTACTACAATTTAATAATTTGGAGACACTGCATAAAACCTCCTCCAGCGCTCCTCCTCCTCACGTTTGAAGTCCCAGGAAAAACAAAATAGTAGTCTTATTCATCACTCTGATTTGAAGAACTAGCTTTGCTAAATGCAATAGGTCTGTTGTATCAAAGATGTCTTTCCAAAGTGCCTTTTCCAAGGAGAGATATGCAATTTTAAATCTCTCTTTGCTATTACTGTTTGCTACAGCAGTCCCCCGCTGCCAGATGGGGCAAGTTTAAGCCATTTACTTCCACTCACAATTATGCACTATATCTGGATAAAGTCTAAAAATACAGACATAAAACTTAACAGTTTGCATTTGGTATTCTACACTGGTATGTTTTTTCCTTCTTCCCCCCTTCCATTGCAAATGGTTTTATAATCTTAAAAGCCCCCAACATTTTTTTAAACTCGGGCAGATATCTGAAAATCTAGGATTTTGCCACATGCCTCTTCACCATGGTTCTAGCATTGGCGTTATAATCGTTTATTTGTATAGAAAGAGATTTTTTGAAGTATTGGTCACTATATTATGTAAATATAATATGAACCAGAACACTTGCATAAAACAAATATGTGCAATATATCCCTGTTTTGAAAAGTATCATTGGAAATGATTGGAAGTAGCAGCAGATGTTTTCAGAGCTCTCTCACATCTGTCCCTGGAAACATTTACACTACAGTCTGGAAAATACAAAGCACAGATTGGGTCAACAGCAGACAATCTGGATGACCAACATGTTTGTTTTTATTGTTTGACTGGTCTTTTGCAAAGGTGCTTCTGCACTATCTTCATGCATTCAAATAAAGTGAAAATATAGCAAGAGTATACATAGCTGGATCACTAGATCCAGTTCCAAGAAAAACATTTTAGAAGGTTCAACATGCCTTCTAAGACAGGAACAAATTTCAGTGTTATCTAGTGCCTATCTAGTACAAAGAAGTGCTTCTCAGAGGAGCTAATCTTTTAACTATAAATATGCTATAAATCTAAACAATGCTTTCTTATGTCTGAAGTTGCTCTCGGTCCTTGCATGCATGAGCAAGATTTGAGGGGAATCTGAATACTGAAAATCATGGATTTTATGCTGTTCTTTTAAAAGAATCTCATTATCTTTACAACCAATAAGGTATAAAAGGGGTTGATGTGCTCAACATATTGTGGCCAAGATGAAAATTAGCATTTCAAATGGCTGGAGCTATTGTACTCTTAAGTATGCCTGTTTAACCCATCATTCAAGCAAGGGAAATAAAACAGATGAAGGGCTTCAGCAATTTTTTCATCAGAGTCGATTCCAAAGATGGTGTCTGCTGTAACTAAGATCTGGATGTCCCTTTACCCAGTGTAGCAACCATGCTTTGGGAAGCCACAATGCCATCCTCAGCTGTGGATATGAGATAAGGACGCGGACTAATAAGAACAGTTCTAGGACAAGCACAAATGAGATTACTTTAAGAAGACCCTAGGTGTGCCAAAACCTAGGCTGACTTTTTTGTCTTGAGCTTTCACAGCTGGGAAGGCTTAAGCATGTCTATCACGTAGTTTTAAAAGGAGGTTGCAGAACAAGATTTTCAAGGACAAAGTGTCAGTGAAATGACATGAGGGTTGGACTTGCAGAAAGAGCCCAAAGAACTAAACCTATTAAAAAACTGGCACATTACAAATTTGCACTCTATTCAGCAATTTGGCAGAATCCATTTATAACAGATTTCATGTTGGGTATTGAGTCCAAAAACGACTCCTCCCCTAATTATGAACTGAATCCCCCCCTCCCAATTCACTTTCTTTATGCAAAAATAAATGCAATGAAACAACTTGAAATAAAATAAAACCTCTATGTTTTGACTAGCAAAGAAACATGAAGGAAAATGAAGGGCAGGGGTGTGAGTTTCCCCATCAGGATACGTTACGAACTGGAAAATTTGGAGAGAAGCAGGAACATGGGATTTGAGGCACCAAGCTGGTGAAATCTGAGTATGTCATAAAGGTTAAGCGCAGTCTCCGAAGGGGAGCCAGGCATCCCATGCAAGAGTAGTCCCGCTGGTTGATGGCCAGCTAGCGCTGGCATTGGTGGTGTGGCAGATGCTCATTTAAACTTCCACCCTAAAACTTGCTGGAAGAAAAGTTACAACAGTAGGTGGGGGAAGATGGGAAGAGTGAAATGGGAAAAAATAGTAGAAGGACTCGAGACTTAAATAAACTGGCTACTGTACAAATGCATTTGAATTGTCAATGTGTAGCTAATGGTTCTTGGTCCCAACTGTCCCTTTGGCCAGCATCATTTTAATCTTTAGGTCATTACAGCATAATACATCTAACAGTTACCAACTTTCCTGGTAATTCTTTCATAGCAAATTGAATTACAGTTTTGCAACTATAGTCATACTTTAACTGAATTGATACTCTATTACACTGGAAAGTGGAAAAAAGGTATTTGATAGGGTGCACTCACTGTCACTTCATCCTGAAAATAGTTTACCTAGAAAAGGTCTATCCAAAGTCCAGTTATGCAACTGACTGACTTTGTATGTCAAAAGGTTCTTGATTGCCATGCCAAAAGTGAATTTGATTTTACATATACGTGGTGCCATTATAGTTTGGTGTGAGATTTGAAACTAAGTGCACTGACTTTGGACGTTTCCTTAATGTAGATAAATTGCAGTAGCAGCTTAGGCTGAGCTGCAAAAATGTGACCCAAATGGTCAGCACAATTTTTAAGAGTCTATGCAAAGCGGGAACTCTACTGCAGGATTTCTCAGGCATTTTCCATAGAAATTTCCTGCCTGAATTTTCCCACATGAAATTATGTTTTAACTTACATGAGTTTTTACC
>JAOXJM010000001.1:68977210-69004332 GCA_026413425.1 Tringa solitaria | reverse complement strand
AGCAAAAAAGTCTAGCATTCAGCAATTTAGTTCATGATCCCTCAGTAAGAAGGAAATAATAAGTTTTTAAAAATATGGTGTTTGTGAGCATTGCCAGAATATGAGAGTGAGGGAAAAAAAAAGGTTAATGTAACCTAATTAAATTATCTGAGCCTTACTTATCGTTTTCTAAAAATGTCTCGGTATTTTCTTCATTTGGTCATTCTATAATAGGTATTGAATTGCATCAAGGATTAAATATATGGGAAGAAAATTACCCTATCAGCTTGAAAAGTAAATTCAGAAATAATAGTTTAAGTGTATAATGGCAGTTCAGAGACACGAATTTGTCGATAGATGATATTTGCTGGGTAATTTTGAGTAGGAAACACAATCTTAAAATCTATGTCATTTACAAGCAAGCTATGAAAAAAGAAGGGTTAAATCAATTGAATGAATGTATTAATAACACAAATAGTTCTGCCTTCCCTGAACCAGTCTAAGTTAGCTCAGATATAAGACCACATTTACTTAAAGGCTTAGGAACCACAATGTAACTTTTCAGCAAATTAGAGCAGAGTCTGAAGCAAAGCACAAAACCACAAGACCTTAATATGGTGTAATACTTCACAGTGAACATTTCATGCAGCTGTATAAATAAAACCACCATCATAGTGAAGACAGTGATTGATGATTCAGTGAAGCATGTTTCCAAGAACTAAGACAACTCCATACTGCTAAAATGGAAACCAATTTAGCACGAACTAGTGAGTTAGGAAGTGATGGTTTGCTTAAAAAAAAAAAACCAAAAACCTGAACAACCTTCTCTTCTTTGTAAACACTGAAGCAATATAAAATGGAATGTCACAAGGAAAGGTCTGAAAGCACAAATTTCAGCTGCAGTTCAAGCATAGACAAGGCCAAAATATGATTCTAAACTAAGTAATTTTCTCTGTGCAGAAAGCCACTATTTTCTATGGAAAAAATAATTGGGTTTAAATTAGAAAATAAAAGCACTATGTATATAGACACCCACATAAAGATACATAAATTTATATTTTAATATGATGCCACTCATTATTCATTATACACAGGACAACATTTGAGCATCCCTCTAACCGGTTGTTCTCTACGCATCTGATTGTACCTTCCAAGCTCTTCAGTTGTTAATGATCATCTTCCAAAGAAAAGGTATCATCATATACCACGTAAAATGTAGTCCCATCAACATGGAGGAAAATAACACTTAAAAATCAGGGTATGATGAATCAGAACTACAATTCTTCTAGAGACTATATGGAACTAATTAGATTATATCCTTTTCAGCTGAAATGTTTTGGTTTCCCATATTTTGCCCCCAGAAAAGCAGAGAATACAAAGGGCTACGAAGATGATCAGGAGACTGGAGCATCTCTCTTAAGAGGAAAGACTGAGAGACCTGAGTCTTTTTAGCCTGGAGAAGAGAAGACTGAGAGGGTATCTCATAACTACTTAAAAATATCTAAAGGATGGTTGTCTAGAAGATGAGGCAGACTCTTTTCAATGGTGCCCAGAGACAGGGCAAGAGGCAACAGGCTCAAACTGGAATTCAGGAAATGCCATCGGAACACACGGAAAATCTTTACTTTGAGGGTGGCATAGCACTGGAATATACTTACCAGAGATTATGGAGTCTTCTTCTCTGGAGATATTCAAAACCTGCCTGTATGCATTCCTGGTGAACCTGCATTGGTAGCGGAGTTGGACTAGATGGTCTCTGAATCATAGAATCACACTATCACAGAATCACAGAATTGTAGGGGTTGCTGTTCTGTGATTTTTTGATTCCAGCTAAATTTGTCAAATGTTTTCAGATTACATTTTTATATTCAACTATTTAAAATGTAGGATCATTGCAAAAGCCAGAGAGGAGAGCTCATCATGATCCCACCACTAGCACTCGAGTTCCTCTCAAGAAATTTGATGGTTGTGAAGTAGTATGAAGGATAGCTTTTTACAGGAATACTGAGTAAAGGCCATTCTTGCTTTTAAAAACGTATATGAGGGAAATTGTGACTATAAATACAGGTTAAAAATTCTTCACGGAAGGATTTAGGATGGTAATGTGGATAAAATTATTTCTTTTGAGCCTATTTTGAATTACAGTGAAGAATTTTTAATACAGTTTGTTCTTCTTTAAGTCCTGCAAATCCAAACCCAACTATGAGGTTTGGTCTAAAAGCAAAATAAATAAAAAAAAGAAAATCAGCCATATATTTATAACAGAAAATCAGAAGATGAAAGAATTGGAAAATCTTAAGAGAAATGAGTGTAAACATGGGTAGGTGAATAATTTCTGTGCTATTACACTAAACAAAGCACTATAGAAAAAGCATTATTTTAAATAGATCAATTAAAAAAAGTTCTAACTCATGTACAATTTCCAATTTACATATTCTAACCTAGAATTTCAGTGTCACTTAAGATACTAAATATCTCCTCCTTTTCACATTTTAAATTTAGATTCCTAAATCACTAAAAAAATCCATTTGATTTCATACTAATAAAGACACGCTGAACATGGTTTCCAATACATTCAGTAGGACAGAATGCCAGGCTCCAACACACAGTCGTAAACACACCAGTCAGAAAAACGTAAATCTGCCACGCACACTCCGGTCTCCACGCCCCAACATGCTTTACTGCTCTTACTACATGGTCCCTAATGTCACTGCCTTTTTAAATTGCCTTTGCCAAAAGAGGTAATTTCCACGCAAAAAACCCGAACTGCACATCTCAAGAATACACACCATCAGCATCGCAGTAGCATGAACTTTTGTTAATCTGAATGATAAAACAGTCCCAGTGTGTTAGGATTAGAAAGATTCTACCCTTTAGTGGTTTGCATAAAATGTTCATGAAAGTCGCAGCCTAATCCCCAAAAGACAAGTGTTGATATCATAAAAATCACCATGCTCAATAACTGGCAACAGTGCTGACAGACTTGGCAGAGGCCAAAGATTCAATTGACCTAAAGATTAAACAACGCTTTTTTTTTCCAGTGGAAATGCTCCCTTTAGATCAGAGCTGAGATGCAATTAGCATGGACACAGTTCTCAGTGAAACAAAGCTATTCCTTATAAAAGTACCCTAAAAAAAAAAAAAAAAGAAAAACAGCAAAAACTAACGTAAGACATGAATTTGAATGAAAAAAGTCAGGTTTCCTTATAGAAGGTAAAGTGTGTCTTTTTTTCATCCCATTCATTATTCAAAGAAATGCACACACAGACATATGTGTGCATGTATAAATACAAACTGACTGAAAATTACCAAAGACCATTCTACACCTAAATTATAATTGCATATCTGGTTTCCATTTAAATACAAACAAAGCATCTGAGATTAAAATATGTACCTGCTAAAGAGGATATTGACTGGATGTTTGTGCATGCAAGATAAATTCATTTCTCAGCCATACCACCTTAACTCTGGAGAAACCCCACAGATGTCAATGAAATGGTATTGGATTTGTAATGGAGTGAGAACAGAATATTGCCCAGCATATCTTTTTTTAATATATTTTATTTTAAGCAAAAAATACAGAAGAAATCTTCTTTTGCTCCCCTGTTATCAATCAATGGCCATTGCTCTGTTAATGTATTACAATAAAATATCTCAATGGTGCATTGAGCTGGTTGACTGTAATATATCAGCAGATCAATGGTTTGCAAAAAGAAAATGGTCAAATGCAAGACAATCTTCTCCAATTAGATAATTTTCAAAGATTTCACACACTGAATTCATAATGGCTTAGAAGAAGCAAGTCAACAGTGTTAACTGACTAACTGGAGATCTCACAGGGCTTTTCAAAGTGTTACCATCCTTCTTGTTTCCCCATTATTAAATCCAAATATAAATTATACATTAATAATTTAAGAATGCTTGTCTCCAGATCTGGATACTGTAACTTGGGTTTATCTCTTGATGTTAAGAAAATCCTACACACTGAAAAGCCAGGAAGAAAGTAGTAACAGAGAGAAATAGAGGCCTGCAGCCTACATCCTCAGTGTTTGAAGTTTTCAGCCCTTCTGTAAATGCTGGGCAGCACTCGCCAGGTCAGGCTCACTCAACCAGTCCTACAACTGCTGCCCCAATACCCAGCGGCCCAGGCTGTCTCCCCCTCTGGTCTCCTAAGAACCTGATGCAAGTCTTGACAGTGCCATTTTATAGACAGTTCTCAAAGCTTCTAGCACCCATTCAATAAGTCTTAAAGGCAGAAGTAATTATTCAAGAGGTGGTGTTCAAGAGACAGGAAATTCAATGAAAAGGCGATATTGCATATACTCGAGAAAAAGGCAAACCAAATGTATATGGACTTTGGCAGTCTCCTCTGTCAGCTATGTGTTTTTAATGTCCATGAATACACAATTATCCATGTGAAGTCACTAGAAATTCTTTTTATGCCAGAAAAATGACACAACAAACTATGACTCTTTTCTGCTGTTGGGTGGTTTGTTGTTTTTTGTTTGGTTGGGTTTTTTAACATTTAATAATGTTGGGACTGCAGAACTCAACTTTTTTTGGGCTACTCTCAGGGTTCATCAATGTCCAGAAGAATCCTGTGTCACCACTGTGGTGTCACCATGATGGGAGCCACATCACTGCAGCATCAGTTCTTTCCAAATACATTTTCCTCTGTTTAAGACCCATTTCAGGTCTTTAATCATACTTGTCCATAGAACCGATGGTATTTACAGAGCAGATATGTACATGTTTGCATACGTTGTATGCAAGCAGACATCTAATCATGCAAAGCAAGAAGCTGTGCTCCTAGATGTGTGACTTCTTCCTCCCAAACAAATTTATACCCTTCTTGTGGGAGAAATTGTTTACATGAAAAATATAACTCTTCAACTTTAAAAGCCAGAGCTAAAAGCTTTGCTCTGCATGTGTTTCTTCTGCTGCAAAGAATTTTTTATTCATACATCCCTCTTTTTCATTGACATCATATATTTCTGTAATGGTGCATAATTAAACATTGACAAATCCAAATCAATAAACATCTTCATTGGTTGGGGTGGCATCAGCACTTAGAAGTGCTGCCTATAGAGAAGCTCTGGGGTCTCAAAGATCAGAGTATATCTTTTAAGACATTGACATTTCTGATTTGTTCTGACCTGGGATTACAATAAGGAATATGTCTCTGCTTTCCTCTTTAGTTTATTTCCCTCATTGAGAAAAGAGAAGAGTAAATAAAAAAAAAAAAGTTTAAGCATAAGTAGTTACATCAGTTCAGTGCAGTCTTCACAAGTAATGCACATTTTTAGAATAAGATCTCCACATAACAGAACTACGTTGTGATGACTTCTCTGCAGATCCAGATTAGTGTCAAAGAACTAAAAGAATAAGCAGAGAGATGGGCTTTGCTGTATGCTGTGACTCACCAGATGGAGCTGTTCCAGACAGCTGTATTTACCTGGTAGTAAACGTAGAGTGCCTGAAGAAACGCTTCTTGTCAGATATAGTGCCTTCTTTTAAGCAAATTGAATCTATCACCAATAAAGTTTGTTCTTCATATTCAAACTTGCCCCTGAAGCACACAAGCAAACAATAATCTCTAGTGCCAAAGTATTACAGACTTCATTTAATTACTCAAAGCTCAACAGAGATATTTTAATTGAGGTTTTTTTCTTTTTTTTTTTGCTTCTAATGGTTACATATGCAACAACAACAATGACAAAACCCAAGCAGTGCATGTGTAGAAAATTATCCTTCTCTGCAATATGGTATTTCTGTTTCTGCTCAAAACTTAAAATTGCAAAACATACAACAAAAGTAAGTGTAAGAAACAAGAAAAAAAAATTCCCATTACTCAAATCAGGTAACACACCAGAACACATCAAAGCCCAAACCACAGCAATGTTAAAATGAGCACAGGTGTACTATAAGGTCAGAAAAACTGGAAGTTAAAATTGTCCATGCATTTTTAAATGCAGTCTCTCTCATTTGTTTTCTTTAGGATACAGTCTATTATTATCACTGGCTATAATAGTAGAATTTAATAATCAAATGTTAATAATTTGCATTTTTCAGTACTAAGTAATCTCAAAGGACTTTCCAAATAATTAATTCATCCTTACATCATACTTGTAAGTAGAAAGGAAACACTGACTTCCCTTTCTTCTGTGGAAGAAAGAAACAGTGATAAAGTTTACACAGAAAGTTAATGCCAGAGCTGGAAGGAGTTCCTAATTCTCAAATTCTCCTTAATGAAACTCAAACTACAGCCTGTACTTAATTAGTGCAATATAAAATATGGTGACGGTCTTAGAATTACATGTGTTGGATCTTGTATGATCCAGGAGTGCATGAAAGGAATTTATAATACACTGCTTGTCATACAATACAACATATCTCACAAGAGTGTGAAGAAAAATTTTATGTTATTACCATTCAGTATTTGACAAATAGTATATGATTCCATAATGACTCCTAAAGGCTTCAAATCTTTGCACTTCAAAGTCAAAGAGAGGTAAGGATGTCTTCAAAGTCATATCTAGTCTTAAATAACTTGTGGGCTACCAGCAGATTACTGGTTGACTCAAGCAAGCAAATTTAGCTTGTTAACATATATTAACAAAATATAAGGTCCCAAAAGAGTGATTACCTCCCATGGACAGCAAACGAAACATTAACCATGACAATTCTGGACTTCTGAAAGCTTGAACTTCTAACTCCAGTTCTCTCCTAATATTTAATAAGGGTCTTGAATACATAATATTTTGGTTGTTGGGCTTTTTTAAAGGTAAAATACCTATAAAAGGGCCAGGAGCACCTTGCAAAGGAATATTTGAGTTATACAAAGGGCCAATAGCCCTTTATTATTTGGGAGACATAAGGGATAAGTCAAGTCAGCTAGACCAGCAAAGCACACAGTGAGCAGGGCAAGGTATGGAGTGAGTAGGGCAGGATCCATGCCCCCAGTTCCTGGGGTACTGTGCACTTCCACAGAGATCCACAACTTCTCAGCATAAGGGGAAACATTACTGTGTCACAAGGGCACTCACCAACAGGTGCGATGCCACTTGCTGTAACGCGACGCTGTGCCAAAAACATTAACACCTGTTTCTGTGATGTTTTCGCTCAGGGAAGTGACTAGTTCATGTCAGAGTGTGCCCCACTGGACAAGCTATGAGAACTGGCAGCTCTGAACAACGTGTCTACTCCACCTCACAGTCACCTCTACCTGCAGGATCAAAACAGAAACAAAATAACAAAAAGAAAAATCCCAAACAATTACATTTTTTACATCATTACAAGATGGTTAGGCCAAATTCTACTCTAGTTAACCAATGTGCTCTGCCATTTCTGACAGTTACTCCAGCTTGACTGAGAGCAGAAATCAGGTTATTATTGTAGCTTTTGACAAAAAACATTGTTAAAGTGATGTTGTCTTCAGAGTCTTTCATGAAATCTGTAAACACGTTTAACATTTCTTTGAATGGAAAATATGGCTTGTCAATCTATATTGACTCAGTGAAAATAAAAGCCCAATATATAAACCTTAGATCCTTCAAGCATTTATTTTCTCTAATGATTAACTTTACAATATAATTTCATCCTTTCACAAATCAATCACATTAATCATAAGAACTAAAAATGAGTGTTTACACTGCATTTGTCTTCTGATTTAACTCTCTTGGACAGTGGTTGACTGAGCAGAATACACTATAGGGAAAAACATAGCATAGGTAATAGGTACTGCTGCTAAATTAAGACCACAAATTTATTAATACAGAAGGAGTTACTGGATCTTTAATTCAAGTCCTTCAGGGGACAAAAGCCCATCCCACTGAATATTTCGTCTTGCTTTTCTGAATAATTAACAAGCGTGCCATGATTATGCATCATGGAGGTAAATCCATGGCCTATAATCTATACCATTTATAACATACACAAAAATGTTATTAGTCATCCAGAATACCCTCCTATGGACCATGTGTGAAATGGATCAAGAAAAAACAAGATAATCTCTTTTTGTGGGGAATTTAGAACCCAGAGAGAAGAATTTAATGCTGTTTCTCTGTGGCTGTACTTTTTTCTGTGCCACATCCACTTTTCTGGAGTTCAGTCTGTGTGTGGACAGAGAAGGTAGTCACCCCAAATCTGCATGTCATTGTGGTTTGGAGTTTAATACCTAAGCTAAAGGATGAAAGCACAGTGGGTGCAACACTATTGTGGCTTAATATCTTATTTCCATAAAGCACAAACTAGCACACTGACTTTTAGTGGATACATTTTCAAAAAAACAATTAAAAATAGACAAGAAAGCAGAAACAATACCCTGCGATATATGTGATTTTTCACATCAGGAGAATCATGAATAAGAAACAGGAAAGTCAAAATGAATGGTTCATAAAATCCAATAGTTTAAAAAAGATCCAAAAATCTAGTAAGACATTGATTACTCTATTACTGTGAACTTGGTAATCAGGTTTTAATGCCAACTACTTGGTATGGTACCAGTACTTATGTAAATCTAAATACGAAGATACGCAAATTACACACACACACACACAAAGTTTTACTTGTTGACATCAAAACATACCTGTGGGACAAAGACAGGTTTAATAAGCTTCTGCCAAAAATCAGTCGGGATTGCAGGATTGTAACAAGACTTAGGTTTTTCAAATCTTCCTATCAGTTGGTTTCTAACTGGACACTGCTTGGTTTACTGCCAGCAATCCTCTCCAGCTCCTCAGAAACTGAGCCAGCTCCTAAACTCAAAGGTCCCAAGGTCTCAGCCTTCCCTCCAGCCAGACTGAACAGAGAACGTTTATTCTGTTTTGTAGAATTTGAATGTAAATGAAAAATACCAGAAGTGTAAATCCTCACAGAAACACAATTGCTATTTTCAACTCAGCTCTAGAGGTAGGAATGACAACCTTTAGGAAGCCTTATAAACAGTCACCTTTGATGTGAAATTTCCAGCTATGTGAATTGATCAAGGGGACTGAGGAGGACCAGCACATGGTCTCTGCCTGCTCTAGCTTCTGTCCTGCATGGGGTGGTGCCCAGGCCCACTCACACGTTAGCTGCTGTAACTCCACATACCCTAGTTGGACTTTCCTTTTCATGGAAACCCCTAATAAGCCTTTTACCCTGAAAGGGGGATCGGTTGTACCTTGCTTAGGTATTTGAGGTTCCTTCTCAGGAGAAATTAATGCTATCAGTCACAAAATCACTGGCTATAATTTATTTGTATGCGTTATTTGCCCAACACCTGTGTACTGCCAACAATTCATTAAAAAAATTGTGACACATTTGAAAAGGTGAAGGGCTACTTTTGTTAAGTAGCTGCTTGTTAATTAGGTCGAACTGAGTTGGTCCTTGTTGAATAAGGTCCAAAAATTAAGCGAACCTGCTCCATGTGACATCCCCTAAGTACTCTCACCTGGGACATACTAACACTTCACCCAGTTCTCCTGCAGCTGCACTGATACAGGGCCATACTCCGAGCTAAGTATGTCTTTGAATGTCGTCTTGATGATGGCAGTGGCTTAAATGAAGGCTGTAACTGAGAACCAATTTGCACTCAATTTTATTTGCAAATGAACAAAAACCGAAATGGTCATTGGGGAAAAAAAAATACTCAAAAAACCAAACAACCAGCCAAAAAGAAAACCCTAAAGCAACCTACTCACAGGTGCAGAACCAGCTCAGTGCTAGTCAGGTGGCTGGGGAAGGGGCTGCCCGGATGCAGTAGTTTTGTTCCTAGAGCAGCTGGACTGTTCCTCCCTGATAGGTAAATCTTCAAAGGAGCATCTAGTCATGTCAGTCCTCGTGTAAAGAACTTGATACCGCCAACATTCCCTTACTTCAGCAAATAACAAGAATCTATATCTTTCAAATAGATAGCGAGATAAGACATACTTTTTTAATCCCCACTGTAGGAAGACTTTAATCAATAAACCCTCCAGTTTTGATCTACAGCCAGCCAGCCCATACATCAGAGTACACATTGCCTGCAAAACAAGCCCAGATTAGGCTGTTTTAGGGTCAATCTTATTGTTAAATTTACCAAAATTTTACGACCGCTTTAATTATATATTTAATACCATGTAACAACCTGCACTGAAGGCTCAACAACAACTTTTCAAATATTTCTGAGCCAAAAAAACAAAGGTAGGGGGCTCAATTTTTTTGTTTTACAGTGTAATAAAATTTTAATTTAGATTTTCTTAGCAGCTAATGTACATGGATAATTGTGGGAAGCATGTTAGTACCCAGTCCGATATCATTAATTCTCATTTCAGTGAACAATACACAGAAACTTTTTCACACCAGCTTTCAAGTTCTTTAACAAAAAGTACCTACCTCCGAGGCAGTGTAGATGGAGGGTAAAATAGGAATTGACCAGATTTTGCATCCCAAAAGAAATTCCTGGTGCTAGATGTTCTTGATAGGCAGCAAGACCTTGGTGTAATAAGAGACAATTGCTGAAATATGAAGGTATACCAATTTAACTCAGAAATAAAGTTTACATGCCTAACAATAAGGTCTTGACTGTAGTCAATTCTTGTATCACCCATAGTCTCTTTACTGGGACTTGTAGTAAAGGTCTCCAGCCCATAGTGACATTACTGTGATGGCAGAATGTCAAGCGAGGCTTGATGGCTTGTGATATGCAAAACAGATAGATGACCATCAAATTACCTCGTGAGTTTTCAAAAAGTCTGTGAAACCTAACATATAGATACACAAAATAATTAGCTATGTTGCCATAAAACAGCCATCTGCCTCACAGCAATGTTAACATTGAGAAAGCTGGAAAAAATTATACTTTCTATTCTGTGTATCCAAGTATATATATACACATCAGGAAAGCAGTCCCAGAGCTCACACATTTTAATTGTGCATAACATTATTAAAACAATTTTCTTCAAATTTGTCTTCATATGTAGGTCTCAGCATGCCTTAAAAAACAAAGGAAACTTGAAGAAAAGATTCTCAATAGTTAAGGCTGCATATTTAAATTCAGTATGCAATTCCAGGAAGGGAAACTCAGAATAGACAGCCAATATGGCCAAAAACTTGCAAGAATTTATGAGGGTGTGTAAACAGTAAACAATAAAAGAAACAGGTTTTCTGGCTTTAATTATATTGGATGCTAACAGGCTGAATATATATAGATAATTTATATTGTAAATACCACTTGAGATTAGAGAAATTTAATTTAATTTTACAAAAACAGCAGTAAAGAATTCTCACCTGATTTATTTTGTGTAAGGTTTTCTCCTTCCCCCAAAGCCACACAAACATAGGCATGGCCAGCTGCACAAGTACGGGCCTTACCTGACCAAGGTCCTTGTGACACTGTGAAGTAAATCCAGAACTTTCAACTCTGGATCTTTCCACCCTTCTGATACCTATAAGTAGAATTAAAGTTTATATCCTCTGTTTTAAGGTTTCCAGAAGAGTGTAATTACTAACGCTTGAGTAGGAATATTTTTATTTGAAAGAGGGCAGTATTCATGCTTTACAGGTGATGCATCATAGAAGAAGGCAGTGGGACATATCTGTCTAGCTGCTTTGTTCCTAAACTTGCCCTGTGCTTATGCATTTATCTATTAAAATGCAGCAATTTCCAGGATTGATCATGGTAACCTATAACACATTGCAACATTATAGAACAGGTTAGGACAGAAAGTGAAGAATAGCTCTTCCAATTAATGCCATACAGGGAAATTCATTAGATGGGATGCAATTACTTAAGCTGGAATTTGTCCAGCAGCTGGAGATCAGCCAGGACACTAGTTTAACATTAAAATGCTAAATAAAATAAAATTAAAATAATAACAAAAAAAAGGTATCCAAACCAGAGAAGAATTTCTTACTTCTTGATCACAGTACCTTGTTATCCAGTCAGTGAAGAGAATCTGTGATACCCAAAATGGATTCTCTCTGGGACCCGAAGGTAGAGAAAAGGGAAAAAAATGTATGAAATATTCTCTGGGGTCCATTTATTCATTATGATCTCCCAGTTAAACATATGACACTCATGATTTTCATTACAGATTTGGAAAAATTATCAAGCTTTGACAAAATTTCAGCTGACTTTAGAAACGATTAAATGAATCTCAGAATAAAAATAAGGAGTTGACAATGTAAACATGCAAAAAAATCTCCCCTAAAATTAATGTAAATGGACACTGATGGTTGTTGGACACTTCTAATGCAGACAAATACATATGAAAACTGCAAAATGTTCACAAATTTGAATGATCTACTTGTACATCATATGCAAATGATATTGCCATCACTAGTCCTGAAAATCATCATCATCGCTTCTAGGATTTCCCATGGATTTTCCCAGATCTCCTTAGGAAGACTCCCATTAAAATCCTAGTGAATATCTGCACTCCAAAGTAAACTAAAAAATAAATCTAGTTAATCTGAGAGCAGCAGAGCTAATGAAGACTGCTTCCCAAATCCCCACTCAATATATCCAAGTCCTCCTCTATGCTACTTACAACCTCCCTCCACTCTTGCATTCTTGTTCAAAATGAGGACACAGCGCAGCCACCTCCCTCCCGGATTTCCTAATTACTGAATAGGGAAGAGGCAGCACAAGAGCTATATTTATGCTGCTTGGCCAGCCAGCACATGCCTGCTCCCAGAAAGAAAATAACACGCGCTCACAACACGCTCTTCCTTGCAGCAGGAATCCTAATTTGCATCACCTTCTCCTCTTGCCAGTAGCCAGTTTCCACAAAATTGGTAGAACTCCCACAGTAAACTTTGGTTGAAATTAATTAAAAGATTCCAAAGTTATTTGGGGCAGGCCGCCAGACAAACAGCATGACAGCATAACCTGTGTTTCCTTAAGAAAGCAAGCTAAAAATGGAAACTAGTAGTAATTATTATTTCTGTATACCATGAGGCCCAAGTTCTTGACTAAGGCCTATAAACACTACCATGATAGTTATAATAAACAGAAAATTTGCCTAACAGAAGGAACAAGAGTAGATAAAAAGATAACACAGCTTGCATTAATTAACAACAGGGCTCACTATTCACAGAGGAAGTTGCCATAAGTATACAGACCTGGAGCCAAATTTTCGCTAGCGCTGAGTTCCCATTTGTTGAGGATGCTAAGACAAGACAGACATTTTCAGAAATACAAAAAACTCAGCAATCTCTATTTAGGTATCTGCAGAAATATTGAGAGCTTAACAAAAAATGAGAATAGTCTCTTACTGTTCATTAAGGCTGGGAGCGAGGATGTCCCAGCAGGAGCTCTGGTCTTTTTAACTTGGTGGGGGGGTCAATGGCCTCAGATTGCCTTTTCCAAGCCTGACTATCTGAAAGGCAAATAATATCTGTAGTAATAAACCAAACATTACTGAATAATTAATTCCGAGTAGAAACCAACAAGCAAACAAACGAAAAAATAAAAAAATTAAAATGGTGAGGCATCATACTAGAAAAGGAACATTCTTTTAAAGTAAGGATCTGATGATTCTTAAGACACTGCCTCCCTTCCCTTTCTTAGAAGATGCTTAAACGTCATCAGAAAATAGTAAGATTTAATTGGATATGTAGAAGGGACTCACATTCTGAAAAAGAAAATCCTTAGAAGACCAGGCAGATTTAGAGTAGAAGGGCACTGAAAAAGCGTTGATTACTGATATTGTTGTCATTGTTGTCATTAAAGTCCACTGAAGCTAAATTTTTGCTCAGCAGCTCTCAGAAAATCCTTAAGAAAATCCTAACATCATTCTGTGAAAAAAAAAAAACAACAACAAAACAAAAACCACAAAACAAACCACCCCAAAATGTGTTTTCAAATTTCTGATAAAGTAGCATTTTTCTCAGATACCGAGATGTCCTCTTAGTGGAAATAAAACCTTGAACCTCGTGAAAAGCTACCTTTAGAATTAATTACAGTTGTCTTTGCAATTGTCCAGGTGTTCTGCAAGGCATCTTGTGAGTCAATATTGCCAGATCCATCTAGAAGACCTCTGTTTTACTGCACACTTAAAATTACACAGGTCAGCAATGGTCTCAGGAACAAATTGTAAAACGTTCCCATCAAGTGCTGCTTAATACACATTTGTGTGCTAAGTGGTTATGCTTCACCTCCTTATTTATGGTTCTGTACTTATTTTTCTTTTAAATAGGAAAACAAATGAGTAGATTTTCCAGTCTGTCACACCACCTTGCTGTAGAAGTAGTCAACCTATTACGCAGAGTTAATCATCAACTTCAAAATTTATTTTGAAGGCATAGAGGGCCTTTATAATATTTATTGCACATCTCTGCAACTTCACTGTACTAGAGATACGGGTGCTCCTAGTAAGTAGACCTAGACTACCCCAAAACAATGTCACACAATAGCAAAGAATAAAATTTATGGGCTTACATTGGAATAAGCATAACTGGACACAGTTCTCCAACAAAACAGGCTTTTGACACATTGAACTTGGTTTCAGGAGTGCTACACAAATGCATCATAACATAAAATGCAAGGAGAAACCAAGCTACAAAGTGGTCCTGGCATGGATTACAGTCAGGTCCTTTGCTGGGGATCCACTGTATGATGAATTATTTCTTTGGGTCCATAAGCGCTTTCCAAAAGCAGTGGGAATTCTGCCATTAATTGATATACATGCAGTTATATTGAATGCAGACAGCCCTTTCTCCCCCAAAAGATCCAGATTTTTCTAGTAAATCACAATGTCTCTAGCCCTCGCATTCCCTTGCTGCCTTAATTTTACTGTCCCTCAAAGGAGTAAATTTCAAATCTCTGGCGTCCACAGCAAAAACCTACCTCTGTCAGGGCTCTCCTCTGCCAGACTGACAGAAACACTCCAGGTTGCAATATCACAAGGATATAACCCTAAAAACTGACCCCTCCCTCAAGTTAAATTGGGTTTAGGTCAGTTAAATTTTTAAAGCTTAGCGCCCATCTCTGAAATTTTATGCAGGATTTTAGTGGTAACCAATGCAAGTTATAAAGCGTAAGACCCAAAGTGGGCTAGTTCTGGAGAAGCAGAGATCTTGGTAAGAGTGGCTGAAGTTGCTACTGGCAAGTCACTTTGGCAGTAGCTGAGCCACCTGCAGAGGAGTCGGAGAGTCCCCTTCGGCCCCACAGCACTCTCCAGCCAAGAGCCCTCTGAGCACACAAAAACCCTGCCCAGACACGCTCCTAACACCAGGGGATGAAACTGTTTACAGCAAGCCCACACCTCTCCACCTGCGATGAGGCCTGAAGTGTGAGCTTATTCCTGGCTTCAAAAAACACACCAGGTCTCAGGTGCTTCGTGATGATGTGCCTCTGTGCTGTAATCAGGAAGCAAGAGGAATTTGTACCTTCTCAACAAGCTTATCTGCAAGAGGACTACCTTGTCACAGATACCATTTAAGTATCTAAACACAGTGGCTGGTCTAACTAGATGCTGATATTATGAGCCTCTTAACCCCTGTGAAATCATGACGATTGATAAAATCTATTTTTTTTTAATCTCATCTGCCACACTTTCACTACATATCTTCACAATTATATGAATTGACCATTAGTCATTATTAGGAAGAGACCAAGAACTAAAGTCACAAATACCAGCCTTGTTTTATACGCAGGTATAAAAGCTGTAAACAAAGCCTTGGAGATGACTTGGCAAAACCATCTCTATTAGTTTAATCAAAAAGGGAAGATTAAACACTACCTGTGGCAAGACAGATCGTTAAAGCCGAACGATGATCTCTCAAGCAAAGGATAGCTGTAAAGTTGCAAGCTGTAAAAATGAAGGCTTGCTAACCTCCTTAATGATAACCTTGTCCAATAATAGATTTGATTTCTTCTTCACAACTTTTGACAATCTGGAGAGAATTAGGTTTAAAACAGAGGTGGTAGGTCATCACTTTTCTACCACCACTAGTGCCTTAACAAGCCACGCAGGCCAGAAGTAGTGCAGTACCATCAAATGTCTTATAATGAAAATCTATTTTATTGCAGGCTAAAGTAAATGGACGGTTTCATTGTACAATTTAAAGAGAATATGGTTTAGTGGTTCAAAGGAAAGTGGGAAGGGAAAGAGTGGGGAGAGAACCCCAGGCGCACAGGCTGCACAAGACAGTCGGTGACTCGGTCTCTTTGAGAAGAGGTTCAGGAGAATCACAAAGAAGAAACTGAGAAAGGACAAGGACACCGAATACTCCTTCTCATCAGGATAAAAAGGAAAAACAGAGACTAGTGCAAGCTTCATTTTGAACCTTGCAATGACATTCTACCAGAGGGACTCAAAATCCAAAGCTTTTTATGTCTTCATGAACATTTCTGAAGAATGAGATGGAGATTAGTCTGATCGGTCTGACCAGAGGGATGTAAACTACCTCTGTTTTCTCAGAGAAAGATTCTATCCCAAACTTCATAGCCACATATGTAGCAAACATGGAAACATTGCACCAAATATTTAATTGGGGCTTCCTTTCAATGTGAATATTACAGTTACCTTAATAATTTTAAAGCATAGTAATCCTTGGTGAGGCCATGTTATGACTGTCTGGTACACAACGCGTGGGACTTGAAAAACGAAAGAGCTTTACAGAACATTTTCAACTGAGTTTGTGGTTTAGGCCAATCTTGTCTAAACCATTATCTTCATTGGATGAAATCACTCACATGATGAGAGGTAAAAAATTTAGCTTTACATAAAATATATCATAGCCAGAAAGGGCAGTGACGCTTCTTATCAGGCTAGGTTGTGAAGATGTTAGGGCTGAGAAAAGAGAGGGAGGGAATGTGCAAAGCTTTGGTCAGTAAGAGCTGCTGGCCATACGGTGCTGAGGTTTGTTGCAGAGCTCTCTCCCTCCCCACATCAAAGATGTCATCAGTAGCCTCTGAACTAGCAACTGTCTGGCCTGTCTGGCCTCTGAGCTTTTTGCTTTCCTACTCTGCGGCTATTTCAAGGGGGCATGGCTGTGTGAGAGGTACCATCCTTTAGATGAGCTAGAAACATATGGCACTGACCACATGTGGTCATTAAAAAGTCCCACGCCAATTTTTGCAAGGCTAACAATATTAGCCCCAGTATCCTGGCCAAATTCCAATATAGGTAATTATATTCTGGGTAATGACATACCGGCTAGTTTTATAAGGTTTAATATACATTGTGGAAAGTAGCTTGCACCTAAGGGCTCTGAGTTAAACTCATTGCACAGTCAGCTGGGATAAAATTAGAGAAGAAACTACCCAAGCATGTCAAATGTTTAAGCTTTAAAACCCTGGGTGGAATGAAACAAAAGAGGAAGGGATCCAGGGGTGCTTTAGCATAATCAAGCTGGCTCATGCCGCTGAAGACACAGCTGGGATCGAGAGCTCGCTGCTGCGAGGAAACTCGTAACAGTATCCCCACCTTCAGCAGTGGGTGTGCGTGCATGTTAAATTACCAGGTGAAGGAAGAAGATGGAGCAGTATGATGCAAAATGTTGCTTGCTGCGTTTTTTTTTGTTGCCCTCCCCCAGTAAAATCTAACCAAATCAGGGTCTTATAATAAAAAAAAACAACCCACCACACTTCAAATACTCACGCCTGTTGCACAGCATTCCTGTGACCCCAGCTCAAAATGCCAGAAGGGGTATGCTGCTCTTTTACTAACTTCTATTTGTCTTATCTTGCCCCATTTGAAGACATCCTGCCAACAGCAGCACAGGATCCAGCCGTAACCGTACTCTGGCAGGGTACCCACTAGGTGCTGCTGATGAAAAGCTCTGAGGCTGATGCCCTGCCCCAGAATAATCTGGGTGGCAGGACATGTCCCTCCAGCATGCCATTAAAATCAAAAAGGAGCACTGGGGACGTGCCACCCACACCTCAGGTGGGGCAGGAGTCACTCACCTGCAAGGGCTTACTGGATTCATTCAAAATGGTTTGACACGACACACACACTTGGATGACACAGAGCAACTTGTGATGAAACACAAGTAGATGTGTCAAGCCTAGGGACTGAGAGAATGATCAGTAACAAAACGGTTTGGTTCTTTTGAGGTCGTAAAGCTTTCTGCAGACAGTGCATGCCATTTCTCGCATTGAGCCAGTCTGGAAACCACCCCCAATATTTTACACTATGCAGAATAGGAGAAAAACAATTTCTAACACAGAAGCACAGGTGGAATGAAAGCCACAAAACCAGCTCCAGGTTTGAAGCCCCACCTTTGGCCAGCAGGACACCTAAAGCAATGGCACTGCAGTACAAGGAGCCATCGTTTCATCTTGAAACGAAATTCAAATCAGGCTGCGATTTTGACTTCCCAATTTATGAGCGGGTGTGGGCTTGTTTTGATGTTAGCATCCGGACTCCAAACTTTAATCCATGCGTTTCACATATTGGTGTGTGTAGATCCTATACTCCCAGCTCATTTCAAGATGCTCTGTGCCTCTCCTGGGCTTGGATTTCAAGCTGTTGAAGATGGGAGACGCAGGCTCTCCCCCTGCTCTTCACGTACAGAATACTGTTTCATCTCCTCAATTCCTTTCTCCATTAAAACACATTCAAACATAATTAGTGTAACATTAAAAATGGAGGAAATTTTGTAATTGCCAGTTGTTCCGTAGCCATGGTTACATCAGAGATTTATGCTGAACGACTCCGGCCTGAGCACGCACAGGCAGTTAGCGGGAACAGCAGTAGGATAATGTTTGTGTGCATGTGCAGGTGTGCTGACACGCGGGTTTGCCAAAAAAAAAAAAGAAAAAAAAGAAAAAAGAAAAGGGGGAAGGGGGGGGAGGATGGAGGAGATGGGGATAGCGGGGGGGAAAGAGGGGAGAAGGCCGAGGGAGAGAAAGGAGGGAGGATGGGGAGGGAAGAGATGGAGAATATTCGGTGACATTTAAGGTGCTAATATCTGGAAGTCAACCTTTAATTTGACAGCTTTTAGTGCTAGTTAATTTCACTCATCCAGACGAGGTGTAGGAAATTTGCAGCACCTTTAAATTATCACGTTTTTCCACACTGCCTGAGGCCTATGTGGAATACCTGAGCCATACTTTCTGCCCCCCTCCCCAGCTCCCCCCTCCATCCCTCCTCCCCTTTTTTTCAGGTCAGTTGAAGTAAAACTTTCATTCCCTTTCTCAGACAATTAATCTTTAGCTAATTGAAGCAGGAATGCTGCAGGATGGGTTTCACTGGGGCCTGTAAATCTCATTTAGCAAAGTGAATTCCAGGCACATGCTGCACCTAATGATGTGACAGGTGGGCTGCACCGCAAGACAGCAGCCGCCGAAAAGTTGATTCTCATTAGACCCTCGGAGTCCTGCAGTCAGTTTTCTGATGGCTGAAGAACACTAATCGCATCTGTTTGCTGCTGGGTGGGGTGGGCAAGGGAGGGGGGGGGAGAAAGGCAAGGATGAGAAGCAGGAGGTGGGGGGGGCCCGTTCCTCTCTTTCATGAGTTAATATCCTTGACTCCTGCCCAAAAAACCAGCAGGCCTGCCTCCCACCATGCGATCAGCCTCCATTCTGCTGACTCCTACAGGGTGCACCCTTTTTCTAATTAACTGGAATGGCTATAGAAAGCAAAGGAGGCCTTGTGTTGGGTGAACCAATTATTTTGAAGGGTATTAAGTCATCAGATTTACTTTTATCTTGATTGCATTGTGGAAATCGTGCATAATTAATGGTGGGAGCTTATTAGGAAAATGATTAGGCAAATTACACAGGTGTCGGATGCATTTTTTATGATAAATTTGCTAGAACAATCCTGCAATTCCATCTGTTCAGCTCATATCAGAATGTCACTCTGGAAGAAATTAATGGTGCAGAGTCGCACAAAGTTACTGGAGGCCTTGGATGCAGATTTATGTTTTAAAAAAAGATACGGTTAAAATTACCCAGCAATTTCCTAATAAATACTTGATGTTACAGTTCAATAAATTACTTATTTAATCTTAAAAGAAAATGATAGTCAGCTGGAAACTAAAAAGTGGAGAAAGCATAAACCTCATTTTGTCAGTTTGATGTGTATGTAAATAAAAAATAATCATAAGACGTAATAATTCTTTGCCGTGGGATGCTGACTAGAGACAAGCTGTCAGTATCCAAGTACTTCTGCTAGGTATTTTTTCCACAGATACTAAGGCTTGTCTTACAAATCCTGTGCTGGTTCTGAGGTAGCAGAGCCAGTTCCCTTTTCTATAATTTCTGCCGTGTTTAACAGCAGATTCTGGGGCTCTCTTATGGGGAACTGGGGAGGATGCCAAATGCTGTGCTTGTGTCCACCCTACTTTCACCTTGCATTTCCTACCAACACCAGAAGATGAACATTGTGAAACCAAAACCCACAAACAACACATTGTCCTTTGGAGCAAACCAGTAAATGAGTGCATGGGTTCTTTGTGTATGAGGGTGTGTGTTTGTGCCTAAAAAGCATGTGTATGTGCATTTGTAGAACCAAAACAGTGAAGGACTGGTATTCTGCCCTTGGAAGTGCTGAGAAACCACAGAGGAGGATTAGTTATTATGCATCAAATAAAAAAGCTCACATCCTATAGAAGCAGCATAGTATTGTACTATCTAATATAACTTGGATTTCTCAAAAAACACAAGTAAGGGGGCAGAAGTTGCAGGAAACTGGGTGTGTGAGTGGACCATGACAAAGAAAACCATTTTTGAACAGAAAAATCAGTTCTGAGCACTTTAACTGAAGAATATGACTATAGGAGAACATTTTTCATAACCTGACTGGCTCACTGTACTCACTGCTTTTACCTTTCTTTCAGTACAACTTTTAAAAGAGATTAACCAGGCAAACGTACTTAAAATGTCTGCTGTCTTCTCCAGGGACAGCTCTGAGGAAGGCACAGCCCTGGATGTCAAGTGGCTTGGGGTCTACCACCAACTCTACCACAGGGTCTGCTGCATCACCTTAGATATGTCCTTTTATGCATCCTTTTGTCGACTCTCATGGATATAGACCACAAAACCTGTGGGTTAAGGGTAGCTGAGAATATGGTGTTTTGCCCCAAGAACAGGATAGGGCTGCTTTCAGGGTTGGAGGCACCCCTTCAGGATTACTCAAAACAGCACAACAGGCCTCTGAAAAGTATGTCAACACTACAAATGCAGTATATATTCAACCAAATGAGCTACTGGCTAGTTCCATAGTGTAAGGTACTGTCTGGCACCAAAGGTAAAGGAGCAGCAGAGGTCTCAAGTACAGTTTCAAAAATCCTTCTAAGAAGCTGAGTGAAAAAGGTTGCTTTTATGTTTATGGCTGTTGGCATGGCTTTGAAGCTACCTTGAATGTCTTGAATGCCTTCAAAAACACAAAGCAGACTTTCCCTATTTGGCAGATCCCACCCTGTTGTACACCAAGGACTATCTTCCTGCCCAAACTTCACATCATTGTGACTATACTACTTCATTCCTTTCTCATGTTCCTCAGTGTCCCAAGAGCTTACTCATTGCCACAGGGTCCTTGGAAGGAAGACTTACTGGCAATGTGGCACAGTCCATTTGGGGATTTCTGTTCATTTCAGCATCTTTAGCTCATCATAATGTTATTAGAATAGAAGTAAGCATCTCACTCTCTTTTGGCACTCTGAAAAGGAAGCTAATAATGATCACACTTTTATTTATTTTTTTTTAAATGCTTGGAAATTTACAGCTAAAGAACAACCTATGAGAGAAGTGCATTATTTTTCTCTCTAATATCTGTCTTGTTAAATACCAATCTCTCTGACTTTTGCATCTGATTAATCCTTCACTGTAAAGTAAAGCAGCTTATACCACTCGCCACACTTGTGGTAAAGGCAAAGGAAGTGAATTCCGAACAGCTTCTGCTAGAGGAACCACTGCAGCAACACCTCATGGGTGGTTTATGTCCACTACTCATGGAGTGCTCAGCTCATCTGAAAAACCAGCTTCTCCTTCAGACCATTCTCTATGCACATTCCTTGAAATCTACTTTCATACCTCTCATTGTAGTCAGCATCTTCAGAAAAACTACAGGGGCATACAAGCAAATGTGGCAAACCAGTGTGCCCCTGAGTCAGTTTCTTACTGTTTGTTAATTAAGGCTATTGATAAATCTTGGGTTTATTCCAGGAAAGCTATCAGAACAATATAGATTAGTGCTGTTAAGCACAGCAGGTAACCCTAACACAGTTACTGAAATATTAGATAATATTTGAGATAAATTTGAAGTTAGAATTACTATCTTCCTACATTTTAAGGGATGTCCCTTATCTGGTGGCTAATGGCCCATGACCCATATCCAATAAGGACTTGCTAAGCATTTGATCAGATAAAAAGCTTGTTTTCAAGCAATCATTATTCAAAGGATCAGACACTGTGATACGAATGTATGATTTTGTACCATGAATAAAACATTTCAGATTATATCCCTCAAAAAATCTATACTGGAATTTATATAGGTGAGCAAAAAAGGGTCAAGTGAATATCACAGAAGGAGATAGAGACCTGTCTAGATTAAATTAAATGGGTTAGTACAAAACATAGGACCAAGAGTCATGGGTTCAGAATATATAGACCTAAATGTAAACCTGACATACAGGTTACTTCCAGGTTCCACAAAATTTTGTCCCCATCTTGAAAAAAAAACTAGTACTATTTATTCCTAGAAGAGTTTAGCTAGTCAGTATTATTGACAAGATAAGATATAATATTGGGGAACCAAGAAACTCACATGTCCTTTGTAGTTCCTTTGGTTAATGAGAGAACACAGAGAGAAAATTGCTGCCTGGCCAGCCACTCACTTGTACAACTCTCTGAAGTATTCCTCATCCAGTTCTCCTTCAGGTGCCAGATTATCTCCAGGTGGTTTTACCCAGAGGCATTCCGACAGAACAAAGGTCTCTGTCTCACTCTCCAAACTCTTGATGAGCTCTGGGAAGCTGTAGGAAGAAAACTATGTTAGAGACATACTCTGAAAGTACTGTTCCAGCCTGAGTCAGCACATTTACATAGACATGATCCTGGAGGCATCATAACAAGTGAGAGACCCTGCCAAAGCCAAGGCTCTCTTCTGAATGTCTCTCTACCAAAAAGCAAGTACAGGCAGCCTCTGTTCCCAGGAGCATGGAGCTCAGGCAGGAGGGAGAAGGTGATGCAGAAAAATTCTTAGAGTCGAGCAGGAAGTTATTGGCAGAAACAAAATCTAACTCTCACTAATCTCAATCCAAGTCTCATGCACCAGACACACTGCTCCTTTGATTTTGAGTGCTGGCGTCATATTTCAAGTATGCCGTATCCCTCTAATATTGTAATCAATATTAGTTTTTAAATTAAACATTACTTTTATTTTCCAGTGTATCATTCAGTTTTCTATAAGCCCTACCAAAATAACTAATTCGTAATCCTCAGTACAAACAACTAGCTCAAAACAGGCCCTTTTGTACGATTGACAATATTACATTTTTAGCATATTATAAGCTTACAACTAATACCTAGCCATTTCCAAGCACTAGATACTCTGAAATGTAGGTGGTAAAAACACAAAGCTATATGTTTATCAAATATTCTGAGTATATCTCCCAGATAACAGTTTCAAAATTTAGCCTTTCAGCTGTAGAACATTCAAGACTTGGCACTGCTTTTCCCCAGATCAGATTTTCAATAGAAAACAGACCAATTCATACAAGCTTCTGAAATTATTTTAAGGGATTTTTTTTTCCTTCTTTCTTGGTGAATGCTAGAAAACAATGTTTCCCTTCAAAGATAAGTGGAAGGGCCCAAATACAGATCGTATATCTAAATACCACAGACACATAGGACACTTTGGATAGACATCTATTTTTTTTCCAGGTTTTCATGTCTTGCTGACCACTGCAGAAACAAGATCTTTTTCTGCAAGTAGATGTGGCTTTAAACATGGAAGCCTGGCTGATTGAAGCCTTTCACCAAAACACCTTCGTATTTTGTTTTAGAGGTGTGGGTTTGAATTGATGAGGAATGCCATTGGGATGCTACTTTACAGATGGTGAGCAGTAGAGCAGGCAGTACGTCCCTCTGATGGGGAGGAGGCAAACCCTTCATTAAAACATCAGCTTCCCCCAGAAGCTCATACTGTCTGACATGCCTAACCTGTGTGCATATGTCAACACAGAACGCTTGCTAATGTTGCTGAGGCTGTAAATAAGGGTTCATACTATACTATGAGGGAGATTAATGAGTAGAGTGCTTCCTTCTCTGCTGGAGGCTGAAGTAGGTTCCCCATTAAGATGCAGTATCTGTCACTGTCAATAGAGACATGCTGTGTGGGTGTGAGGGGAGGCTAAAGAGATGTCTCTAAATCTGGTAATTCCTTGCTTTTAAGGGTCTAGTGCAGGGAATTGACACACTTGAGCAACATCAGCTTCCTGAAAGATGTTTTCCATTAATGAAGTCCAGTAATGTCTGTGGCCAAAGAAGGGGCAAAACAGAGGAATAGGAAACATTCCTTTTCAAGGAAAGTACGGAGCTTTCTTCTTAAACTTAGAAAAGAGGAAAGAGAAAGAAACTGGTATCCTGTGCATAGGCCATGCAGATTTTGGGGAAAGTAGATGGGAGAGATCTTTCCTTCTCTTAGTTATTCCCATTGTACATACTGAGAGCTTTCTCTGTCCTTATGATAAATCGGATGTCTACCTTCCTTACCCATGCTCCCTTATCTCCTCTCCTCTTCAGTTCAAGTTAATGATTATAGTTTTGTTTACTTGTATAACATCCATTCCTGTAGCAACACAATGTCTTACAGAAATGTCGCATCTTCATGAAACGTTTGATATCATGCCTCTGAAGGAAGGGTTATTCATTTTTACATATAAGGAAACAAAGCACAAAGAGACTTACTGCCTTACCCAAGCTTACGCTGTGAGTGTGGTGGTGAAGAGGGGTCTTAATTTTGAACTCACAAGCCCTCAAACATGTCCCTGCTCTTGGACGTGGAATCAGAATGAAAGATTCGCCATATACCCCATGTCTGTGTTTCAGTGAGGAGTGATAGCAAAGGTGGTCAGCCCACTCAGCCTGGGCCAAGAAAGGTCTTTCCTAGATTATTAAGGAAATAATTTTCTACATGTTTGAACCATAATGAATTTCTAGATCAGAAACTTGCTTCATACAGCTGAATAATACACACAAGTTAAAAATGTATACACATTTAAAGACATGTATAACCCACTGGCTCCTCTTAAAACCCCTAAGGAACATATAAGTTTATACAAATGAGCCTTTCTCCATTAATTAGAAGATCAGTCTTTTTCCATCACTTAGAAGATTGAATATAACACAGAACGGTACTATCAATTTTTGTCCTAACACTTGTGCCCCCTTTATAGAAGCTGAAAGAACCTGAGGAACTTATCTAGCCAGTATAGTCATTAATTTGAAAAGAAAAACAGTGTAACAAAATATTACATTAAGATTTTGAGATCTAGTTAAGTTCAGCAAAAGCAAACAACTATGAAAGAAAACAAAAATTTGCAAATGGAGAAATTTTGGGGGAAAAAAAAGGACCCTATACCTAAAAGAAAGAAAAAAATCATTTCAAGATTTGCATGTTAAAAATTTATCTCACTTTAGTACCTGGATATGTAGCCCAAAGTCAATGGGAATTGCAAAGGACAGCACCTTTGAATAATAGATCACTTCTTTAGCTCTCTTCTCATTACAGACATAAAGAAAATCCTATTTACTCTTCTTTTACATCACCAACCTTACTGAGCACCAAATAGTTATCTAGTTATCTTTTTTTTTTTTTAACTTAGAGAATAGGTCCATTTATAATACCCTCCATAAAAAATACCATAAATTAGAAAAGCTGCCTGCAAATCACATGTAAATATTAAGTAGTCTTTGGACACTCACTTTAGAATCCTATGTCATGCCACTTGCAAAAGGAAAATCAAGGAAAAAATGCATTTCCTAGTTTATCAATAACATAATAGTTTTATGTATAACATGGGTATTAAGAAATAAACAAATTATACTACACCATGCAGTGATGTTCCCCCAGCAGTGTTGATAACTTTTCTGGAATTAATCAAAGAGCATCTGGCTCAGGCCCCCTACATGGTGCACCCAGGTTTCGGGGAGTGTGTGTGCCAGGGAAAACAATGTTAGTGCTCTCAGCCACCGCACGCAAGGAAGAACATTCATTTTATCTTTTGTCACAAGGCAGGTTAGCAGTGTCTTATTTGACAAAGGGGGAGAACGGGGGCAAAGTAGATGACCAGACTGGTAATAAAAATGAGTAGAAAGTTATACCAGAGTGCGTACCATTTGGCCCAAGATCTCAGCCCGCTCCAGAGGTGGAGAATGTGACAGCTCCAAGGCCAGCGGGAGGGAACCTCCCTGAGCCAGCACTTTGCCCCTGGCGTTGCAGGTGCAGAAATCAGCAAAGCTCTGCCTGCTCACTGCCTCCTACGGTGATAACTTCAGAAAGTTCTCAACATTTCAGGAAGCAGGGGTGGGGGAGGCTTTTTTGTTGTTGTTTTTTTATATTTATGAGAGTGCTTATTATTAATGGTTTATATTACAATGATAGGCACAGAAAAGATGGAGTACCTTCAGGATGAACAGAATGAAGAATGATACATTACTTTTCATATTTATATGATTCACTTACTCTTTAGCTACCCTGTTTTAAACATTTTTATGAGCTGCTTCACCTCAATATTGCAGTATTTTCAGAGTGTAGACAGTGGGAAGTGCCATCCCCTTTTTCTTCAGCCTATGAGAGATATGAATTGACTAATAAACAGGGGACAAGTGATATTGGCTGTAGAGTTTTTAAAATTCATTATTAAGTATATTTTGTTTCCGTGGAAGGAAGAGCTAAGCCAAAAAACCAAAATGTGAATTAAACCTCAATATCGAGTTAATTTTTAGAAGTAGAAGTAATGTAGTCCAACCTAGACCTTCAGAAAATCCCAAACTTACAATATGTTAAAGTGTCCCAGAGAAAAGTTGATATCTGGTCTCCAGTGATGCTAAAAAGTCAAAATTATTTTTGTTGGCAAAAGTGAATAAACTAATTCCTCCATACTTTCAGCTGTCTAGCTTTTGTTCCATACTAGCAATCATACATATAGCCAAAGGACTTTAAATAGTTGTTGTGAATCTCATTCTATAGATATGGCGTCCTAAATCTGAAGCCAGCTCC
>JAOXJM010000001.1:68963456-68973666 GCA_026413425.1 Tringa solitaria | reverse complement strand
AGTGTCTCACCACCCTCACAGTAAAGAATTTCTTTCTAATATCTAATCTAAATCTGCCCTCTTTCATATTAAAACCATTACCTCTTGTCCTACCACTACACTCCCTGATAAAGAGTTCCTCCCCATCTCTCAAACATCACTTGCAAAGGTAGCAAGGAGAAGCTCTGTAGAGCTTGCAAGGAGAAGCTCTGTAAAGCTTGCAGGTAGAGCTCTGTAGAAGTTGGTGGCTCAGCTCTGAGCTAAGTATGAAAGTTCCAGAGAAAGCAGGTAACATAACATTGCCTTAATTGCAGTAATAATGGTATTAAATTCACTTCCACTCTACACAAATTCAAACCGATTGCTATTTATCTGCATGCAGATGTGTGTCTCTGCATAGCAAACCATTACACTCTTTGCTAAAGATGTACAGAAAAAGTTGGGGCATTTGATTTTAATAGTTAATCTTTCCCTTCCTAAGAAACTTAAAGTATTCAGTTCAAAGCTCACCATTTTTAGTTTAGCCTGTTTCAGTTTGAGATGACTGAGCTTATGTACTTCCCAAATTCAATTCTTCAACACTTTACTTCCATAATTCCATGTTTATCTGTTATTTGCATTTTATTCCCTTCATGGAAAATACGAAGCCAACTTTATTTTTCATTTTAATTATTCTCTAGCTTATAGACTTTTTTAGTAGTAGTTATTATCATTCAATCGACAATTATGTAGCAGTTTTCATCCTAAAGGGTCCCAATTTTCTTTACAAGCGCCCATAAGGATGATTATGTGAATACAGAGCATTCACATGAGTAAGGGTTTGCAAGATCAAGTCCTTACACTGCCCCAGAAACAGTGGGTGGCTTTAATGATAATTTACAAAATCGCACTTAAAAGAGATTGTCCTAGACTAGATTTGCATCTGAAAGCATTTAACTGCTGTATTAGCTGTACATGGTGCTGACAACAGTAGGTATTTTTGTTGTGTCAACGAGGCTTTAGTCTGCTAGACCTGTTCACGTTTTATGAATTTTTATGCACCAGATGTGATAACTTTTCAAATCCTATGTGATAAACCAACACATAAATGAATTACCAGATGAGTAACTGTAGTTAGAAGACTATACTTCTGATACAAAACAGTTTGTGTAAATAATTGTACCACTGATGTTGACGTGTAAAATCCAGATACATCATATGTCCATGAGGAGCCAGGAGAATTATATATAGTCATCAAGAGCTATTTACTTACTCCCATCGAAAAACAAGGTCAATACATTCTAGGTCTGCATTAATAACATAAACAGGTCCTCTTCTATTAACTCATTTTTCACAGCTCACTGTTCTTTTCTAAATTGCTACTGATATGTTCCTATATAAAGACACTGACACGATGAATTGGTGTCATGCAGTAATTTCATTAGTCTAGGATGTAGCTCTCCTGAAGTAAACTCACACCCAGACTGGCCCTCAACAGACAACAAGTCATAGGCTGACATAAATAATTCTGAACTGTTACAGAATTTCACCAAGTGACACACGCATTAACTCAAGCCCATAAAGATCTTTTAGTCACTAGGCACAAAGTACAGCCACGTAGTATTATTCCTCATTGCCACAGTGTTGGGATTAGCTCTGATCTAAACACAGCTTGGCTGAGGAATGCAAGTCAACTTACTAAATGAACAAGGAGAGATTAATCCAAAACCTTTACCGCTCACCCTCAGCTGGAAGGGCCAAGATGGACCTGCTCCTGCTTTGACTGCCCTCAGCATTTTTACTGGAGCATGAGTGGGAACACGGGGACCACGGGGACCACTCGCTGATGGCACAGTCTGTTGCACAAGGGATGTCACAAGCCACAACTTCAGGACGGGGAAGGTTTGAGCAGAGGTGATGTGGTACTTCTTCACCTGGAGCAAACAAAAGACAGACACGGAGAAAAGCTCAGTTTGGTTCAACATCCACCGCCTCCATCAAACAGGATAACTTTACGTCAAATGTCTGCCTGCCCATGGAAGAATATACATCAAAAGACAATGTCATTAGGTTTCAGGCTTGAAAGCCTGAACAACTTAATTATTTCTTCAGAAAAGCAAAAAAAACCCAAAAATATGTTTCAAGTTTTGTGTGTGATGACATTGAGGTTCTGGAGCAAGTTCAGAGAAGGGCAATGAAGCCAGTGAAGGGTCTGGAGAACAAGCCTTATGAGGAGCGGCTAAGGGAGCTGGGGTTGTTCAGCTTGGAGAAAAGGAGGCTGAGGGGAGACCTTATTGCTCTTTACAGCTACCTGAAAGGAGAGTGTAGAGAGGTGGGGGTCGGTCTCTTCTGCCAAGTAACAAGTGATAGGACAAGAGGAAATGGCCTCAAGTTGCACCAGGGGAGATTTAGATTGGATATTAGGAAAGGTTTCTTCACTGAAAGGGCTGTCAACCAGTGGAACAGGCTGCCCAGGGAAGTGGTTGAGTCACTATCCATGGAGACATTTAAAAGACATGTAGCTGTGGCACTGAGGGACATGGTCTAGTGGTAACTTGACAGTGCTACCTAAACGGTTGGACTCGATGATCTTAAAGGTCTCTTCCAACCAAAACGATCCTATGATCTTGGCTGCAGTTCACTTTATAAAGCAGACACGCAGGAGGAATGAGATAATTTGATCAATAAAAAGCTCAACTAAAGAAAAGCAAGAAATCAGCCTTTTCCTCAGCTCTGAGCTTTCTTACAGATTTTTTTCACTTGAGCAGTAATATGATCTTATGCAACAATCAGCAGTCTTAGAGCCTAAGGAAATATGAAACATGTATTAACATAAAAATTAAAGATAGTGTAAAAAGAAAGCACACCATATGTTAGTGAAAGATGAAAAACAAAGACAAAGGTCAGATCAAACAAAGTTATAGTAAGCTACTGAAAATAAGTGCAAAATAAATGTTTAGATTTTATACATTAAGTTGTAGTATGCCAAGACAAAGAAGCGGGTTTTACAGAGGAAAGCAAAGGAAAAGTCATATGGCAAAATGAGAATGAGAACTCTACAGCTCAGGAAATCAGTCTCCTTCACACTAAGAATCCAGTGCCAACCAGCCTTTTGTTACCAACTGTTGGAAATCCTTGCCATAAGATCTTGTCAAGTGTTCCATGCTAAAGGCACTATGAGCTTTTGAGAATCTCATACAAGAAAAGTATATCTCTGAAAATTTGGATCAGTGTCCATTACGATTCAACTGCCTTTGTAGTTCCAGTAACCATGGACTGTCTGGTAGATTTGTCTTCCTTAGAGATAGTCCCCCATGAAATTGCTAATTGTTTGAGCCAGGAGGACTTGATACCTTTTCATATTGCATAGTTTATGGCTGAAGACAAGAAAATTCATTCTACCGTCTTTTAAGAATACTTAATGTTCAAAAAAATGTATAAGACAAAGTGAAGCATTTAGGCATGATACAGATCCATGGAAGTATAACATTGATACTTAGAGACATTTCTTTTGAACTTTAAACAAGTCCTGCATCCTGAAGCAACTTTTTTTTTTTTTTTATGACTACTTCCTGCAATTCCTTATGAATGATAACAAGGGTTATGTGTTCATTTACCTTTTAAATGCATATTAGGCAGATCTCTTTTCTTTGAAAAAAAATAAAATGTTTTTTCAAGCTTTCACAAGGCTTACTGATAATCAGTAAGCCCTTACAATCATATAGATATCTATATACTTACTCTGTGTGTGTGTTGTATCCAGGCTACATCATCCAGGATGATGATGAATACATCTATGACCCTTACTACTGCTTATTTTCCTTCTAAATTTCACAGCTGAAAAAAATATTCACAAATAAAACAAAATAAAAAATACTTATTTGGGTTAAGAAGAGTGTATCAATTTCAGGAAATTTTTAGTAAAAAAATATGAAAAGAAAGTTGGAAGTGTTTTGTTCTGATAGCTAGTAAATGAAAGTGACACTCCCATTGTCAGCTAGAATTGGTTTTCCTTTCAAATTTACTGTCTTTGTATTTTAAATATTTCTAAGCTTTTACAAACTCAGTGAAATGAAGCTAAACAAAACTCTTTGTTTCAGTCTGAATAACACCTTCAGTTTGAACTGAAATAATTTATTCAGCTTTTCAGAATGTTAAAGAAAAATTGAACATTTTTAATTTAAGGCTGACCTGAAATAATCTTAAATTGTGTATTTCAGCTTGACCATTGACCTGACTAAAACCCAACATAGTTATTCAAGAAAGTCTACTGTAAATAATATTTATCTCCAGAATTTCTGTTCTTTACCTTGTTTCATTACATCTTATCCTTCTTATTAATTTTTGATATGGAAACTCAGCAGATGCCTTGTGCATAGCTAAGAGTCTATAGTGTATTATTAGAATGTGTGAAGAAGCACGCGAAGTGCCATCTTCTGATTTTCTCCTCTCTCTCATGAACATAGATCTAAAAGGTAGATAATTTAAGTATGTTGGCACTCTGTCTGAAGCTATGCCAGTCATTTTTAAAGTCTATTTTCTCACTTCTCTTCTCAACATATACGTCTTACGTAAATTAAATTAACTTGGCCAGAATCACAAGCTGAGCGTCATCCTCTGTGACACTTAGGTGACAAAAATAATGGGCTGTAAAGCAACTGTAAAACCTGTCAGGGAATTCTCTGGTTACAAAAAGAAATTGTGTCTCACCGCCCATGCCTCCTTGCTGCTCTTGGGAAAAGAAGGAACCGCAGTGGTAGGTCCTGGGGCAGGAGGGGTCATGGGGGTAAGACTGTGGCAGTCACTTGTTATATTGCCACTCCTGGTGCCAGATCTGGGATTTGGGGAGATGTAGGCAATGATACTGTGCCCATTCACACCTGAGTTGTACTCAGTGCAGCAACAAACTGACTGGCTGCCTGTTATTTTGCTGACAGCCATCTTAATAGTGGTTCTAAATTTGTAAACCTTCTTTCAATTAATTCAATATAGAAAAAGAAAAAAAGTTCTGTTATTTTCAATGAAAATATGGCTAAGGCCTCAGGAACTTTTGGCTAGTGACGGTCCTTCAGAAAAAGCTCTTTAATAAGGGAAAACTTTTACTGTATGCTTTCTAAGCAATACCTAACCAGTAATGTTGATATACTTTCATTTCTATTTTTGTGGGCCTTGAAGGAAAAATATTGTTGACCTTAATATTCCAGTGCTTATAGTTTCTTCTAGTTTCCCTAATTGATTTCTCTTGGATTCTTTCAGGATACTATTCTTTTCTGCTTTTTGACCTACCTTGTATTTTCCTCACTTTCCTCCATTATTTCTGGTTTTTCAATCAATTCTATTTTCAGAGAGATGTCTATATTTTTTAAGAAACTTTTGCTATAGTTATTGCGATCATTATTATTAAAGGACTTACTATATGTAACTCCCCGCCTTCTTCCACCATTTCAAAAAGGCAGGTAAACAAGGCAATTATTCTTGATACCTACAGACATCTATCTTAGGGTGCCTGAGATGCTTCTAGCAAAAGCAGAAAGAGTCCTCTGGGGGTAAACCCATAGCAAAAAAAGACTTAGATTAGTTTAAAATTGGTTTCTGAATTTGTCTTTGACATTACTTTGCCTATACTAAGATTTTTTTAAAAAAATTAACAATTGCGTGTCAAAGTTTGACTGTATGAACGCCTCCCAAATTATTAACAATAGGCATTAGTAAGCACTGTACTACCTGATCAAATATTTATCCTGCCAAAATCTAAAAAAACCCTTGAAGTTAATTCATTTGTTGCAGTATAGCATGTGGAAAAAGCCAGGCAGTCCAAAGCAAATTTTTTAAGTCTGTCTGAGGCAAAAAGTACAGGTAGCATGAGAAACAATTCAGCCAATCAATTTCTAAACAACTCCTGAATCTATTTGGCACACACCGGATCAAAACCAGTATCTCTTATTAAAAGCAAGGAAGCTTGCTTCATTCAGAGCATAGAGACTACTTCACCCACACGTAGTTTTGTTTTCACCAAAAGCTCAAATTCAGGACAAATGTATTTGTGTGGTGACCCAGTCACACTGTAAGACGGCATTCAGCGTTGTAATGGCACTACTTATGCACCAAATTTTGTTGCCTGAGTCACTGGCTGACACCATTCTTGTACATGACAGCTTGAACGTCTGTGTTAGCTTTGTAGCCAGAAGCGTACAACATTGGAGACACATCTGGAAATTGGGTTTTATCTCATCTAAGCCCGGAATCTTCAGTACTACTTAGATTTATCTGGGATGAAAGTAAAACCTCTCCTAATTGCTTGTGTTTCAAAAAAAATAAAAAAATCAACTCAGGAAAAAGATCAGTTCTTTTTAATGGCTGTTTCATCTATGAGGACAAAAATACATTTCAATTAATTCTTATTTGACCTAGTCAATTTAACTCACTCCTAAAAATAATAATAATTAAAAAAATAGTAAGTCTCCTGCATTCTATTTGTGAGTGAATCCAAGATAAGTGTTGATTGAAAACATGTGTGGCATATCTTGTGAAAAGCCAATAGAAAAATCAAAAATAATACTGCTTACAGTGAAACAGAAAGCTTACGACAAGGATATTGAGACTTAATTCTTGAGAACAAAAAAGTTGGGCTGGGTTTCAGAAAGAATTTTTTAGTGGAGAGATCTGATGAACTACAGCATAGTTCTCCCAAGACATGAGCCTTATTGCATGAGTTTCTTAAAACAATGCAAAGCACTCAAGAGTAGAGTGTAGGGAACAATCTAAATTGGTCCCCCGGGTAAGGACTAGCTGACCTAATTGGTATTTCCCATCTTTAATTTATGTGATCATACAGTATGCTGTTATCTTTTCATTACATTAACCCATAGGGTCAGACATTCCTCTTGTGGAGTTCCATTGGCACAAGTAGATCTGCACCAGGGCTCAGTTTGGCCCACACTATTTAAATATGAAATGAAGTTCAAACATAGCTGTAATCAGTCTTATGGAGTAATATTATTCTCAAGCAAGAAGACCATGTGTTTCCCCTCTATGAAAGACAGATAATTTTATCAATGCAAAGTTTATAAAACTTAATACCTATCAAATATTACATGCCAGAACAGCACTAAACTACTTAAGAGTAGTAAATAAAACATTAGTTTGGAAAAGTATTTGGATTCTTCCTCACATTATTGCAATGTTTTATTCATATCCCACTTATATATTCTCTTCATTCTGTTAATCTAAGTGACCAGCATGTGATCAAACAGTACAGTTCTACATAGTTCTGCTTCCTTTGAGATTGTACAGCACCTCCATCACCTTCAGGGCAAGAGGAATGCCACTGTGGTAGTCTCAGTTTACAAACATGTGCCTTTTAATTCATCTATCAATCTCTTTTCACCAGCCCGCATCACTAATGTCAAGTAAAACACTGCTAAATTCTGGAACAGTCTTCAAATTATAGTTTCTGTAAAATGAAAAATATCAGTTTTCTGAAAGTAAGTGAAGGCGGCAGTCCAAAACAGACCTCATCAGAGGTCTGCCAATGACGCGGAAATGTTGTTTTTAAGAAGAAGAAACATGGGCAATAATTCTCTCTTTTATTTTATTCTTGTTCTCTCAATTAAGGAAATCAAAATATTTTAACCTATTATTCCCAGTCTGCCTGAAAAATGCTAAGTAAGCATAAGGAAATGATGTGCCTTTGTTTACTATCTGTGAAATTACTCTGGAGTCTTTCTGAAATTGTTGCAAGGCACCTAATGGCAGGAGTGACACTAAGTCAAATTTGCAAATTTGCAGCTAAAAACTTTAGGCATTGAATGAGTGGCTAAAAAATATTTCACCTAAACTGATATGTGATGGACAGACAGACAAATGGTTTCATATATAATCAATCAAGCAACAATTCAATTTTCTCTAAGAAAGCCAAAACCTGCTGAACCAGAACTACTTGGATTCTGAAATGCAACTCTGCCTCACAGAAGCTGTTGTGAAGGCCTTTTGTATTGAGCCTTTGGGACCAAACCCCAGAGACATCCTAAAAAGAAGGATGACGGTGGAGCAGCTTAGATGGTGTTGATTATGTCTGTACTAGAGGAACCTCAGAGGGCTTTCTGGTTTCTGAGCCTGCATCCACTGTCTGGTCACATCCAGCCTTCACGCAGGTTCTCACCTTGCTGTTAAGAACATGGTAGAATTGAAGAGCAGGACTAAGGGCTCCCACAGCCAGCTACAGAAACTGTTCTTTATTTGGTCCATTTATGTCTTCAAAAGAAGGCACTCATAAACCAGAATTCTGATCATGACCACGTAAGAAAAGTTTGTCTTTGACCTGTCATGCACTTTAAAAATATTCATCTCCATGAGGACAGACATCAGGACCCAAACAACAGGACGGAATCTGCATGGAGCTCAACACAAGATGGACGAGTTCAAGCTTTATACAAATGGGGCTGCAAAATCAAACGGTTTACTAATCTTTGGTATAAGAAGTCATAACAGAAATTGCATTAATTTCACCCAAAAGATTTTTTCTGTTTAGAATTTTGGTTTGCTTTTGTCAAGAGCAAATATTAATATTTTTCTTTGAAAATGAAAATAAATGTGTGAGTTTGTGTTCTTTTCTTGTCATTTTGTTTCCATAGCCTGAGAAATATGCTACTTTTAATCTTGTCTCGGGGAACAGAAAAAAAATAAAAAGAGTGAAGATATGAAGGGTGAAATTTCAGTGATAATTACTGTGCATCAAATAGGTGTATGAAGCCCAGTACATAAAATGCTTTCATCATTTGGGGAAAAAAAAAACCCTGAAAAATCTATGAACTGTCAGAAACAGGGTGAGAATTGCAAAGCTATCCTATCTGCCTTGCCAAAGGGTTACTTCATCAAGTAACTTATAAGTTACAGGCACACATCACTGTTGAGGGAAAAGTAATTTGTTGTAATCATTTTTAATTATAGTTATTCTTAATTATCTTTGCTGTATGTTTAAACATTAAAATACAAACAGTGCTGCCATAGCACAGATGGTTGGTGCCTGCTATGCAGACTGTCAGGCTTCGTTTAAGCACCACTGTCATTTTTTCTTACAGTTGTAACTTAAGGAAGTAATACACTTTCTCTGAAACATAATTATTGATGTTTTAAGAAGAATATCTACCGTAAGGTACCTAAATGAAGACATTCTGATGCAAAACCCCTTCCTACAAGTTTCTCTACAACAGAGGCATTTGAAACCTGAACCCGAAATCTGGATGTTCATATTCATAATGGAAAGCCTACTAGATAATTCTAGCTGTAAGAAGCTAGGATCTGAGTGTTAAGGGCAGGGCAGCACCCCCTACAAAAGGAACAGAAAGAAATGACTAGATTTTTTTATTCTTTCCCCACCAACTGTGGTCTCTTCTGTCTTTAAAGATGTTTTAAATAAAAACTAGGTTATGGGTTTGTCCTTTTTTTACTGCTGCATGTATAAGTACAAGCATACTGTTCCTGGCTGTGTTTATTTGTGACATTAAGAACCATTTTTCCCAAACCAAACTTAAATATTTCTAAAATGAGGTATCACTTTACTGCTAGAGCATCTTTATATCCTATGAAACCTCAGAGTCATTTCATGTGAATTCTCAACCCAAGAATGTAAAAATAAGTTCAAAATTATGTGACAGAAAAGTCTCAGTTCTGGGAGAGAAATTTTTCTTCAAAACTGATCCAGGGAGATGCAGAGCAGAGGAGAAACGTGAAAGGGTTATGAATTTACGTACTCAAGAAAAGACTGTACCTGGCCAATAAAGTTCTTCAAGGAAATTTTAAAGGTGTGACTGACTGAAGATACTTCCTGGACACTAGTTGGAAACACTACCTGGAGGAATAAATGACACACTATAAAAGATGGATCAGTGGGTGCAGGAACAACAACAGGCAGGTTTATACGTTAAATGGTATAGCTAATTGTGCAATAAAGTGATGTATCACATACAGATTTGTGTAGTCTGCTACTGACTTTCCAATCATCATTTCAACTTCGTCATCATTCTGTCATGAAAGTGGTATCTTGTTCTTTCCAGAAACTCCATTAGCTTAATTCCAACTATTCTACAAATTACACACGACATGTATATTAATGATTCCTTAAATTTTATGAACAATTATTTTCACTCTTTCCTTCTCTGCTTCTGTAGGTTCTCAAAAACACAGTTCTAATTTGCAGGACAGAGCGATTCTTTAGGTTGATCTAAAGAGATACCATTCCCATCTTGCAAAT
>JAOXJM010000001.1:68931282-68963356 GCA_026413425.1 Tringa solitaria | reverse complement strand
GAGATACTATTCCCATCTTGCAAATAAAAGTAGTCAATGAACTTTTTGTCATGACAGTACTACTTACAGCAAAGGAGAAGAAAAGAGCCAAACACACATTTATTTGCGCAGAGTTCATTTAGAACTCTTGTACCAGCAGGAAATCCAACCCATATCCCTGAGGACCTGGAACTTCCACTGTGGTGAGTGACTCAGTACCACAGAAGAAAATTCGCCATGGATAAAGCTGACACAAATCTTGATTTACACTTTCAATATGGAGCTGAAACAGGCATATGGATTTTATGACAGGGCTTTACTTCCTAACATGTCTAGCACAATGAGACCAACTTGCTGATTGCATTTAGGCCCTTCTGCAATGTGAATGTGAACAGTAAGAGTATTACTGAAATGAATAGTTAGTAACAGTGGAAAGTTGCCTGTTTTGCATTTGTACACTTCCATTCATATCACATTTACTTGAACCATGAATGTTCACTATGCTGCTCCATCAGCATGCTTTAGTTAATGCTTATTCCAGAAAAAGAAAACCTCACTCTGTAAAGTCCCTTACTTCATTCCTGGTCCCAGTACCATATGCATCCTTCAGTATTTTATGCCTTTTTATGATGGTAAAGTTCTACAAATGGGCTCATTTTTTCCTAGAAAATAGGCATATTTAATGTCTCATTTCTCACATGTCATCAAAAAGATATCATGTAGTAGTTTCTGACCTGGTTTGAAAGTCTCCTTATTCCATTATCAATTTGCTGAGCCTCCTACTGCCACATTATATAGTTTTAGTGTTAATTTTTAATATTATTTTCATGCATTTTTAAGGTAAGAGTGTTTTTTTTTAACTAGAGTGCAATAATAGCTTCTCAATATTAAATAAATAATGTTACAGCGTTGAGACAATTATGATTTTTTGACAGTGTTGATATATTATTGTTTCAGCTACAGAAATTCATCTGTTTCATGTATTTTATGGGCACTTTTTTGTTCTTTACCCTTCTTTTTTTGATTTTTGAAAAATTAAATTTGTCCAATTGCTAAGATGCTTACCTCAGGCCAATACTGACTAGCACTTCAGGGCTGGATTTCTTTTTTTTGCTACGAATCAATTCAATGCACAATATCTACCTCCATTTCCAAAAGATCTATAGCAAGATTCTAGAAAAAAGGTGATAGAAGAAATGTTTTATGAATCAGGTTCCTTTTGATGTTAGGGAGTGGGATTAAAACCTTTGTGAAAATTCAACATGGTGTTGTCATAAAATGCAAGTCAGTATGAGACCCCATGAGGTTTTACAGGTCTTGTGTCCTTCAGAAGACTTTTATCTAAAGAAAATAGTTTGTATGTGTGAAACCACCAGATGCACATCCACTTCCTAATTAACCTTAAAAAAAATACACATGTAGGGGATAGGAGACATGGGTTTTGACAAGCCTAAACTTTCAGAGTAAGACATTTAAGAAATTTGCTTGGAAGAAATATATAAACTGCTACTTTACATAAAAATTCAATTTTCAGTTCAATAGGAAATCCCAGCCTCCTCTCTTTCTCCTCACCACTGCTGCTCCCATGTCCCTTCCCCAATTTTTTTCAAGTCAATTTCGATTTTTAAAAAAAAAAATTCTACAAGTTGGTTGTGGATTTGAGTGGTAAAGATGTGAGAATAGTATATATTATCAGAAACACAAAAGAGCTTTATAAATAAATATTTTTTCAATAAAAATTATAGCCATTTCAATATATATCAGAAGATGAAAATTCCAGACAACAGAAAGGTTTCTAAATGTAATACAAGTCATGGGGATTCGGTGCTGTCTCACAACATCTTCAAGAGATTTTTGGATATCATTTAGCAATAAATATATTCAATTCTTGCCTAGAGAACTCCACTCTTAACAGAAACAATGAGGCAACCTCAATGTTAATGGCTCCTATACAGTACTCCGATGCATCAATATGCACTTTCCTTTGCTCATGTCCTCCCTCTCTATCCCTTATTCTCAGCCATGCTGACTTTTAACTTGCACTGTTAGTAAAAAAGCTGAATTGGGAGCATTAGAATCTCCCAACTGATCTTTTTTTAAAATATAAAGTAAAGTTAAAAACCACTTCAACAAAGGGTAAAGCACTCTTAAAAGCCACAGACACCTGCAAAGGTCAGCTTTAAATTAGAAGCCACCGCCATTTGAGGCAGAGGGAAGAGAGCTATGGGATAAGTCCAAGAAAACTAAAAAGGAAAAAAAAATAGTAAAAAGAAAAAATTAAGACACAAAGTAGTTTAACTTTTTTTTTTTTTTTTTAATACACAGAGCCACATCGCATAGAAGACGATGTATATCTACGCAATGAAAACACCATCCAACCATACAATGTTCTCAGAACGTGAAGAGGTCACAAAGCTTTCAGGGTACCATCTTCAAATGATGGCAATTAACCTAGGTATCTCTTTCCAATTAAAATCCTTGAGGTTTAGGATGTATCTTTTCATGTTTCTCTCCTGCTGATTGCCCAGTGATGAGGACTAAAATCATCAGCTTCAGATATTACAGGAAAGCTGTTATCTGAGAAAAAAAGAATTTCATCTTCTTGCAAATACCCTTAGATATAGTTGGTATGTAGTCCAGACAAAGTCACTTATTCATAGGCACCTTCAGACATAACAGATGCAGGCAGTTGGGAATTAAACAACTTTGGTTGCAATAACACTCATTAAGAAATGGGAAGAAAAGTAAGTCTTTAAAGTCATGATTTTCCATGGTCTGGAAAGTTAAGTCAAGATAAATGGTTAAAAATTATAGTTTAAATCTGTATTTAGATATCTGATAAGTAAGCTGGATTCCAGAAGTGGCAAGTTACTCACCAGCTCAGACTTGACTAAAATTTCAATTCTCAGCACTTCTGAAAGTCTTTCCACTTCCTTAAGTGCCTGAATATGGATTTGAGAACCTAAGTTCAAGTAATGTTTTAAAATTCAGTTCATATTTATGTACCTTAGGATCTTCCCTGAGAACCAACCACAATATTTTTTTCCTCAAGCCATATTAAAGTCTTAGTAAAGGTTATGAAGTTGCAAATATTGTACCATAGGAGCAAGTTCTAATTCACCAATCCCTCCCTGAGGATACATTTTCATAGCAACTTCTAGAATTAACTCTTACGAATTAACCTGTTACAGGAATCACTGTAGCCAGATGAAAGATTATGAGCACGCACATAAGTGAATACAAAAGCCATAAATGGCAGAGTCTAATTCCTACTAAAAAAATTATAGACTTTTTAGCCTCTCTAATATCTTCTGTCCCAGTGCACCAACCCTTTTTCTATAAACATGGACAACCTCGGCACAATGGTATGATACCATAATTCTACTTTTACAGGTTGGAACATAGTAGTATCTGCTACCAAGAGATAAACATCTTCAAGGTCAATGACAAAGCTAGGCATTATATCTAGATTGTCTTCCTTCCATACTTAGATTTTATACAGAATCCAGAAAGCTACTTTATTCTCTGCAAAGGCACTAAAGCAGGCATAAGTGACCTAGCATACAAATCCTGCTTCCTGTCTGCTATTCTTTACTTTTGCTTACAGAGGTTTGACATTGGCAGAGGAAGTTAAAGTGTTTCCAGTACACAAATGCGCAAATCAAGGGCCAGAACATCAGGGCTCAACAAATCTAGGCCAATTTATGTGAGCTGTGGATTTGGCACATGTTGTCTACTAGCACAAAACCTGCATAGATATTCCATGGCACCTCTGATCACTGGACTGATTGCTTAATTGTCACGTTCCTCTCTCTCCTGGGGTCCCCCTATGCTAGCTAAGAAGACACAACCGTGTTTTTGAGAAATTATTTTTTAAAAAACTACTTAGGCAAAAATCTTTCTGCCTCCTATGTGTTTATTTATTCATTACATGAATCTCTTTGTTAGATATAGTATTTGCTAATGGAAGCAGATAAACCTTTTCATTCCCTTTTTACACATGCAATTTGATTTGCAAGCAATAGGGGAACCACATATTTGGATTGTGAGGGGATATTGGAAGCCAAAGAAACAACTTGCACACAGTTCATTTTATTTCTTTGCTTAAAGCAACTCTGTTTGATAAAAGAGCCATTAAATACGGACACATGCACACAACATGTTCAGTGCATTGTGCTGAAAAAAAGAGGCAACACAGTGTCCCTCACAAAGATGTGATTATTTTATTTTTTTTGCGGCTCCATTAAAAGATCAGCACATTTTAGGAACAGTCCAGGCAGGATAGTCAAGCTCAGTCATACTTCTAAATGTAAATAATCTGGATTCATCTCAAATCTGTAGGTGTTCAGTCAGGGCTAAACCCAACTCCATACCAAAACCTACCAGTTATGATGACTAAGATAAAACACTTAGGCAAGTGGTGATGTTGTCATTGCTGTAACAATGTACTTGGTGGTAGAATTAATTAATATCAAGTCCCATAAACCTCCAACAAGCACTAAAAGCACAAGAAAGTTCAGCGGAAGACCCTCACAAAGAACAGAGGAGCAGGGAGTATGCAGGTCAAGGGATGGGTGTGGTGTGACTATTCAGTAGAAGTGCACGTAGCGAAAATCTACAAGCCAAATGCTGTAGGAGTGGGGCACAAGGCTGCAACAACATCCTATGATGTAAGCCATAACACTAGACCATGCTGACTGAGCACCACATTTATACTCTCCAGGTCTCTGAATCCGTGCCCCCTCCCTGAGCACACAGATTACATGAATTAATGCATTGTTTCCTGAGATTTTGTTCCATAATGTTACCCAATTCTCATTTAAGGTATAACTTGAAAAGCAATGACTGTATTATAGACTGTACCTTGAAAAGATAAGTCATATGTACATCATGAAGCCCACCAGAAAAAAATAATATTCACTACTTACTTTTTTCCTCAAGGCCTAAATCAACCAACTAATACTGCAGTTCCTACAGGAAATTTAAGTTCTTTGCCACCGAGAGCCTAGCCTAGAGTGGTTTTACTTTACAGTTAACACACACAAAAAAGTTAAGCGGTGAATAAAAGAACTAGCTGTAGCCTTGAAACCCTAGCTATGGACAACAGAATTGCAGAGGATTTTTCCAACCAAAAAATTAGTTCTGACTTTTTTGGCCTTTAATGACTTATGCTCTGACACTCATTATACTTTGTTCCTTCAGCAACGGGAGGAAAATCAAGTTCCCTTAATATTTCATCGACTCCACACCAAAGGAATTGAGTCACTTTGCATCACATTTTGAAGATACTGCTTTTGAAAACTGCTGTTTGTCTTAAGTAATGTTATTTTCTCCCAAAACCAGTCATATGAGAAGATCTGCTCATTTTGCACTTTCTGGCTATGATCATTTTGTTGCAAATATAAGTTGTACAGAAGTTACTGTGGATCATTTAATTGAGGTAAGTCTGTTAATTCTTATAATAAATCTTAACACAGAAATTGTACTGTATTTTTTAAATCTTTACCAAGACTGATGCTGCTGCAAGAGCTTTTTGGAACAGATGGTTGGTTCTTGTGTGTGGTGCTTTTCTTTCCTCCTCTCTCTTTTTTTTTTTTTCATTTAAAGCACATATTGTTAACACTTGACCTGATGTGTTCCTTTGAATAATTATTCTAGCATCTTTAACACACATACACACACACAAAAATCTGAGATTTTTATTCTTACTAATAACCTAAATATAATTTAAGAAACTAAGAAATATCAAACAAGCCTGTAAATAACACTAAGCATGGTAGGCTTGATGTTTTTCTCCATCAGCTCTAACTCTGCCTCTGTATGTGTTACCTTCATTAGGTGGGTGACTTTAGCAATTAAAGAACTGAACCCATGTGGCACAGAGTGATCTGGGTTACACTAAGCAACATAATTTCTTTGAGGAGTTTCTCAATATATCACAGGACTGGATCCTCAGTTCTCTTTCAGTTGTTACCCAAGTGAGTAACCAATGAAACTCCTTGAATGAGCAATAACTTCTTAAGTGGGAAAATACTGAAAGGTCTCTACTCTATACAAAAGAGATTGTTAAACAATGCTAGGAGACCTTTACTGTTCAGTGCTTTCCCATCACTGAAGTATTTCAGGACTTGGTGTTACCAGAATAGAGAAGAGTCCAATAGGAAAAAAACATCCAAACCAGAGTCATGCAGATATGGAACATTTAACAAACCCTTCACGTGTTCCCGAACAACTGCAAATGTTTTACTCATTTATTTTCTTGGCATACCCTGTGCTCAGATTTTTGAGAGAGACATGCATTCTACATCCCTTCTCTATGGTAAGGACTATAAACCTATTAATTTACAGTGTACTGAAGTGTTCCTCTAACTCAGGGCCAAGCAGAACAGTAGGAACCCACTTGTTATGAACTTACCCAGGGAAGACTCAAATAAAGGAATATGCAGTTCCTTTCACCCTTTGAGACTGGTAGAGAATAAGCACTGCTGAGACATCATCATACCTATCTGTGGAAGGCCCCAGCTTTCATGGATGTGTCAGGAGATGCTTAATCATCATATTATATGAAAAATTATAGCCAAATGAAAAAAGCAAAGATCACAAAAGTAATATAAGACGACAAAATGGGTCTATGCATCTGAAATGTATCTGCACCTTTTGAGACTCTCCCAGGTGTGAGATTATTCTGAGATTTCAGTCTTGTAGCTAAACAGTAATATGTAAAAAAGACAGTGAAAACCGCTCCTATCCAAGAAGTTCTGACATCAGTCTTTTAGCTCCCAAGAATTAAAACCAAAACAGACTCCAAATTGTCAACTCCCTCTCAACTTACAACTCTCAGCTAAGATAAGAGTTTCCCAAAACAAGCTTGAAAATCTAAACATCCTCTCTTTTGAGATTACCAATTTAAATACTGTGTGGATGCCACAGGCAACTGTTTTTTTTCTGTGAGGATCTACAGCACATGTCATTACTTACAGTGCAATGTTAATACTTACTATTTTCTGTCACTTTACTACGATCAGCTTAACTGAAACTGTAAATATTTTGAATCAATGTAAAATTAATGCATCTTTGCTATATTTTACTTGTATGTCTGTAAGTATGCGTGCATATAAATATATTCCCGTATAAATATATTCCCATACGCACAAAAATTTTTACAGAGAATTAAGGTCGCCTACATTCATTCCTTAAGCCTACCCCACATAAAAAGTACAGTGCTAGATGAATTCATGCTAACTGGGAATCTGGATCTACAGCCACCAAGGACTAGTAAAAAGAAAGTAGAGATGGGCATCCAAAGTAATCTCTGTCCATGTCTTAGCCCGTGAGCATTCAAGGTTATCCTCCTCCACAAAAAAATATCTTTTCGTTTTCATCAATATATTATCTTGGATAGATTTACAAGGGGGGTTAGAGGAAGACTGTCTCTTCACTGGAAGTGCATGCTGTGGTATACACCCTGTTGCACAATAAAGACTGTGTTGTTTCAACATACTGTCTTTGCCTACCCACAAAACCCCACCCTTAGTGATACGGTCAACTCCTTCCAATAATATTCAGACACACCATCTTAATTTTAGCCTCAGCTACATTAATATCTGTTACTAACCCAGGCTTTAGAAAAATACAGAGCTGATTTATACTTTAGAAGAGAAATTAAAGATCAAAAAGATTTATTAGGGTTACTCTACCATCCCCCCTCCCAGTGCATAATCATTCCCCACCGTATATTTTTTATGGTAATTAGACACTCAGGGCTCAATCCTACAGAATGCTAAGTGTTCTGGACCAGTCCAGCAGAGCGATTAGCTATGTGCTTAACTGTAAGTGCCTGAGCAATCCCTCAAAAGTTAGCTATGAATAGGTGAACCATCCTCTCCATTTAAGCACATGCAGCATTATTTTCCAGGATTAGGTTCAGAGGCTCGGAATCCAGAGGAATAGATCTAAAGCTTTATTTATGTCACTTTTGTATCTAAAATGTCCCACTGTTATTGCTGTAGCAACAACAATGATGTCAGTAGCAAACTAAGCTATTGGCACCCTGCTTTTAGCAGCAACTGGTGCTGATTTTAACTAAACAAGTTTGCGTAACATTATACTCCTTAAAGAGTGATCACCTTTGAGCCAAGCCAGCTACAGCAAATCTGTAAAGAAAGCTTTACAAAGCTCCAAGACCACTGCAACAACCACTTGAAATAAAAAATGTATGGCCAAAGCAAAGCTTGTACTTAATCCAGTGATATGCTCTTGGTAAATCATGCTTGCTTATGAGCATGCTGCTGCCAGAAGCTCCAAAAATGATGGCTGCCCTTCCAACCCCACAAGGAAATGAAAGCAGCAGAGGCAAAAGCAGCCCAATTTCACAAGGGAAGAAAGATGTCCACCTCTTCACTGTACAGTGCCTGTACACACACCTCCATCCTTTTTTCTCTTCCTTCTCTCCCCTTTCTTCCTTGTTTTCCTCCATACCTTGATTCCATAAACACCTACATAAAGCACTGTGCATTGTACAAGCAGTTATACAGAGAAAGATCTAGCCTCTCCAGTCTTGGGTGTGTGGTGGTAGAACAGGACTGAATCAATACATTAAAATTGATTTAAACATATGCTAAAATGTCAAAATGTATTTAAATGCCTTTAGGTTATTTAGATTATACACATAGAGGAAACATATTCTATCCCAACAAGAACATGCTAATATTTTAAATAAACACATGAAACATAGGGCTGACTCTCTGCAGATGTCCGTGAAGTTTATAATCTTTAATTTTTATTCCAAACACATTAATGTTTCTTACTTCAAAATGACCTGGGTAAACTGTGAAATTTGCTTAAGCTATTAAGAGTAAATCTGTCACACTGACAATTTCAAGCGGTGTCCTTATTGCTAAAAGGCCATATACTGTAAGTTACAGGCTTAATGGCTATTGCTTTTTGCCCTGATGTGCACAAGTCCTTTACCTTCACATTTATTTATTTCCTGATAAGCAATCAATGTACAAAAATAGAAAAGCCAAATGGTTTAAGAGGCTGGTTCCACCCTGATCTCAGTCTAACAAAAAGGGTTTGTTGTCATGAGTAGAATCATACCTACAGTTACAGGATTGTCACCGATGATTGAATAGATCAGTATGAAACAGCATCAGAACAAGTACAGCTTGTCTCGTTCCTGAAGGTTAGAGGTCCCACACTCTGCTTAAGTCATTGACATGGACATATGCAGGGCACAGGAAATTTATGTGCATCTTCTGTGCTACACAAACATTTGACTGCCTAGCCCTGTAGCTGTAGTCTAAAACCCTGTCCTTTTGACAATTACATGTCAGCTTTGCTTTACCCATGAAAACAACATAACTACTCATGAACATAAAAGCAAGTGCACGTACAAGTGTTTGCAGGAGAGCTTTACCCACGTGGACTTGCCTACAATTGACTTTAACAGGTCACCAAATAACTATGAGACTTCCATTTTACAGATATTACATGGAATCAGACTAGTGGAAATAGAAAATGTAATACTGCATACTGCAAGATGTAGATGTACTGTGGAATTTCAGAATAGTCTCTCTTCATCTAAGACACAATTGTCTTTTACTGATGAGACAGTGTATTAAATGTTTCACACCTACACACTAATTGTAGCTTGAGAGTAATTCCCTAGCCCTTGTCACAAACCCTGCATCAAGGGAACAAACGGTAGTCCTATGCCTCAGAAAGCAGTCCATCCTTAAAGATTACAATAAAACCCACAGGGATTACAGAGAAGTATTCAAAAAGAAAACTAAAAGTGGGAGCTGTTTTGGAGAGAGCAAATTATTGGGAATATGTTAGGTGTAAACCAGAGCAGGGGAAAATTTAGTCCAAGGACCAGGAAACGATTCCTAACAATGAAGTCTAGTAGAGTGTCAGGTGGGGAAAGTGGTGTAAGAGCTCATCAGCTATGTCACTTAAAGCTGCACAAAACAAAGTACTTGTGGTGTACTGGCTAGAATAATTCTGCATTACCACAGAGAGGGTTAAATAACTGTTGACCCAACAGCTCTCCTCACTATTTCTCTGATTCTAAGCATCACATGTTATGTAGGTGGAGAGGCAAGGGTCATTGCTGCAGGAAAAAATTAACACGTGTGGTGATGTGTCAGATGTTACTGTACATACTATATACAACTGAAATCCCTGAGAAGAAAATATATGCAGGGCAGATTTGTGGATGACCTTCTAGTTTTATGTCACACCAGACATAATGGGTTTTTTACTCAAATAAGTGTTTTGAATGAAATTAGCAGCTAGCGGCCTGATCCAGTTCTCAATGCAGCCACAAAAACCAACCTATATTTACTGTACGTACAGAAAGGTGCGCTCTCAAAAAGGCAGACTTCGGAAGTCATTCCTCACCAGGCTTCATGAAGACGCCTGTTATAGAACGGAGGGTTTTCAAGAGATAATGCAGAGGAGGTGAAATCATTAATAAATTACAAGGAAGAGAGAGTACCAAAACATGAGACTAAGGAAGAGTTATAAAGGAAACCTGATCGTGGTGAGTTCAAAGCCTGTTAGAGACAGGCAGATGAGAGAGAGGGGACTGCAGCCAGACTGGAGCATTGCACACACGCTATTCCCTGCCCACCCCATTGCCTTGCAGAGACAGACATCCTCTGTTACTGGTTTGGCTGGCTGCTGGGGCCATTGACAACCATATGAAACCTGGGAGTTAAGCCGAGTCGAGTGCTTTCAGAACAGCTCAGAGCGGGATGGAGTCAGGCTGTCTGTCCATTACAATCCACATCGTGAGCACTTAGGGTTTAATCTAAACACGGGACTTATGACTGCAAGTATATCACTATATTGGCGTATCATATTGACTTTCTGATAATGTTCTAAGCCAGTCAGGTAAGAAAGAGAAAGTGCCACTGGGTACAAATTGTGGCATCAATTCTCTGCCAGACTGATCAATTGAATTTATATATTACCTCCAGCTGCGTACTTAAAATCTATAGTTTCACTCCCTCCAGTGCACAGCTCACAGTTTAAGTAATTGCAAATACAAATGAATTTTAAAAGGATTTAGCAGGCTTTAAATTAAAAATGTGCGAACATTGTTATTTTAAGCACTCTAAATTATTTACTAATATAACCCAGCTGATTCACTTTTCCCTTCTTTCTGTGTTTCCTTGATTTTTTGATCCCCGAAGTCTTAGTGGAGCTTAACTTACCTCCAATAAACTGCAAACAGTAAAATAATGCTCTATTTTACGCTATTAAAAAAAATAAATAAATCTTCAAATTCAGTCTACAGAATAACTAACAAAATGTCAGCAGTACAAGGACTGTTAAATCCTGCGTTAGAAACAGCCGAGTCGTCAAGAGACATAAACGTGCAGCTAACTTAAAGCACAAGTCTAAACGCTTAAAGTTAAGCAACTTTTTGGGAGGCCTGTTGTACATGGGCACTGAGATGATGTAAAAAGATGAGAGGATTACAAAAAAAGATGTAGTGCAATACATAAGTGCTCTCTCGTTATAAGACACACTTGCTGAGTCTGACTTGCCTTAATCAAACATTGCAGCTGTTTTCTTTTTTAATCACATCTTTTGGATTAATCTGTAAAATACTCGAGTCCTAAGATAAACATCATATCAAAGCAATAAATTATGTCATTAGGTCATGTGATCTTGTACTAAAATAGTGAGCACCATCTTACATTTTTCCATATTTTCTGACTTCAGTCTATTAATTGTAAAAATGATTCATAAGCTTCTTCAGAGACAATAAGGGGAGAGATTCGATGCAGTGAAAAGCCTCTGCATACAGATAAAATGACAAGTCACTTCAGTGTGTCTACTTACAGACCCAGGTCCAGTGCAGGATCATGGTTTATGTCTCCCTTATATGCCACTACTGATATATGAACTACAGAATTTGTTAAGAATAATCTTTAAAAAAAAGCAGTTAATTCATTTGCAATATTAGGTTCCCAATTTACAAGGGTATTGCCTATTCCCTGAATGAAGGAATGTGATAAAATTCTATTTGTTGTCTTGCTGGGAAAATGTATAGGTAACTCTATATATGTTTGTCCTTGCTATTTTTTTTAATTCAATTTGTTGAGAGAAAGAAAAGGAAGCTAATGTATAAGGATTATAGCACAGTCCATAAAAACATAATGTTGGGAATTTGCAAATAATTGAAGAAAGGGTATTATTGGTTTAAAGGAAATAAAGTTATATTCTCATTACGGGGATAAACACACAATCACAAAAGAAAATTTTGTCCTCATTACTATTGCTCTTTTATTGTTAAAGTTATGATCTGAGGTAATTTGAGATTACTTTCTTCCCAAGTAATGCCGTAGTCTTTATGCAGGTGTACCTTCATCAAAGTCAACAGTGGTGTAACTAAAATCTGTCAAAATGACTCTTACAGTCAGCATCAGTCCTGTTTTAGGACTTCTCTGATTGTGGGTTGGTGGTTGTTTTGTTTTGTGAAGCCTGAACTAGGGCACATTTACATTGGTTTACATCCAGTGTATACCCTTAGCAAGCTGAAATCTTACCACAAGTCTGGGTTGACTATAACACAGAAAATAATTTTTCCCAATACTGACTTCCCAAATTTATCTAAATCACTCGAGAGTCTGAATCTTGACTTAAATAACAGTTAGAGAATCAGATATCCTATAAGATCTGGGATGCCCATAATTCCAGTTTGAAGACCTAAGGCCATACTAAAAGCACATACAATATATAAAACGTACAATACTACTATCTTCCCCATTTTCTTTTACTACGGACAATGGTTCTGAGGTTGAAAGACTGGGAGATCCTATTGCTTCCACCAATGCTCCCATACTCTACCACATATCACTATAACAAAGCTTAGAGCTGCTGCTTTTCCAGCTAGCTGTCATCGGTTCTTTGCTCTGCTCCCCAGCGCTCTCTTGGATATTTCAAGCCACTGAATAGCCACAAGTGGCAATTGCGGCAGTAACCCACAGAGTGTGCCATAAGAAACAATGAGGGGAATAAAAATCACTCAGAATCTGCAATGTTGGGAGGAGGCACAGAGTTAAGGGAATGCTTTTTAGGGCCCAAAGCCTCAAATTCAGGGTTTGCTCTTGTTTTCCTGAGTGATTCTACCATGTGTGAGGAATACCTTTAAGGTTAATGGGATTCTGAAATCAATAAAAATGACTTACTAATGGTTCGGGGAAGTTTTTGTACTAGAGAGTGTGAATTTACAAGGTTATTGGCTATTCTGCAACAGCTTTCTCATTCTGCAGTGATGCACCACTTTCAAAATGGAGCGAGGTACCCCCAGGAAGCCACTGCACAGGAAGGTACTGCAGAATGCCTGCATGCTCTGAATTTACACCCCAACTTACCCACTCACAGGGTTCCCTTTGTGCACAAGTTAAAATATGTGAGATCAGTAATGCAAGCTGTAGGGCAATTTTTGATGATTTGTAATAAGATGTCACATGCAGAAACATGTCTGTAAATTTAAGTAAATATTGATTCAAATAACTGAAACAGCTAGATTTAAAAGATTCTAATGAAGGAGCGAATTTCAGGATGGGGGGTTTTAAACATTTTCCGCGATGCTCTGAATGAATAACGTGTTATTTTTGCTATTAACACTTGTTGAAACTAAGGAGTCTTCCATTTGACTGTGATTCTTTAAATAAAGGGTAAGGCTTCATAAGGGAGCTGCAAGTGCACAGTGATTCCATCCCACATGCAAAGGAAAAGCAAAAACCCAAACAGCCAAATCTTTTCATGAAGGGGCAGTAAGTAACAGAACGGTATATTGCCACCGTGTTACAGAGTACTCTGCACTGTGGCAGAATCAATCTCACGTCATGTACCTTGAGAATACATACACTAGCAGTTTTCATCAGAGAAAACACCCTTTTAGATATCTTCTCCTCCCTGGTCGAATTCCACCCTGATCTATGTAAAACATAGTATAGGTTAAAAGTGATGACTCCATACAGTTAACCTCCTGATATGGAAACAATTCACCACATTTTAGAGACTTGAAAATTCTCCTCCTTCTTCACCGCAAGAATCATATCAGTATTACTACTTCAGATATAAAATAATTCATCTGTGTTTTCCTCAGAAAAGAGAATTTGTTCAGGGAAAATCTTGAGGAAGCAGCCTGATCTGTCTGGTATTAAAGGCTTGTTTGACAAAACAAATTTGCAATAAACACTCAGAAAACAGGAGCCATGCCAGTTAGAATGATAGAAAATCATGTCGGGGAGATAAATGGATCATTAAAGAGAAGGTACTTGAATTTTCATTACCGATCGCTACACAATCACTAAAGGTTTCTGAACTTGTCTGGCTTGTTGATCTTGTGTGCTCCTCCTACCTCTAACTATTATGCCTAATATCCATATTTTCGCATACCTTTTTGAAACCTATATATTTCATCTTCTGAAGGTATCATTAAAAGCGCTTTGTAACTATCAGAATTCATGAATTTTGATATGCATTGGCCTGAACAGTATAAGAAACTGTTTAGTGAGTAATAATGTGAACATCATATCTAATGATTCAGAACCTGCATGACATAAGTGAGGGTATTTTGGTGAACATATGGATTTTAACTAGAGCTTGGCAGCACAGGACCCTTGTTTAGTTTTCAGCATGTTGGGCTGCTGGGGAAACTAAATCAGAGGGATGACTGAATTATTAGTTAGGATTTTTACCTTTCTGTAGACTTGCAAGTAAAATGATACTGGAAACCAAGAGATCTAATTATAAACAAGAGGCTAGCTTTCAGTTTCTTGGGGTTTTTAGTGCTGTAAAATTGGAAGAATAATTTTTGCTATGCACCTAACTTCTGCAGCGCCATGAAGGCTTAAATGATTAGGACCCAGTTGTCATTAACTGTTAGGCCCCATAAACACTGAAGAAGTGTAAAGAATGCTAATTCTTCAGTGTTTCAGATTCAAGATAAAACATGGATTCATTCCGAGGAAGTGTAGAACTGGTACTATTTAATCTTGTAGCAAAAGGACAAGAAAGATCGGTAAGGTATAGATCAAGAAATACTTCAGATTTCTACTGAGTTGAAGTTGCAACAAAATTTGTATCACCAGAGATGTCTCAATTTAACTAAGATAAAATTTTGACTCAAACTGGTACCTTTGTCATCAGTATGAAAGCACTAGGTTAATATAGCAATATTCTGCAGTTGCTACTGGAAACTTTCCAGCCTAGAAGAGACCCTGTATCTCTGGCTGTTAACCCCAAGCTCATGGCTCAACTTAAGAAACAGAACAAATTACCAGAAGGTAATAGGAAACAAATTGATTCCCCAGACCAAAACAAACTGTAGTCTGCAGACACTTTTCTCTTACTGCTTCCACTTTTAAAAGGGATAGTCCTAATTTATCCAGGCAGTTGTTTTTTGGGTTTTTTTTTCTGTCTGTGTCACCCTTTGACAGTTATGCCACAAAGAGAAGAAAAAATAGTTTATCAGTAAATCTGGCAGGTACAACTTTGCTTTAGAACCCTCTATGTATAAACCTGAATGGCTTGCAAAATCACCCTTAGAAACATCACATGTATCATTGACATCACATTAAATCAAAACATATTAAGTTTTCCTCTCCTTTCTGGGGAAGGAAGAGATTTGTTTCTGAATACAACTGTCTTAAAAAGTTTGAGAAGCCACAGCAAATCAATGACACCAGCACTAGTTTTCTAGAACCAGAAATACCTTGTTTGATAACAATTGATCTTCAGATAAAATATAGACATTCTAGCAAATAGCAACATACACCCAACAGGGGACAGGAGGGCTGTGAATATAAAAGCATCGGGCTTTGATTAACATGTAATCTTTCTTTTCTCACTAGTACTGGAAGTTAGACCTTTGGGTGGGAAAGACACAGGTGACAACTACAGAGGGGTGGGTGGGAGTGAGAGTGCTGTGCAGCAAATGTCCTTGCACAGCAATGTTTCTAGTGTCAAAGCTATTAGTTGAGCTCTGCCTGGGAGAGGGGGAAGTGCCAAGAAAGAGTGGGAGGTAGAGGGGAACCCTTAGGTATTGGCAACTCCTAACTTATAACGATAGTACACATAGTATAGTATGTATTTTGAACAATGGAAGTGCATTGAAATAAATATAGGTGTTATCATTAATGTCTCAGCTAAATCACAACTCAGAAAATTAACTTACTGCCTCAATAATATTTTTAGCAACTTTATATTCCGTCCAAAAGTACTGTTTAATCATTAAATTCAAAATCGCTATTTGCTGTTAAAGATTTATCCCACAAAAAGGCTGCCTTATGATGGTGGAAGCTCTAGTCCCTGTATATACCCAAATTATAGCCAAATTTGTAGTTTCTACCAATGCCAAAGGTGTGATTTCCCATTGGCTTGCTCCTCTTCCAAACACACCTTGCACAGCAGCAGCCACTACAAGTCTCATGTCTGGCATCAGCACTGGTATATTTACTTGTATTGAAAAGTAGAGAGACTTGATAAAAACCTTTAAAAAATGAGTTAAAAAAAAGAAAGACAGAAAAATCCCTAACATACAAAAGAATAAAGATAATAAAGAAGTATAAATTTATTATTGAGTGATTTTGCACTCTATCAGCTTCGGGTAGACCACCTGCACAGTGAAAATTATGTAAAGCTGGCCTTGTCTTAATTTAAGCTGCCCCTGTGTCTTGACTAGTGAAAAAAAATCTGGTATTGTTGCTTAGCACTCCTATGTACTTTCCAGCTATAGATCCCAAAGTGTTTATAAAGCTCCAGAAATATAATTATCTCCATTTCATAGCCAAGAAAATTGAAAGGTAAAATTAAGTAGTTTGCTGAGGGCCACACAGTGAATCATTTGAAGAGCCAAATTGTTCCTGTAAATCTCCACACCTAGACAATGATTATGCTGCTATGACTCAGACAAGATATTATTCTAGAACATCAATTGCTGCTGCATAACCAGTGTCATACACTGGCTCCTACACACTCTTCATTATGTTCAGCTGCATGCTGGACTTTTTAACTTGTCTCCATTTTGCTCAGCAATAAAGTAGGTGCTCTTCATAATTTCCCACAAAATTTCTTTTAAAGATGCAGCCAGCTTTCGAGAGCTGGAATTTTTTTCCTAAAAGAGCTGCAAGCACTGTTTAAGAGTCTAACTTCATTTTGCCAGCTAGCTTGCATTCAAAATGAGTAAACCAATCCTATAAACATATTTTTGAGGGATAACTTTTCCTACCCACCCGCAATGGATCTGAGACAAAAGTCTGTGAGATCCTGTGTACTGGCATCTATATTCTGAAGCACAAGAGAATAATGTGATTTTCTGATGGTCCCAAAATAAACAACTTTGGAGAAATACTGTGAACTCACTCAAAGTGTGGGCAAGTCCCATAACTTGTAACTGTATGCTCTAAGCTCTACTGCTGCTGCTGTAGCTGTTTAATCTTTTACAAGAAGATGGGAACAAGTTTTGTCTACAGTTCAAGTCAACTATAAACTGCGATTAGTATGGCACCAAGTCAGCTACACTGCTTTCAAGTTGATGAACTTTTATGAAGTTGAACCTATTACTGCCCTTTCCTTACAACTGCAAGCCTGGCTGAACTTGTGATTGGCTGTAGAAGAATATGGAAACCTTTACAGCACAGGACCTGGCTGTTCACATGGGCTATAAGAGAAGCTGGCAGGGAAGACGACCAACCTGGCTAAACCAAGAGTCCTTTGGCTAGAACTCAGGTAGAAAAAGAAAGTTTATGGCATATGGAAGAAGGAGTAGGCCACTTAGGAAGACTACAAAGATTTTGTGAGGCTATGCAGAGATGAAAATTGGAAGGGCCAAAGCCCAACTAGAACTTAATCTGGCTACTGCTATAAAAGACAATAAACATGTTTCTATAAATACACTAACAACAAAAGGAGGACTAAGGAGAATCTCCATCCTTGATTGGATGCCGGGGGGGAACATAGTGATCAAGGATGAGAAAAAGGCTGAGGTACTTAATTCTTTCTTTGCCCCAGTCTTTAATAGTAAGACCAGTTGTTCTCAGGGTAGCTAGCTCCCTGAGCTGGATGACAGTGATGGGGGACAGAATGAAGCCACCATAATCCAAGAGAAAATGGTTAGTGAGCTACTACACCACTTAGACACACAAAAGTCTATGGGCCTAGGTGGGATCCACCCAAGGGTAGCGAGGGAGCTGGCAGAAGTTCTCACCAACCCACTTGCCATCAATTCTCAGCAGATAACCAGGGAGTTCTCAGTTGACTGGAAGATAGCAAATGTGATGCCCATCCTCAAGAAGGGGTGGGAAGGAGGATCTGGGGAATTGCAGGCCTGTCAGTCTGACTCCAGTGCTGGGAAAGGTTATGGAGCAGGTCGTTTTGAGTGCCACTGCACAGCATGTACAGGACAACCAGGAGATCAGTCCCAGTTGGCATGGGTTAATGAAAGTCAGGTCCTGCTTGACTGGCCTGATCTCCTTCTACGACAAGGTGACCCATTTAGTGGACAAGAGCCGAGAAGGCCAATAGCAGCCTGGCCTGTATTAGAAATAATGTGGACAGCAGGACCCAGAAAGTGATTGTACCTCTGTGCTCAATACTGGTGAGTCTGCACCTCAAGTACTGTGTTCAGTTTTGAGCCCCTCACTACAGGAGGAATATTAACGTGCTGAAGCATGTTCAAAGAAGGGCAACAAAGTTGATGAGGGGTCTAGAGCAGAAGTCTTAGGAGGAGTGGCTGATGGAACTGGCATTATTTATCCTGGAGAAAAGGATGCTGAGGGGAGACCTTATCCCTCTCTATAACTACCTGAAAGGAGTCTCTTCTCCCAAGTAACAGGTGATAGGACAAGAGGAAATGGCCTTAAGTTGTGGCGGGGGAGGTTCAGATTGGATATTAAGAAAAATTTCTTCACTGAAAGGGTTATCAAGCATTGGAACAGGCTGCCCAGGGAAGTGGTTGCGTCACAATCCCTGGAGGCATTTAAAAGACGTAGCTGTAGTGCTGAGGGACATGGTTTCGTAGAAACTTGACAGTGCTGGGTTAACAGTTGGACTGGATGACATTAAAGGTCTCTTCCAACCAAAACAATTCTATGATTCTATGGAGGACATGAAAACTTGTCTTAAAGATAGATCAGTCCTTGATGACACTGAAAAAGTGATCCAGCATTGAACACAAAACTATACTCTAGGTTGGGCTCCCCTCTAACATCAGCTTTTAATTTGTGTGACTACAATAATGTTCAGGTAGGCTTAGTGGTTTTTAGTTCACATGCACTACTGAAAACCCACCCTCACTTAGACAGGAGGTGCACACTTTTGAAATTTGCCCATTGCCACATGTTTTGAACATTTGCTCATGGTAGCATCTAAACATTGACTGCATATAGATACATTTAAAAAATTTTGTAGAAGGTGCTGTTACCCTCCAATAACATCAGATACTGTAATCTGTATAAGTTTTTATAAGTCTTCTGCTAGCAGAAGCATCCACATGAAGTACCTTCCATCCCAGCAAACAAGCTTATGCCTTTCAACCATAAAATTTATTCCATTCAAACAATTAAGCAGTCAATTTTCTCTCAATGCACTGTATAATCTCAAGAAGATATACTAAACATAGCTAAAACCTTTCCAATGACCTACTATTTCAAGACCTCATTGCAATTTTACTAAAATCAGTCCATGTCTTTCTTACTCATATGTCAACCATATCTATTCTGTCATCTCTCTTTTGCCTTTGGTTTAAGATGAATCTGTCTTTCCCAATTCCAACTTCACGAGTGCTGCAAGGTCCACAGTTGCTGCATTCCACCACAGAACTGCTGCATTTTAGTGGTAAAATCAGACCTCTTTGACAGCATTACAAAAAATTACTCTAAGGATTTACCCAACCAAAAACTGAACATTTTTTCTACATTCTTAGTCCATAAATAATTTTCACAAACATTTTCACAATTAGTTCTTTTCTTTTCACAGATTTATAAACACCCAGACTAGAAAAAAACTTGCTGTCATAATCAAGTCTGACCATTGGTGTGCATAAGTAATGGAATAGAATATTTTAGAGAGATATCTGATCTCATCTTAAAGATGCCAAAGTATAGCGAGTCTACTACTTGCTTCAACAAACTGTTCTAGTATTTAACAATAGAAAACTACATCTTTTGCAAGGGAGAATTTGTTGAACATCTCTGCAAAGGAAAAAAGCCCTCATCTGTCAGGTCTCATCTACGTCCGTTCACATAAATACATACATGGACCTGTAAGGTCCATCACAAATTAAGGTTTATTTGGCACCATCTAGAGCTATGCAGAGGTTCTCATTACTGCTTTGTTCTGGTATTTATTTCTGTATGACTCCTAAAAGGCATGTCCAAAATGTGGACATGGTCTTTCCACCATGAGGTGTAGATATGAGGTTTAGCTCATATCTAATCTTCGTTTTTATCCAGCTAAGGATTAATTGCAGTGAGAGCTCATGTTATGGTAATAATTTCTGAGGACTCACCAAAGTCTTTTTCTGAGTCACTGTTTTCAGAGATAGTGTCCCTAAGTGTCCATCCTAAATGTGTTTCTTTGCTTTTGGCTGCATTTAAATATATTTTGCTGATTCTTGGCTATTAACCAGGCAATTCAAATACTTTTCTAAAATCGGCCGAACTTTCTCATTGGTGTGTGCAACCCCATTTTGTGTTCACCAAACCATTATCTAAATGGTTGAAAAAAATACTGAATGTTATTGGGTCAAACCTTGATCCACGGTCAGCACCACCAGCAATGTTGTAACTCACTGATGTTTCTTCATTAACATCTCCACTTTAAGATCTGTCACTAGGGCAGTTTTTAATCTGTTTAATGTGACTTTTTAATCCTGTATAGTGCAAGCTGCTATAGATTGCTTGGGGCCCTTGTTTGTTTGTTTGCTTTTTAAAAAAGATGGTATATATTCCTGAAGAAAGTAACTCGGAGAAATTCTAACATACAATAAAGACCATCGACAGCAACATGTTTGTATCAACCTAAGGAGAACTGGAGGCTATAAGTAGAGAGGAAAAAAGTTTTATGTTTGTTCAGTGATACCTATTTTGCATTGCATAGTTGGGAGACGTATTTTCACTAGTCTCCCAAAGTATGGAAGTTAGGTGCCTACAAGACAACAGGACAGAATTGACACCTCCATTTTCTACATTTTGATAAGCTAACTAAATTTAGCTTCTTAGCTAGTTCCTTTGAGACTCTTGGGTCTAAAATAATCTAAGCCTGTTGATATGAATATGTTCAATTTTAGCAGTTGCTGTCTTACCTCTTTCTTTGTTACAGATGGCAAACTTTCATTTTCATGCACAACATCATATGGGATGGATACATCCTCCTGTTTCATTCCAAGTGCAGAACAGAAATATTTATTAAACATTTCTGCCTTTTCTGCGTCATTATTTATGATTTCCACCATCTGCATCTTCAGTGGAACTATATCTGACCTAAGATACTTTTTGATGTTAAAATGTTTTTAAATTGCCTTCTTGTTGCTTTTAACCATATTGGCCATTGATGTTTAACCAAGTTGTTAATTTCTTTTATCTGTTACTTAAATTCTTAGTATATACCGTTCTTGATATGTCATTATTTTATCTTTTTGTACTACTTTCATGTGTTTTAATCTGGGCATTTTGACTACCGTACCTTTTTGTGTGCAAGTTTATGTCGCTGAACAATTCCCAGTATTCAAAAATACCTCCTAATTAAAATTTACATTCCTGCTCAGGAATGACTCGAAGTTGGATAAACTGGCCCTCTAAAACACCTAAGTATGCCTGCTTGGTGTTATATACCGCTCATATTCATAAAGTAGATATAACCAGGTTGTGATCACTGGTCCTTAACTCTTCTTCCTATTTGATGGTCACTGGTGGGCAATATTTATCTCTTTGGCCATCAGAATGATGTTCAGTTTTGAGCTTCTTTATGAAAGATTAATTTCTACGTTCTGAGATTATCTGCTATTATTTTTAGAAGCTCTAGGGAATCCTGATGCTGGCAAAACAAAATCTCAGCAAATATTCTGCAGTTTAAACTCCAGCGTGGTAGCAGAGAGGCTTTATCTCCGCACGCTGAAGGAAAGATGTTGAAAGAGCAGCTCATCCCACTGTCTAAAAGGTTGTTTTTTCTCTATAATGTACACGGATATCCTACCTATAGTTCTATTTTGACTCAGAAGTACTGAGTTTCTGTTACTTGATTATTTTTGACTCTTCAACATGCAACATTGTATTTGATGCAACAGCCCACTTCCAATCCCTCTTCCTAATTTATTAAGATGATTTAAAAATTTAACCACTTTCAGTGGGATTCCAGCAATATGACATCTTACCAAATTTCAGAAACATTCACCATATGACATTTCTTATCGTATATGAATACTGCCTCCGCCCCCTTATTACCAAGATGCCTGAATGTCAGTTCAGCTGTTCTTTTACAATGCAATATGTCCCTTATCACCTGCATGTCTATTGCATATCTGGTATCCTGGTATAATTCACACACACGGAGGTGCAGACACACAAGTACATATTTGCCACAATTTCCCTTTATTATACGCTACTCCATGCTTAGTTTAAGGCCCTTCTGGCAGTTTTCACTAACTAGAGATGGTCAACAGAATCAGAGTTTCCTCTCCCTCTGGTAAGAAACCATCAACAGCCTGTCAGACGATGCCTGACAATGTATTAGTACCTGCCTACATCCTGTTAACTTAAATCTCATCGAGGCTTGACTTCAAATTCTTCATCTTTGATCTAGAAAAATAGAAAATTGTCAGCTGTCCTCCTGTTCCCCTGAAAAGCCCACTAGGTTCTTCCTAGTATGGTGTCAAGAGACCTGTCAAGGAGTACACTTTATTGTCCTGCTAAGGATGCTTTCATGGGCTTCTTCAAGGTTGTCCTGGTCTGAACTACATTATAGTTCTCTCTATGAATGTCAATCCAAAAGTGACTTCTTGAAGTTAGTCAAACAATATGGAGAAATAAAACCACTTCATTTACAGCAGGCCATTGTCTTGCAGGTAAAATGATCAATTATAAATAGATAATGTATGACATAATTGCCATGTGAAACAGCTTGCAGGCAATCCGTAGACTGAAATTTTTTGCCTAAACTATTAATCAAATAACTTCAACTGATGAACAAAAGAATTCAAGTCTGCACTTGGATAATTTGCAAATAGGAAAAAAGAAATAGATTTGTCAAATTAATTATTTATTATAAGTAGTTCCACCAGATCTATCCCTTTTTATCATTTACATTGGTTTTAAATTCTTAAAGTGGTTTGGGAACCTGAAAGAGTAAAATTTGCTATAAATGCTTAATGCAATGATCATTTATATATGGAATTGTAAACGTACAAACATACTTTACTTAGCATTGAATTAGGCAGTGGAGACCAAGACAGAGTGGTTACGATATCTTTGATTCTCAAAAAAAAAGTAGAAGCCTGATATTTTTCAGACAGACTGAAGTATGAACTGGATACCTGCAGTTTGAAGACTACTGCCACCAGTGACCCTTACCACAACATAAGGACCCATTGGCGCTGTGTCCATTCCAGGGCAATAAGCCAACACTGACAGGGATGCAATGGCCACACTTCACAGTCCTTGGGCTATGGCAGGGGACTGATTTCTAGAAAAGCTCATCTTCAGATCAGTGAGGAATGGGTCTGGTGTTTTTGGTTTGGGTTTGTTTAGTTTGGGGTGGGTGGGAGGTTGTTTGCATTTTTTTTTTTTTTTTCCAAGTTATGACCCAATCCAATACTTAGCTTGCTAGGACAAATATGTTCACAGAAGGTGACCACAGAAGCAAACAGACAAATGTGTAAATACATCACTTAACTCAATAAGAGTGATTTGAAGTGGGATATGTTTTTTCTAAAATATCACTGCTTTCTGACAACTGGAGTAATATCATCAAACACGTCAGAACAGCTCAGATTCTGGCATCCTCATCCATAGTATACAGCAAACTCCATATGCATTCCTGCTGAAACCAAAGCAAAAGCTTACAATATGTACTTTATATATTACTATAATCAAACCTACTTGCTAAATTTAGAAGACTAAATGTGATTAGAGAGATCAATGACAAACATAACTGAAGCCTGACAATAACATAAATGACAGAAACATCATAATGGGATTTTCTTTTTCAGGTGGTTGGGTTTTTTTGAGAGGTTAGGAGAGTATTGTTGTTTGCTTTATTTTGTTTTTTTTTTACAGCTCTGATATTTAGCAGAGAGCCTGTGGTTTTAAATCTTAGTAAATCTGACATAGAATCACCCAAAGGAAATAAATATAAAACACTATGAGGTCATGCTTACAGCCACATTTTTTTAGCTAGTTCTGCATAAAGTATGCCACATCTTTGCATTACTTGTGTTATACCATGTAAGCAATGCAGTATTAAAATGACTTTTAATGACAAAAACGCCCTATATTTTAGGGTTGAACATCTGTTATCTGTTCAGACATTGAGTACTCAATTCAATATTTGGGTGAATAATTTGCAAATTCAATGCATAGAAAATTTTGTACCAGTGCTAAGGTTAATTCATTTTTCCTGGGATGGTTTGTAGCCAAATGGAATCAGAATGTCCTCACATATTACTTCACACCCTCTTACTTCTCTGAGAAACTAAACAGTGTATTGGACAGTGCTGAAGGGACTAAAGGTAACATGGGATAAAACAGAAGGTATTAATAAAGCAGGAAAGAGAAAAGTGCTTTAGATGTTAGTCTACAGAATTCACTTTTCAGCTCAGTACAGCAGAAACAAAGTAGTGAAAAAAATCTACAAAGGAACCATAATGAGAGATACCACTGTTTGAATTTATTTATTGTTGCAACAGCTGCTAGTAACCTAGTTTCACGAAGAGAACACTGCAAAATCCTACACATGGGCTTGGATAGGAAGCTTTCAAAAGTCTTTAAAGCAGGAAGAAACACCTTTCATCCTCAAATATTTAATCTGCAGCATATGGCTTCATATGTTTGTTGTTGTTTATTTTAGTATAGAAATACACCTGAAGATATCATACTTCTAGTTACAGCACTCTATGGTATGTCTAATGGGATGGTATCGGCATAACTAACCTGTTACTCTATATTGCTGAACGGAGATGAGTAGTCCATGAAATAATTCAGTCGTATCTGGCAGTGCTTGGTATTCAAAAGCTTAATGGGGAATCAGTGGCTGTTCATGAGGGTGGTCTAGTAGTTCGGTTGTATAAAACGGGATTAATCTGGAAGACTATAGCTACACAAGAAAAATGTGCTTACATTTCTACCTATAGTTTTGATAATAAAAGATTAATAAGAGTACATTGACACAGAGCCCAATGGAAGCTGTTCAGTGGCCTTTGGATAATGCCTTAAGATTGTACCATCTGTAGGTTTCTAAATTCATTAACAGCAAAAATGAGCAGGAGGATAGTACGTGGATCTGAGGAAGGTTAAAGTTACTCTCCCCGTTATACAAGATACAGGAAGTTAACAGGAGATTCAGAAGCAAAATCTAAGTCTGAACCCCCAGCACTGAACTGGAAGAGCAGAACACTTTAAGCCTTTTAACCTGTGCCTGGCTCACTATCATCTAGCAACTCTTCACAGCAAAGATCTGGGGAATGAGGGAGGGGGCAGAAGAAGGGAGGATTGCTTTGCACCTCATCTGCAGTTCTACAAACCTCATTAAGCAGAAAAGTCCTGTTCTTTAACAGGTTACCTAGACTTTCCCAAATGCTTAATTTTCCCCCTTTTTACTGGGCTTCTTGCTCCAAGGAATCTCCCTGGTACAGACTTTCACATGATAGACTGTCACTGACGGTTAAAAGCTATGTCATCATTGACCTTATGTGCAATATCATTATTCACAGCTAACTGGTTCCTTGGTATGAAAAAGCCTTTTGTCCCTATAGAAAAAATGAGATTATAACATTTTATCCAGAAATTAAGCCTAGCTTATTGATGTCTCATCATGGTTCGTGCAGTGCTTGATTTCAACACGTTGAAGAATCAATGAGTCCCATGTACACTTCTTATGTACACTCTAAACCTGATGGTTATAAAGTTGTGGGGTTTCAAGTTGATTGACTAGCTTGGGAACAATAAAATACAATTAATTGTTGCGCCCACTGTTCTAGATGAAAATTGCATCTCTAATGAGGCTGAATATAGGACAAAGTTACTGTATATTGTCTGCTGGCTTTCTAAGTGGTCAGACTAATTTTCAGCTCCTTCTCTGAAATTATACCTCTGTTTTTAATTAAAAAGAAAAGTGTTTTATTAAGAAAATCCACGTGGGCGTTTTGTGATTCTTTAGTGCAGAACACCAAATGGCATCAAATGTTGTTATGCATGTTTCTCTTAAAGCCTACACAAAGTTTTCAGCCCTTCTAGTGCATGTTAATACATACTCCTGGCAGCTTTTCTATACTAGCTTAATCATATAAACAGATCCAAATTTCACATATACAAACCAGCTGCCCAAGAAAGGAGACAAACATCTTACTTCAGACAACAGCTATTTTTACACCCTCTACCCGCCCTTTTAATACTGCAAGACAGAGGTAATGGTAGAATCACGAGTCAATACTGTTATGTCTGTTCCAAGTATCTTCTAATACTCAAGGATTTCTTCCCCAAAGTGTCAAAAACTTAAAAGTAATAATAGCATCATGTCTCTAAATGAACAGAACATCTGAGAAACTTTCTCGGACAATATAATTTGGATGTTTTCAACATCGCTTATTTTATTTCACAACAAACTCACATTTTATCACATGATTGCTTTCCCAATTATAGTGCAAAATAAAAGGCATCATCAAATAGTTTAATAGGTGCAGAGGAAAATGTAGTTTTGTTCATCAAATGATGCAGAAAATAATGTGACAACAAAAGAATCTGTGTGTTAGGATGGGAAATTATTGCTATGGAGTTATTTGTCCTATATCTTCTCAATGGAAGGAAGAGACAGAGGGCCCCCAGGTTTGATTATTATTTTTCTGATAAAGTGTACATTGGGATAAAGGGAAGATTTCCTCTTCCAAGCAGGGTCTGCAGTCCTTCCAGTGAGTGCGTAATCTCAACAGTTAAAAGACAAATCACATTTATCCATAAAAACAGAAGTCCATGCTTAGGCTGCAGGGTAGGAGATTTAGGGAGAGAGACTGACAGTTTTTCTTTAGAAAACTGTTTGTATTTTTACCACAATCTACTCAGACATATACTAATAGAATTTTAAAAGGTCTGTACACATCCACCGGTGCTCAGATCGCATGTTGATAAGTACCTCCCGGTGATTTTCAGATCTCCGTCTCCAGTGCGGGCCGGTGATTACCTCTATCTGCCTGGCAATAGAAAACACTAATCTGTCTTAAAATAAAGGCCCCGAAGAGCGCGCACAGGATGGCAAGCGGTGGATCACCGTTGCATACCACACTATTCTTATGAGGGCCTGCATCCAGGTCGCGTAGCGCACGTATGTATTATTTATAGCCGTGTCTCTGTATGATTACCTCCAGTTAACTTGAAGCCTCTTTAAAACAAAGGTTGCTCTAGTCCTGTTTGCCATTGGTGTGAGGCCCTTCTCGCTCCCGCTCTCCCCCACCGGTGTAAGCAGACATAGCAGCCCTCGGTCTAATTAGCTGTCTTTAAGGCAGGGCTAAGTGGGCTCAGTGGGGGGAAGAGGCTTTCTCAGGCCCCTCCAAGCCTCTCCTCGGCACTGGCAGACAGAGTGCGTGCGGCCTCCGAGAGGCACCGCAAACTCGCTGACATTATGTCCACGGGTTATCATTATCATCTTTTTTTCTTTTTTTTTTTTAAAAAACCTGATCGATCGCTACCGACCACAATGATGCTTCAGGGCATCTCTCTCTCTGCTGGGGAGTGATTGACCATTGGGTATCATTAAAGAGGGGAGGCGAGGGGAGGGAGGGGAGGACGAAGGCGGCTGTGGTAGCAGCTCTGGCTCCAGCTCCTCCTCACACCCTCCTCTCCCTCCCGGACGCCGCTGACCTTTCACTCAGGAGCCAGCTGGAGCCGGGAGAGATTTAATTGAACGGCTCGCTCAGATGTGTTTGGAGTTTGGGTGATGGAGGAGGAGGAAACAGCACTGAGAGGAGAGAAGTAAGGGAGGGCGGGGGGGGGGGTGGTGGTGATGGTGTGTGTGGAGAAAAACAAAAAGAACGGGAAAAAAAAACCAACAACTTTGGATGACCTTCAAAGGCTAATTGCTCAGCTCTTCCTAGGTCTTTACCAAGGTTTTTCTCTCATGAGGGACCACAGTGTGGCAGTGCTGGGGATGTCCTTCCCCAGGCACAGGCACCTCCACTGCTGTAGCCCCGTTGGCCCAGCTCTTCCCATCACCCTCCCGGTGACAAGGGCCATAGATGAGCCAAAGCCACCACCTCTGCCCCTCCTGAGCGATGCCACATGAGCAGGCGAGGGTCATCCTAATTTCCCAGTCCTCCTTGTTCATTAGAGAAAGGTCTCGGGAGGGGTGAGGGAAGGAGCAAGCATCGCTCTAAAAGTGTACATAGATACGCAGAAACGCACATAGATATTTTCTTGTCTTTTTAACGTCACGTTTTTCTTCATTTTGAGGATAAAAACGGTCAGTAAACAAAAGCAGCGGAGGCCTCAGTCAGAGAAACCCAGCCGCTGCTCTGGCACCGGATCTTTTTCCGCTCACCTCCCCTTTACTTGGGTTTTGCTCCTTTGTTTGTGCCTGGGACGCTGCATCTCTGCGGTGCAACCCGCAAGCCGCTGCCTCCTCCTCCTCCTCCTCTACTTTCCTCCCCCTTCCCTGCACGTCCCCCTCGATCCGAGCTCCCCCCTTTCCATTTTAACATAACTAAAAAGGAACGAACGGATCTCAGCTGAGTTAAATGGGTGACAAGGGAGATGGAAAGAAGGAAATTCATCCCTTCTTGTCTTTGAGAGCAATTTAATTAGGCCCAGGCCCCCTGTGAGCGGGTAAGGGAAAGGCTGAGGATTGGCTTGTCTGGGCTTCCTCTGAAGGCAAAAGCGGCCTTGGACACACATACAGAGAAAGGATTTTTAAAGGATCATGTAAGAAGATCAACAGATAAGCAGCTAATTTTGTGTACTTAGGGAGCAAATGAGTGCGTGCACTCCCACTGGAATAGCTAGAGTGATGGGATGAGAGGAAGAAAAATGAGGAGGAAGCAAGGAGAGATCTTAAGGTATTTCACCGTTACTGCTGATCGCCAAAATTAAAGATTTATACTGCTTGATAGGGTACTCTGGCTATGGCTTTCACAGCGACTGCATGTGTACATATATCTATATACATACATATATAGATATAGATTTTTCTTTATACAGCTCAGTTATTTCAAGAATTTTCATCAAAAAACCACTTTTAAACTAATTGGAGTCTGTGGAGAGGAAACCTCATTTTTGGTTCAAATGAATTTTCTGAAAATGTCATTTGATTCGGGAAATATGACTGATCTGCCCGATTTCTTGATAAGAAATGAAATGAGCCGTTGTCCTTCAGGATATCATAGACTTGAAATGGGGGATTTTATGGTTAATGCCATCAGATAGAAGTGTCCTACTTTGAAAGGAGAAGTCCATCAGCCCCAGGGAAAGGCTGAAGCCTGAATTTTGTCTCTAAATCCGCAGCTGCAGTTAGAGCTGACACAGAGCAGTGACAGATTTTTTTATTTTTTATTTCCCAAGCAATAATTACAAAATAAATGGCAATAAATAACACAATGATTAATTACAACAAGCAGTTAATACTACTTCTTTTCATTTTAATTCATATTTCCCCTCAATGATGTGGTCAGTACTTGCCACAGAGAATAAAATTAATCCACAATATTACAGCCTCTTTGGTTTTAATTAACTCACATAGAGTAAATCTGTATTTTGGGATGGCTGACTTTAGTGCAACACAAACAGGATCTCTTGGATGTCAGTGTATATTGTTACGTCCATTTTTCATATGGGAAAACAGAGAAAGACAAGATAAGTGACTTTCCCAAGGCCACAAAAGGAATTAGTCAGAGAGACAAGAAAGTCCCTCAAAGTCCTTGCTGGAGGGCTGGCACCATTAGTTAGTTTATCCTTTTCATAGCAGCATATATGCAAAAAGAAATAGAGTCATACAGATGAAAAAAAAATGAGATCAGGGACAAGAGAAAAGTCAAAGAGAGAAAGCCAAATAAGTGTAAGAGAGAAAGCCAAATGTTCAAAAAAAGCTGGTTCAAGCTAATATTGAAAAAACAGGTTTTAAACAAATTATCAAGGAGGAGCAAACTGAGTGAGGCTGATAACAGATTTGGGTAGGAGATTGTTTTACAGAAAGATTGTTTGCAGAGATTCACCAGGCTACAAATTTCGGATGCAAACTTTCAGAAACTGAACCTTGAACTTTTATTTCCAGCTCATACGGCTTCCTGCCCATACCGTGAGTGTACAAGCCTTAGGTCCTCAACATGCTGCCCACAAAGTTTATGGCCAAACTCCTGTTGACTCTTCTAGGAGTGTAAGGAGGTCTTTATGGAACAAAAGCGATTTTATGGTGTATTAGATCCAGGAAAGAAGGTCGGATGCTACCACAAATTTCCCATCAACTTCAGGATACCACAAAAAAACAAAAGCCAACAGGAGGAAAGAGAAACAAGGAATACCCAACTGTTCATTTTTCACAGTGAAGAAATCTTTAAGGAGCAGATAGATATTATGTCCCAGTTTGACAGGAGTTTATTTTACCAATGCAGCATCTCATTAGTGGAAAAATTACGAATTCTTTTATTGACACTACTAAACTGGTTTCTCTGTATACAAATTCCCCTCTCAGTTAGCAGCTGGACAGACCGTTTCTTAAATGCACAGAATGGAAGCAGCAAGATGATGTACTACTCTAACCTTTTCCCTGTTAAATGGAAACAAATGGGTCTTTCTGTGATGCATCACTGATTATTCTCAATGCCTTTTTGTACTTCAAAATAATGTCATGTTAAAGCTTTGTCGGGGTTCTTGCAAGAAAGAAATCTAAAACATCCTAGAAACATTTTACTCCCCACCAAACTGCATATCAGTGCACACTTTGTGTTTAGCACCCTCTTATCAGCCATGGCTTCCCAAGAATGACTGCAGGTATAGATGAGACAGGGCTCAGTGTTCAACAGGAAGGGAAATGCTTGAATGCCTGTTTAAAGAGAGGATCTCTGTCTCCAAAACATTACTCTGCTGTGTTTAGGGGCTCTGAGAGACTTGGCCTGACTCAAGTTGTCATCAGTAAGAGTGATGTCTAGGGTTGCTTTTTGCAACCACCCTGAGATAGCAGGTGCAAACAGAGTGGGGTAGCTTTTTGCCTGAGCGGTGGTTTAAGCATACTGCACATGCAGACTTGGTTCTACTTTCTTTTCCCCTACTAGTTTTCAGTGGGTATGAAAATTCTGGAGAGTGTGAAAAAAAATCCTACACGAAATATAAAAAATATTTCAGTCTCTCTCAGCCAGGATGAAATCATACTGCAATCCATAACTCTGAAACTCGGGCATAAGTATTACAGATGGAAAAGAGTTATTAGGTCATCTAGACTTGTGCAGGATTGTTCCCTACAGTATATTCCCCAGTTCTAAAACTAGTCTAGTTTTAATTGACACGGGCAATGGGCTTTCCATCACGTTACTTGGGAGACTGTTCCACTGCCTGAACTCAGTATTAAGAAATATTTCCTGATACTCATCCAAAATTTCCGCTGCTTAATTTTGTTTTACACCACTAATACTCTACTCCTTATACTCCATTCTACAGCGTGAGGCACAAGCTACCACTAGTTTTCCCCAACAAGACATTTCTGCTTATGTGCACTGAATGCATTCATTTCATTGGGTGGATAAATGTATATGATATACAGTATTCTCTGAGCACAACATACATTTGTTTTGTACAGCAACTGCTGAATAAAGAGCAGGCTAAAAAGAATTACAATGGTGGAGACTTTGATGTACGAATAGTTAGAAGAGCAGAAGAGGAGA
>JAOXJM010000001.1:68891820-68902295 GCA_026413425.1 Tringa solitaria | reverse complement strand
GTTAAAAATAATAAAGCAAAAAAACAGTAATTAGGGAAAATGAAAATAGAACACCCTAATTGGCTGAATTCAATTTATGAATATTTTATTTAATTTTGCTCCCTTTTTTATGTAGGAAGTTAGTCAATGTTCAACATCCCATAAATAATGATTGCTTTGACTCGAAAGACATTTTTATAAGGAAAAACTTTAACTTACAAGTCTTTGGACCACTTTTTGGGATGAGAACACTTTAATACAACCTGCATTTGTTTTTTTACAAGAACTTAGGGGATGCTCAGTGCTACAAACTGTATGTGCACCAAGCATGTCATTTTAAATTTTTTATTCCACTCTGGTGAAGCAAAGTAACTATTATCACAGTTTTTCAGATTGAAAGCTGAGGAGACAGACTTTAATTGAGATGGCCAACATCACATAGGACAGTCCAGGAATAGAAGCCAGATGGCCTGATTAGCCCAGTGAATTAACCAGAAGGCTCTCCTACTCCTAGAGAGAACATAAAGCTATCTCAATATAATAGACCTTTTAATATCACATGAATTAAAATTTGGCTATTTGTGAAGAAATGTTTATTTCTTTTCTGTCTTTTTTTTTTTCAAATTTCAGAATTCAGAAAGTAAGAGATTCCAAACAGTTGACATATGTTGTATTTAGTGTTCTCTCTCTTTTTATTTTTTTTTTAAAAGGAAAACCTACTCCACAAATGTAACTGAGATTGCTTGTAAAAAAGAAAACCCTCCAATCATTGTCTAGCTTTGGTTCTGAATTTCCTGTTTCTCAAGATGGACAGTCTTCCCAAGGTGGGAGAATCATGTCATGTATGTCAGTAGTTTATTATTTCCTACCTCAGTCTCATAAGAAAAGTTTAAAATTTCCTTGGAAAAAAAAATAGATGAGATATAAATGTATACATGACAGAATCAATTTTTCTTTTAGCTAAAGGGTATAATATACAGCAGTGTGTCTCCTGCTTTTGAAGTGAAATTATTGGAACATCATTCTACTGCCCTATGAATGGGAACTATCAAAGAGCTTAAAGAAAGGGATAGTTACTAGGGAGAGAGGAAGAGGACAGGAAAAGTTTAGTTGTTTGACTTGACTTATCCTTGTACTTCCCTATACAAGAAACCTGGTCTCTAAAAAAATACGCATCATCCACGCAGACTCATATGTCATTGACTCCAGCAGGAAAAGAGAGCTGTGCTTATAGAGAATCTGGCTGTAAAATATTTCCTCTTTTTCCTGGTAAATTAGCTATACTTCAACTTTGAAAAAAGGGGCAGAGGAGACTCCATGTTTCTCTCTTCTCAGTGAGATGCAGCTTAAACGTTCTTGAGCCCTGGAAAGGTAGCCTGGGAGCTGGGAGCCAGAGCAGCTTCTTTGCCATCACACACCTAATTTGCAAAGGCTGCCTACGCCAACACCTGGGCAACACTTGTGGTTCCCATGGCTCTAAAAAAGTAACTAGACTGTGGCCAAATAAACATTTTCATTGAGGCCGCACAAGAGCATGGTCCTATTTCACTCTGCCTCCCTATTAGCTCTGCAGCACTGACAAGAGCAGAAAGGCACTTCGTTTTGTCCAGTATAGCAGCCGTGTGTCTCTGCACACACAGAGAAAGCAAATATAATGTTACTTTTACACAGTCACCTTCCAGAGAACAAGCGGCCTTCAAGGCTTTGAGGAGGACACTGACACAAAGAGGGAGAAGAGAAAAAGTAGCATTGCCTGTTTTGCTGGCAGCATAAAAAAATACTGTATTAATTAACTAAATTGCTACAGTTCCAAAAGGAATGTTTTGACCATTCTAGATGTTTGTGGGCTTTTCTGTATTGGTCACTTTTCCCTTGAGGAACAGGAACTATGTCATTTTGTGCCTACAAATGTAAAGCATACTATATTTTTTTCCAGTATCTTTACAACTATCCATATAAAGACCTATAAACCTCCAGTAGTTGAAGATGACTGCAGGATATCTCCATATTAAAAAGTACCTAGACAATAAGACATAATGACAAGCGTCTAGACACTTAAGCCTGTAAACAAAAGAGTGTTCTGAAGTTTTCTGAAAATTAAACTGCATGTATCAGAGCATAGCATTGACAGCAGAGTTTGAGGGGCAGCATAAACTGGAGAAATGATATAATGTGAAAAAAACCCCAAACTTTTCTAAGTGCAAAAAATTGGGCAGAGACTGGTAAAAGCTCACTCTGTGAAGCGAAATTGCAGAATCACATGGGGTTGGAAGGGACTTCTGGAGATCATATAGTCCAACCTCTCTGCCAAAGCAGGTCCACCCAGAGCAGGTTGCACAGGAATGTGTCCAGGCGGGTTTTGAATGTCTCCAGAGACGGAGACTCCACCACCTCTCTAGACAGTCTGTTCCAATGCTCTGCCACCTTCAAAGTAAAGAGGTTCATCCTCATGTTAAGATGGAACTTTCCACATTCAAGTTTGTGCCCGTTCCCTCTTGTCCTGTCACAGGACAGCACTGGAAAAAGATTGGCCCCATCCTCTTGACACCCACTCTTTAAGTTTTATAAGCATGGATGAGTGTCCCAGTGTCCTCCTCAAAGCCTTGAGTCTTCTCTTCTCCAGACTAAAAAGACCCAAGTCCCTCAGCCTTTTCTCATAAGAGAGATGTTCTAGTTCCCTAATCATCTTTGTAGCCCTCAAAACATCTCTAAGAGTTAAAGGTCTCAACCAGGTGGAGGCTGTGGCTGAAGTAATGGCTGACAATCAGATAGTGTGTTCTAGGTCACATTCGTTATTTAAATAGTGCATCCTCAGCCCTGTAACTCTGATACAGATTAGGGGCATGAGTCTATCTTGCCTGTAAAGAATACAAAGGAAAATAAGTGAAAAAGTGGAACAGATACCTTTAATCCAAGCATCTCTTTAATTTCCCATAATGCAGAATGAAGAAAAAAAGAGATTGTATTAATAATTTTTTTTATTCTGTTTTTTTTTTCTCAAACAGCTTCCATCCCACTGAAGAGGGGAAGTGGAGAGAGAGATGCTGATCCCTTCTCCCTGGTATCCAGTGATAAGACACATAGTAATGGTTCAAAGCTGCACTGGGAGAGGTTTGGACTGGACACTAGGAAGTATTTCTTTACCAAGAGGGTGGTTAATGCTGGGACAGGCTTCCTAGAGAGGTGGTTGATGCCTCAAGCCTGTCTGTTTAAGGGCATTTGGACAATGCCCTTAATAATTAGATTTAACTGTTGGTCAGCCCTTAAGTGGTCAGGCAGTTGGACTAGATGATCATTGTAGGTCCACTTCAAACTGAAATATTCCATTCTGTTTTAATAAGTGCTCTAGTTCCTTCCCACATGATTTTCTGATCAGGTTGAATAGCAATTTAGCCAGAGGAGGAGTGTTAGTTACAAGGGGAAGAGGGAAAAGGTCAAGAAAAAGAGTTAAGCGGAAAATTATTAATCCTAAATTCTTTTTTGTCACTTTGTCCATTCCTTTTCAGTACACAGTGCAGGTAAACTTGCATTTCAACTGAATTTAGTAGCCATTTTGTGTGGACTTTTCTTGGAACACAGTTTGTTCCTCTGTCATTTGAGAAAAGCCAAAGAAGAAATGCAGACATAACAGCCTATTTTAAAGGCAATCTGACCATAACACTTTGCAGTGTAGCCCCATTCCTACAAGATATTAAAAAAAACAAACAAAAAAACCAATCAAACAACAACAACAACAAAAAAAACCAAATAAAAAACCAAACTAAAACGAACCCAAAAAAATAAAAAAAGAATGTGCTAATGAATTTCAAAGCCAAAATAAACTTCATACTTTCTGGTCATCTGTAACAAGCAGGTCTACTTGCAGCATCATGTTTCTTTTCAGAGTTTTTCCAGAGACAATTCATAAGAAATAAAATTTAATGAATCTCCAAAGCTGTACTTTCTTGACTTATTACATTAGCAGGGCCTCTCATCTGATTGGGAATTTTGAGAGAATCACAGAATTCATTAAAGCAATTTACTGTATAATGGTAGATGGCTAAGATAGATCCCTACTAATGAGATGAACATTAATTAAATAAATTGTAGAATAGAAGTGAACTGTTTAGCTGAGTTAAAAAGCCTGGCAAACAAGCCTCACACTCTGAAAGTCTGAATTCTGTTCATCAAGAAGCAGAGCAGTTTATTTTTTTTATGGGAAGGCATGTAGCCAACAGGCCTGGCAGTGGTGACCAGCCTAAATCTGTAAAAGCCAACCATACGCTTTCCCAAATGAAAGCACAAGTTTTGTTGTTGTTGTTGAATTATATATTAGAAACAGAGCTCAGCAGGTAATCATCTGTAGCATCAGCAAAGACCCAGTGCAACTACAAAGTGAGATGACCCTCAAAAAGCAAAACATAAGCTTCAGAATGAGGTTCCCCTCCTGGCATCTGCAGGTTGATTTAATGACCCAAATAACAAGTAACTGCAACATTACAGAAGGAAACATAAAGGAAAGACTAATATCCAACTTTCGAAACACATCTTAGCTTTATATTATTGTTTGCCTTCCAATATCCTTTTTTATCTACTACCTAAACGTCAACTATTTCTTTGGCATCACACAAAACAAAAGAGAGACTGATTAAACTATTATTTACTTAGTATCTAGTCTAGGTTTTACAAGATGCTTTCAGAGACCCCAAGGAGAGTGTTACATTTCAGCTGATTCTGTTTTTATTTTTTTGTTTATTTCAGTCCACTTTTGAGCTGGCAGTTTGGACAGTATAAAACCTCAAGCTTTTTGTTACATAAGGCCCATTTTACACTAAGCACTTGAAGGTGAAAGGAGCATACATCTGTTAGAATGAGATTATACTACTCAAAGATTTTTCCATAGATAGGCACCAGTGTAAGGTTTAAAAAAATAAAAATCACATAGAATCCAATGATAGGTGGATTTCAATGAGACAACAAGGTGGCATTACTAAAAGAACAAAGGAGATAAAGGATGAACAGGATAGGCAAAACCTTAAGGTGAGGCTAAGCAGTATAGCGTGTGAATTATGACATGAGAAAAGCAACTTGTGCAGAGAGTTGAAAGTAAGTCATGATCCAATGACCATGATTGTTAGCAGGCTGGGAAGTTACATTTAGCCACTGCATTTGGACTGATTTAGAAGGGGATGACACAGGTTTAAGAGGGGCCAAAAATAAAAACAATGCAGTAAATTGTTTTAAGCCTCAGAAATTGGAACAGATAGGGAATTTCCAAGAGGTTCAGGAGGAAGCAGCAGCAAGATTTGCAAATGATGGGGTATTGCAAGGAATAGAAGAGCAAGCACTCATAGCTCTCTGCACCTCTTTGTACGGAGATATTGGTGTCTGCTGTTGTCCAATAGGGTGGAGAAAGAAAAAATGGGAGGAAGCTGGGGAAGAAAAAAAATAATTGGTTCAAACCTTACCCAGCTCTTGGGATGGTAACCACCATCCAGGGTTGAGAAAGCCTGAGGAGCAAAAGTTTTTCATTGAAGAAGGCAGAGCAGTGGAACAAGGTATGTGGCCCTGGAGACATATCAAATAGGGAATTCCTTGGTAGAAGGACTCAAGTGTAGGACTCAAGAAGTACAGTGTAACCCTGAATAATTGTTGTGTGTGAGGCAGCTCTTCTGGGAAGATCAGGTGACCCTCCTTGTCTATTTAGTGGAAATCACTTCATCAATCAGGATTAGCTGAGTCAGGATAATAGTGAAAATAAACAGGTAAGTAAACCAGTTTTCCATAAAAAAAGCAACTCAACTCAAATTTTTCACTCTGATAGAATACAAAAAATTCTCTGAAATACAGCTTTCAAAATTATGTGTTTTAACATGCTATGTCTATCAAGTTTTGTCTCACAATAAAAACATCAGTATTGCCTTGATGCTAATAAAGAACTTCCCACTTACTTTTTTTTTCCAAAATGTGTTTTTAACTTAATATATTCCTGCGAGATATTTGAGTTTCAACAAAATGGGATTTTTCTGACCAATATGCACACATGTACATAAATCAGAAGATGTCTTACAAAATTATTATCATTCAGTAATACTGAGTACTGAATGCAATCCATGCATAAGACATGTGCCACTAAAACCACCGACATCTGGTGACACTGCTTGGAAGCAACTGTTTTAAAGAACTTATTTAAGCAATCCCTTACTTAGAAGTCAACCTAACATTTTATGTCCAAACCAGTATATCCTGGAAAAAGTTTTCCTCTTGCAGGTACGTTCCAGCAGGTATGTTGGTCTGAAGAATTTGCAGGTGGAACCATGAGAACGGGCCATTTCTGTGACTTGAAAGAGCTTGTTTGTACTGTTCTCCCTTCTAGCACCCATTCAAAACCAGTCTAACCTAAGTGTCTCCCAACTTTTGTATATCTTGAGTTGAAGCGTGTGAAAACTTGGCTGGGCTGCTACTATAGACTTGTCCACATCACAAAACTTATCTGCAAGTGAGAGTGGCAGAGGTGCCAGTGCCTGTGCTGCTCTTCAGAGGTCCAGAAGAGGACTGAGACACCAGGTTGTAAGAGGAAACTTATTCTGACACTGCTTGTTCCGTGGATAAATAGAGGGCTTCAGAGTTGTCAATACAGCACTTTTGCTACCACTCGATTCAGTGCAAAATAAATTAGGGTATTTTCCTCTTGCAGCATGTATTAAATCCCATTAGCATTAATGAGAGTTACACGTGAGTTTGGCAGGGAGCATACACAAAGTGCAGAGCAGACAGTTTCCAAATTCTCAGCCCTCCCTTATATCTTTCAGCCATCTTTCCTCTGTGAAAGCCTTACCGTACAAAGTCCAAAATAAAAATAGTAAATCAAATTACTGCACGTACAGTATGTTAGGATGATGGGTTGCAGTGGGGAGGGAGGAATCCAAAGGGCTAATGTACAAATAATTACTGTGCTTGCATTTAGAGAAGTGCTACCAGTTAAACTCCCAGACAGTGCTAATATAGTAGGAAAGCTTTGAGTTGCCTGAGCAACTTTTCACAGCACACTGGTAAAATAATAAATTGTGCTATGACCGATAACATTCAATAATTTCTCTGATATATTGCTACAGCCACTTTTTCTACAGTATAAAGCTCATATTTCTCTGTCATATTAGTAATTTCCATATTGCATTTCAGGCTCCGTCTTGGAGTTAGTAGGGAAAAGTACATCACAGCAGTAACAAAAGGAAGCTGACTGTTCTTTAAAAAAAAAAAAAAGACAGAAAAAGAAAGAAAGAAATGTCAGGAATTTATTTTTTTTAAAAACTTTCACAATACACCAACTGATGCCTACAGAAAAAAAAAAAAAAAGACACAGCTGCTACAACACTGCTTCATTACAGACCCAGCAGAGTAAAAGCCGCGGATCCATTTTGCCTTTTTCTTCCTTGATGATATCACTAAAGCATTAATGGAATCCTTACACTCCATTGGTACAGTATGAGTTTATCAACAGCTCATTCTTTATTGGTTTGAGTACAGATATGTTATTTTTGTGCATGGGGAGATGGGGAAAATGGGGTTGCCTGCATCTTTAAAAGGAAACGTGTTCCTTATTAACCAAAAAAATGGAAAAAAAAATATTAGTACAAAACAAGACAATATTGATATTCAGATTAGGTTATGAGAAGGAGTAAGAAATTAATTTGGAACTTAAATATTATAAAAACTCTTTGAATTGGCCTTAAATTATCCATGCAGTCTTTATTAAATCTGGCTGTACAAGACGAACTATTGTTACGTCTGGCAGTTCGTGTTAAATTGTATCACCCAAAAAGAAAAAATATCTTTATTTTAAGGGACATCTACCTTTGAAACTAATTATTACATAGAACCATAAGAAGCCATTGTCCTCATTTAATTACAAAACTGCAAACATTTTACTTTTTAAGTTGGTTATGATGCACTTAATTTTATTTATCAACATATCAAAATACATATTGAGTAGAGGGTAGGATAACTCTTCCTACACAAATATTAAGTATGATTTTTAGCATACAGAAATATGCTTTTTTTAAAAAAAAAACAACAACAAAGAATCATTATGATCATGTACTGTGTTGTTGAAAAGTCCATGTGAAAGGAAAATATTATAGGTACCAGATTACATTTGCCTGAGTGGAATTTTCCACCCACAATTTTATTCTGAACTTGGCAACCAGGTTCCCAATTATAATTCCCTGAGTCCCTCCACTCATCAGTACCATTTGGTTTTCAAGCACAGGGAATGATCATACTCAGCATCACTTTACACATCCAAGAAACAGTATAAACTTTAAGCCACAGGCAAGATTCTGCCCCGATGTTGTACTATAAATGAAGTAGAGAATGAGGAGCAGAAGCCAAAGTCCAGTAAGTTCTTGCATCTAGCAGACAACAAAACTAGCTGCAGCAAAAGGAGTAGGCATGAGGAAGGGGGAAAAAAAGAGAAGGAAGAAAGGAGGAAAGGCTTGTACAATAATTATGTTTGTGTTCCCTAAAAGAATTTACTAGTGTGTCCTCGACAGCATAAACAAGATAAGTGGGTTATATCAATTCTTGAAGGTTGAGGAAAAGAGATGTAATAATGGAGGCTGGTAGAACAATTCCAGAGAGTCTAGTCTCTTGTAGAAAAAGACAAGGATTTTTACTACTAGCCCTCCCAGTCAAAGTTGCCATCTTACAGGTTCTTCACTGGTTTAGAAGATGTAGCATCCTGGTTTCTGGGGACCCGAGGACAGGCCAAAATCCACAGGAGAACCATCACTATTTTACTGCCTTAAATTGCCTGCTTAGTCTGTGCCCAAGAGCAACTCTGCTCTTAGCCACACAGCTCTGGGGAGCATTAAGCCCATCAGGTCAATACTGAGAGGTACAAGACCTTAAATATTTTTCATTGTTTCAAGAATTTCAGATTTCCAGTATACAGGAGAAAAGCAGTGACAGTGAATGTCTTATTTGGTATCATACAGCCAGCATCGCTTTTCCAGGTCCCAAGTAAATTACAGAGAAACCTACCTATGCTATTGCCTAAGGACACAGCAAGAATCAGTGTCAGAGCAAAGTTCAAAATACAGAGAAACAAGCCAGTGCATGTAAATAGTCACTTCAGAGGGCTAAGTCTAGTGAATGAGATCCTTCATACTCATGAATAATGACTCACATGTCAGTGCAATGAATTGTGAAAACCACAGGTTGAAAAAGTCACAAGAGGCCGATATATTTATCCCCAAACTTGTATATGTAAGGGGATTTACTACAAGACTTTGCTGTAACTAATTTGTACTAACTGGCCTGTCCAAACCATTGTGTTTACTAGGAGTCATACAGTGAGAGGACGTGCAGGCGACGGGGGGAGAAGGAGGATGCTCTCTCATGTATGAGCACAGCTATGGCACTACGTAACCTCCTCTCCTCTGTGTTACTGCCTGCTGAAGGCATTTTTGGGATTGGTGGCATACAGGCATAACAACAGAAGTTAGGGAGAACTGACTGCTTTTTGCATCTAGGCATCAACATCCCCAGATCCTCATCGTCCTCTTTGCCGTTCCTCAAAGTAGATGATAATGATACTCAGACTCTCAGCACAAATGCCACACTCTGCCGTATGGCAGTTTCGGCAGTTGCTAACGTGCCAATTTTATCTGATATGCTGTCACCAATGAACAGCAGCTTTCGGGCCAGCTTCTATGACACCACCAAACAATCCTGATTGAATTGTTTGAGAGAGCAGCCATGGTACCTACCACTACTTGTCTCTGCTTGCATTTCCAAATGCCTTTTGTTGACTGTGAAAGACATGGAATGAATAGTGGCTTCGAGCTTCAAGAGCAACAGTTTTCTGGAACAGCCTCTCCCCACAAAACCGTTTCTGGGCTCATGAAATAAGCACGAGCTGGCACCGGAGAAGGGTACGGCAGAGATATTGTGTCCAGGAACAGCTGCACAATTTCAGCCTGATGTAAATATTTCCTTTGATGTCAAAGAAAGTCTGTAGCTTAGTCTTGAGCTATGGCAACAGAGTATCAGCACAAGAACTGTATGAGCTGTGAGAAATACACAGCCACAGCTAGCCAATTGCTAGCCCTGTTTACACATCTCAACGGCTGGACTGTTAAGAGTAGAGATGCAAGCTGCCCTTTAGAGCTCATTGCTATCTAAGTCTTGCAAGTCTTGGCATTCCCTGGGAGGACAGTTACAATTCACACTTTCCCCAAATTTATTTTCAGAAGATCTTGGAGATTAGAGGGGAAATAAAGTCCTTCTATGCTGTAGTGCATGACCACCATCTACACACAGTTGATCTGCAAAAAAAAAATTAAAATATCTAGCTTACATCTACACACTGGTTTCTGCTCAGAATCTATCAGTAATGGGCGTAACCTCATCATGGAGAACAGGAGAGGTGCCCGAGGACTGGAGGAAGGCCACCATCACTCCAGTCTTCAAAAAGGGCAAGAAGGAGGACCCTGGGAACTACAGGCCAGTTAGTC
>JAOXJM010000001.1:68874213-68888650 GCA_026413425.1 Tringa solitaria | reverse complement strand
TTTGAAATTCTTCTGCATGAGAGTCTCAAGGCTGCAACAAGTGCTTCCTAAGGTCAGGGGAGTGCTAGCATTGCTCATGGTACTGAAACCCACCATGCTTATGCTTTCTCTGAGGTGAAAGCATTGTCAAGACTGAAGCACTCAGCTGTGTTTAGTGAAACATCACCTCTGGTTTTCCCTACAGTTCTCACAATGGTATCTAGCAAATGTACTTCCTATCATCAACCTAGCTGTAATATACGTTACTCTGACATGATTTCTTCAGCCATGTCCTGGGCAAAGTAATTGCAAATTTTTAATTGTTAAAACATCACACCAAAACAAACAAAACCAAAACAAAAATATCATATTCTCTTTGGCCAAAGTGAATCCGAATAACACCTAAACCTCATACATGGGCTAAGATCTCAAACTGAAAATCTTTGGTTCAGCCAGATGAAACAAGTGCAATGTAACCTAAAAACACTCTCATTTCTAGGCAATTTTGACACTAGCGAGAGGATATTCCAGAAGCAGAGCATTGCCCCTTGGCCACCAGTTTATCATTCCACCAGCCTCTCCCATTCATTAATATTCATAAAGATATATAATAGCCTTATTTTCCCTTTATAAGCAAGGGAGAGATGAAGAGATAAGTAACAGCATCTTCTGTTGGTCTTTTTATTTCTGATCTATAAAGAATGATCCTTGTCAGCTGCTCTCCCTCTTTTCTAGTGCCAAACTGTGTGCACTATAGCGCCACCAGAAACAATAAAAATACTATGGGAAGATGACAAGCTTTTGGTCATGAGGAGTTGCAACATGAAGAGAATGTCATGTTGCATGTTCAGCTTCTACCCAGAATATTTTTAACAGCTTTCAAAATAAAAGAAGACATTGCCAACCATGCAATGATTTTTTTTTTTTTTTTAAAATGAGAACGGAGACTAAACAAACAAGATCTGTTTCAAGAGGGTAAGTAATATTTCTTAAACTCAGAGGTACAATTTGAGGTGTGGAGCAGTTTCTTCCTCTGTTTTTTTTTCCTGAGTCCACCAGAGGACACAGAAGTAGCTAAAGTGAGCCAGTAGTTGGGAATCCTGTTCGCTAATAGCTATCACCTAGATAACAAACAATTCCTACAATCAAGACTACTGGTCTTGTAAAATTATCAAGGAATCTTTAACAATTGTGATTTATGTTTTCTAATTAATCTGAAAGGTATAACCTAAGGAAGCAAACTGGTAAGAAATAACCAACTGCATGAACTGTATGATAAAATGTTATACTCAATAAACTGTTTGTACAGTATTAATGGCTGCCTTTTTTTTTTTTTTTGGTGAACAGGCACATGACACTAAAATATCAGTGAGTGGAAGAAACCCTGTTCCTGAAGAGGCAATAAGCAGAAAAAAAAAATAGGAAAGAAGAAAAAGTATTATTTACTGAAAAACAGAACATTAGGAGCCAGGTATCTTTGTGATGCTTTTACCTGAAAGATCAGAATTGGGGTTATACTTTAGCTCTTAGGTGAAATGAGTTTGACAGATTAGGTCTGGTTACTAGCTGTCAGTGAACTACATCAAAACACGGCACATGCATACACAGCTTACTGCAACTAGCTGTTCTCTGCTCAAGCCAGTTTCCCTCCAGAGCTAACATGAAGATAAATGAACTCCTGTCCCCAGGGAGAAGTGTCCCTCAATGAGGCAAAACAATATACACTCATAAACATGCTACAGCGCTGCTGCTCTTCTTGACTGTTACAAATAGAAGCAGAAGTGTGTCTTTCCCAGTAGTTAGATGTGGGCACTACATGAACCAGGGCTGTATTAGAGCAGGGGATAGGCAGAGGGAGACGGGGGGAACCCCTAGAAAAACATATTGCGGTTTTTTTTTTTAAATAGAAAAAAAGCTTAATGTTTTTCTCAGCTGGAGGGATTCTTCTCTCTTATGTCTGTTGCTGCGTCCTGATTCCTGACAGTTCTTCAACAAAAAGCAGCATTTCTTGTGAAAGTCTGACAAAAGGCACTTTCTGTAAAGATAAATTATCTCACTTTCTTTGCTTTTCTTTCTACTGTTTTGCCTCTTTATCTTTCAACCCCTCTCCTTCATACTACTTTTGCTGTTCATCACAATCTTTTGAAATGAAACCGGGCTTTAGCCATCTTATGTTTGCCCTATCACTCACTAGGTCACTCTAGGATATCTTGCAATTCCATTCCCTAAAACTGATTCCATTAGGAACAATTCTCTCAGAAGTTTGCTATTAAGCATATTTGCTAGTGGTTATGTTGAAACAGCAGCCACTTTAAACACAAAGGCATCAGTTCTTTAGTATTTTTAAACATGACTTATCTAAATCACACCACTTTGCATCTGAAACATAATCCATGATCAAGAAAAGTCAAAAGCCACATTAATCTGATTTAAAAAATCTCTCTAAAATAAAGGACCATCTGCACAAACACCTTTGAGTATCCCCCAAGAAATCTCCACGATCACTGAAATGTTTCTTGAATATCATCCACATCCAATACCTCTATACTTGTAAGCATCCATCGTCGATAAAACCAGAAAACCTTTATTAAGTGTGAAAGAAACACACTATTATCAAGTACAGCATGTGTTTCATATCCATACTTGCACCTATACCCAGAAAAACATTAGCAGAGGTTTAATAACTGAGTCCCTTGTGAAAGCGACCCTTGCAATGTTGCTTTCCTTTCTGCAGCTGCTATGGCAAGCAATGAACGGTACATCACATGTTCGCACCACTGAAGGTAAGGAATTTACGCAGATCTGCCTCCAAGCCCTATTAACTTGTTACTTAGTCTTAATTTCTTGCCAACAGGTAGCAAAGTTACGATAACTTTGGATGTCAGCAGTGGCTAAAGCTGGAGAGGCTTCAGCCCTGCTCTGTAATTTCCTCACACAAACCTCTCTGCAACTTCCCTTCTTCTGTAATATTTTTTTCAAGTTATGTACATTCTTCACCGGGAAAAAAAAAAAAAAAGTATCATTATACAAGCCTACAAGTATAGCTCTTACTATCCAGGATGCGGAGTCACCAACTAGTCAGTAGCCTTTCCCTTCCCCTTTAAGTTCCTTTCCCAAGAGTAACCATTTAAGAGTGAGCTACGGAGATTCCCAACAGGTTCCCTTTGGTTACATAGGTTATGCAAATGAAGCCATCTCTGTAGCTCAGTTCATTTCTGTTCACCCACAGACTAAAGCAGCGAGCTCCTCCCCCTCCAGTGGCTCCATCGTTCATCTCCGGTTCTGAACAAATCACTCTGCAAAGAGCCTTGGGGCAGCATTTGACCCTTTTCACCAAGAGAAGAGAGAAAAAGCACCAGGGCTTGTATCAGGCTTAAGGACATAAGAAGCTGGCAACATCCTTTACTTACCAACACAACAATTGATATTTTGGCTTAATAAGTGATAAACTGAGTTTAGTAACAAAAAGATGCACCATTACTTCAGATAATGGTAAATTTTTAAAATAGGTTACTGTGTAGCAGTATGGCTAAACCTTTTCTGTTCAGAGGATCAACTAAGTCTTTAGTTCCCAAACAACACCTCTTGCAACCATCTTTTCATGTAATTAGATAAAAATTTGAGTCACCCTCAACCCTCATGTTAAGAACCATGCCATTACATACACTTTCCCATTTATAGAGGACAGCAACTCTCCTCACAGCTGATGATGATTTTTATCCTCTTTTTCTTTGGATCTAATCTTCAGCCATCACACCTTTTCTACTATACATCATGACACCCAACCTGCATTTTCATAATTCATCAACTTTGATTTCAAGTGAAGAATCCAGATGTTTTTGCCCAACATTTTCTTTGCATTATTACAAGTACAATTCCTGCCTAGGTGAAGGTTTGATTTTCATTTTCATCCTCATGCCGTAACTCAGGGCAAGTTCATTACTAAAGTTTCAAATTTGGCTTGATATTTTAAACAGGTGTTACTGAATAACTTAATCAATGGCAGTATAAAGTTGACCTCTAATTAATAATGAAAGCGAAAATTCTGAATGAGCTGAGAGAAGGACAGTCCGAGGTTGTCAGCCGACAAAAGAGAAAGGTGCCGGGAAACAAGCACCCTAATTACGCCAAAGTTCAGGGTTACTGATGCAGGTATTTTCTCAGCTGTCAGTGATTCAGGAGGTTATATTATCCAATATACTATCCCAGACACACAGGTGACATATTCTCTCATCCTAAAAGAGGGACGTGATTCTTTGCCTAAAGAAAAGCTGCTTCAAACAGCGTTGCAGTGGTGGTGGTTGGTTTTTTTTTTATTATTATTCTCTAAATTCAGCACCTCTGGAAGGCAGTGAGAGGGTTAACAACTTTGCACCTTCTCAAACCATCAGGCCATATGCTGTGTGAGCTGTGTTACACAGCATCCTGCCAATCTTATGGATATACAGATCAACTGCTTACTTCAGTCCAAGTCTGAAGAATCAACTCGACGGGGACAAAAGGAGGACTCTAAATGTTGTGCACACTCACACGTGAATTATTGAGTGACTTCATTCAAAGCAGTCTCTTCGGGCACAGAATTTACAAGGGTGGGCTGGCAAATACATGCCATATACACAAAACCACTGACCTAGAAAGCAGGGATCGCTCTGTGACAGTCGGTGGCAACAGTTTGAGAAGGAACCTTTGAAAAATTCCATTTGAGGACAACAGGACCTGGCAGCTGTCAGCCCTGGTAGTCAAGTCAGTGGGGAGAAAGGCTTGGCTAGCCGTGTCAGACCTTTGCCAAGCTGTATTGGCTAAGGTTCTAGCCAAACCTTTCAGCACACTGGACATAATTAGTGCCGAAAAGGCCCTTTGCCCCGCAGCAGCCTGAGAGGAGCTGATAGGGAAGCATGGATATTGCCCTATTTTTATTCATGGATTATTTAGTTCCATGCACTCATGAAATCAGGTACTTGCAAGAGTTCAAGACATAAAATATATTATTTCAGGAATGCAGGAACTATGAAAGAGCCCAAAGTGTTTAGTTGTTGATCACTAACATAAAAGCATATGCAATCATCACCGAGCGTTTTCTTTAAGAGTACAAATGTGGTTGAGCCAGAATATATACCATTATTTGCTAGAGATTGGTATGAAAGCTGCTGTCAACAGGAGGTTAGAAATTGGTGTTACAACAAAACCTTGCCTTTTGTAGGCTTGTCTTCAGGAACTATAGGAATATGCATCCTGTTTAAGTTGTGTTGTCAGTGAGTATTCAGGTTTTAGCTTAGGCACCTGGTTAGGAATGTAGACATCCTATACAGGTAAAGGTATACAAGTAAGGGTATGGATAGCTTTTTCAGTGAATGATTTAGAATGGGAGCCTACCTGAAGTGGTCTCAATTATTCTCAGAAGAAACCATCCCTTCTCAATTGACCATGCAGAAAGCTTATCTCCTAGACACCTGCAACTAGATGCTTGGGCCCAGTTTCATCTCACCTCACCTACCCACAACTATCTAACGGTGTCATCTATCTTCCTTTGTAAGCAATGGAGAGAGGTAGAAACATAGGGATGCACCTATGTACTCTTTCCCTAGTATGTATCTACTCACCTCTTCAAAGACTAATGAAATTTGGACAATTCACTGAGTTTATACACCCAATTCTTGGCCTTGCAATTTCAGGCAGAATTAATCCCATGCTTACAGTAGAACATGTGATGAAACCCTCTCCTCCTTCTAAACACCGACTTTCTTTTCTGATCATAAAGGTATATTGTAAAACCATTCAAATCACACTTTCTGCAAAACCACAAACAATTTTTCTCTCTTTCAGAAATGCACTGTTGAAGTTCACCACCTTCCTGTGCACCCAGTGTCTACAGCTGGGCACATTTTCCACAGTACTCTCTCCAGCAAGATGCCAGTTTGCTGGAGATGTTGATGGTAATACAGCACCCCATTGACTTAGCTCCTGCCAAACAGCCCAGTTACTGCTTTGCAGTCACGATGGAAGGATTTGGCCTTTCTCCTGTATTCTTTCTAGGCATTCATGTAAGATACTCAGAACGGATGCTGAGGATTAGATCTACATAATACCTCCAAAAGAACTGAACAGAAAGGAGCAGATAAATGCAAGTAACCACATCACACCAGTGCAGATGGAAAATATTTACCCCAATAGACAAAACCAGGAATAGCAGAGTGTGTGTGATTTGTGCCTAAGCAGCAACTCAGCATAAGTGTCAGAACAACGATTTAGATGTTCTTGATATCTAATCTTACGTTGTATTGAGGACATTACAGTGCAACTGTGAGCATTCAATTCTGTATTAGCTACAGCAGCTGTACATATTAACTTCTCTACAACGTTGCTTCTGTTCTCATGCTGCCAAACCTCATGTCCCTTCCTAACACAACATTATGAGGGAATTTTTATATTTTTTTTTAAATCACAAGTCAGACACAACAGTCTGCTAAATCAAGAAATTCTCTTTAAGAAAAGCAATAGATTCTGAGCCTCCAGAGTACACTGGGGTCACGTTTTCTGGCTTTCCTCCACAGCAAAGAAGACCACAAATATACATTAAAAAGAGAGAAAAAAATAGAGGAAGAGAAAAAAAATTAGAGTGGAATCACTTGCCTCCAGCATCTGGCTCTTGAAGAGAAACATACGTGACTACCATTTTTTCATTAGCCTCTACTCACATGATCCTTACCACCCTCTATTAGGTGAAGAGTCTCACTAGATGATTCACAAAGCTATCTGCCAAGCATATTTGGGGCCATAAAATTTTACCCTTTGATTAGAAATACTGTTGTTATATAAGGATGTGGGCACACTTATCAGGTCATCATTTCTTTTGGGAGGCAGCAGTTCTGAATTGCAAGCTCTAGTCAGCAACTAACTCTGCCTGATGTTCTGCTAGTTAAGTAATTCTTAAATAAGAATGATATCAAAGTGATAAATACAAGCCCTCTTTGCTGTGCTCTTTTCATGGCCTCAGTCTACGTTTTATGTCAGAAAGTACAGTGAAGTATTGTAGATGGAACTGATAATGAAAACTGAAGTTATGGCTGCTTAACATTCTCAATTATAATGTCTTATTTTCAATCATTTATAACTTTGCCAAAAACAATGCCTCAAGCTGGCTTAAAGGAGGAGGGGTTCAGTAATTAAGTTAATCTGTTCCTGAGAGCATCAAGGAAAACTAGTTTTTAACATCGTATTTAGAGCAAAAAAAAAGTAATAATAAAGTGATTTCTTTGAAGCATCCATACATTCCCTTTCTCCAAAGCTGGCACCCATAAGTACGTAAAGGATTGTTCTACAATAAAGGAAGTTCCTATTTTGCAAAGTCGTAAAGCCTTTGAGGAGGAAAAAAAAGCAAAGAAACCACAAAATGTTTTGAACTTAATTACAGGAGCAAAGATCACAGCCAACAGGGAGCATGCCCTAGGACCATGATCCAGACGTCTGTATTTTGGGTTAGCTGATAGCAGTTGTACCAAGCAGGGCCATCCAGCCATCCCTAATTCCTCAGCAAATGGAGCAAACAGCAAATTGGAGGAGGAAAGGGTGGGTTAAATAATGAAGTGCTTGAGGGGAAGCAGTTTTTTTAAAACAATGAAACTCTGGAGTCTTTCTGTTCCTCTTTCCCAGCTGCTCTCTTTGCACACCGGTATGCAAATTTGTGTAAATCTATGCAAATTCAGGACCCAGTGTGTTCCGTTCGCTGGGTGCTTGCTGGCAAGCAGAGCTCCCTCTCCCTGGGAGCGCCAGGCTGCAGCACTCTCTGCCTTCCTGACCACACGCTCCACGTTTAGGAAGATGGGGAGAAGCTGCAGCACCACCTTAGCATGACAGGTTGTGCCAGCATGTCCAGAAAGGAGAGATGTGTATTAATGCAGGTGGACTATGCCTCACAAAGGTTAGTATCTCTCCCAGAGATGCTCTGTCCTCATGGTGGGCTTTAGCTGCCAGACACTGGGGTATCAAGTCCCTGCAGCCAATAGCACTGAGCAAGGCCTATAGTTTCTACAGTGAGGGACAGGATAATTGAGGTTGTGCAGGTTATTTTGGGGTATTGCACCCCTCCCCTTCACACCTACACTGTGGTAGGTGCAGGCTTTCTCTGGCCACCGCTCAGAGTGCCTTTGACACATCCTCACTCTTGGCAGGGCTGTCCCTGGCCCATCTCAACCACTCAGACCTGCGAAACTCCAGAAAACAAAAGCCACACCTTCTCTTACTGTCCCGAAACGCACTCGCCTTCGCCACGGTAAATTTTCCTCACAGGGACAGCACTGCTCCTGCACACTCACATAACCTCCTCCGCCAGCCAGCTGCTTGCTCCTACCACGGCACGACAAAAGGCATCTCCTACCCTATGCCCTTCGCCTTGCTCCTCACCACTGCAACACTTGCTTTGCATTTACATTCCTCCTCACTTCCAAATTCACAGCAAGAAAAACATTGTCGCCCAAAATCACACAGACTGGAGTTAGAACCAAGTTTAAATTAACTAATGAGCAGATCCAGCCACTCACCCTTTCTCATCCAAGAGCCTCAGGAGCGGTACCTTAGGAGCATGTCCAGCCTCTGTTGTCTTCTCCTGCTGAAGAAAAGATAGAAAGGATCTGGTAACAGTAACTTGGATTTCATCTGCTCATACGGCCCCACATGGGAATCAGACCCAAAGGCCACTTTCCAGGATCTCAACTCCTTACCAAATATCAATCAATATCAATCATAACCAGAATCTGCAGAGCTGAACCCTTCCATGCCGTCCTCTACCTCCATCAGCCAGGAGCACCCCTCACCCCCACAGCTCATTTCACCCTTGTCTCAGCACCCAGGAAATTCCCTCAAGAGGAAGATTTCAATACATATTTCAGGTTCAGAATGTTCATGTTTATTTCCTCTGTCCTTATCTGAAGTTTTGGTATTCTGCCACTGAGATTCTTGTTTGCCCTTCTGTAATTTTTGTAATCTTGATGCTTAGTCGGTGTGAGCTTTCATTTTTTGGCAGCATTGATAAAGGGGGTTGCTTTGTATAAACAAGTTTTATTCCCCTAATAGTTTCAGAACTAGGGCAAGCATGATTTAAATGCAAGAAATACTTATATTAATTATTTCTTTTTATGAACTGCAAGTAAGCATAGGAAACATCTAGCTAGGTATTAATGCAAAATGTTTTACTGGAGTAGCTGAGCCACTACAAATCAAGCCAAACATGGAAAATCCTCCTCACTTCTTTAGGAATAGGACCCCGTGCTGCTTGCCTATTTTTGCTTTTAGTTCTTTCCATTGTGCTTTTCCAAGTTTAAGAAAGTAACCAAGTAATGCTGTGCAGTATTTTCAACCCAATTCACAACCAGGAATTTTGGTCTTACCTGTGCTAGGGTTTAATTAATAAGTCCATTGTGATTTCCTTATATTATTTTTTAGCCCAGGTATTTATTACAACCATTAAAAAATTTGGTAGAAGCTGCAGCAGGAACAAGCGTTTGAGCTGAGATTAGCTTTACTGTAGTTTTGGTTAGGCTTAAACTTTCTGGCATAACTGGAAGAAGATACTACACACATACAAAAAAAAAATATTTTTGCTGGAATAGAGACAAGTCAGGAACTATGAATGAAGCAGAGATGTTTTGCAAGTTTTACAAGCATTGATTCAGCTAGCATGCTTTTTCTCTCAAGGTTTCCAGCTCTACCTTGCAGACAAAGGGGTTGGGCAGCATAGATAAGAGCCAGACTTGAACTTCGAACCTTCTGACTCTCAGATATCAAAACTTCATATTTTATTTCCTTTTGCTTGAGGCTCTTCTGATGAGACACTAAGGGAAAGTATGTTGTGTTCTACTGGTCTCTAGCCTGTACTTCGACAATGATTATAACCCCACACATACAAAAAGGTATAAATAAAACAAAGAGAAAAAAAATAACTTCCTGAAAGAAAAACTCTTGACTGTCCTCCCAAAATTATGTGCTAGCCCTGACCCTTTGGATGCATCAAGACATCCAAGCCTTTTAACTTCATGAAAATCTGTTTAGATAGCTTACTCTGAGGGCAGATTTATGTCCAGAAAATTTGGAGTTGCTTACCAAAAGGATGAGAGTCATTTATTTTCCTGTTACCGGTCTGCCACAAGAATGAGATATCATCAGCTAAAATATTCAGCAGAAGCTAGTCCTCACATTTTTTTCCCTTCTTTTTTCTCTTTCCCTCTTTGAGACCAGTTACCTATTTAACTCCATCCTGTCAATTAAACCAGAGAAAAAAAGCAAAGAACTAATTAGGCAACTGTGTAATTTTAATTAGCTGTTTTGATAATTAAACTAATTAGTTCCCCTGTGTTTCCACAATATGTGGTGGACTGGTTTTGATATCACGGCTTCAGAGTTCCATTCCATTAGTTAATTAGTCACTTTTGCATTAGAAAGCTTTATTAATGGCCTTAATTTGCAGTTGAAATGAGAAATCTGCTGTCAATAATTTGGATAATTGCCTACTGTTTGATTATAAAGTACAAAAGTAGCAGCACACTATTACATATGCAAATCCCAAGGGTTATTTCCTGGATGCTTAGCTTTCTTGATCTACATTTCATCCTCTCTGGCTTTCTGTTTTTTCTTGACCCTGTTAGGGGGAAGAGAATCCAGCTTATTAAGAAAATGAAGGCCTGTTTTTTTTCCCCTTGTCCTGTACTGCATGTATGCTTGTGCCTGCAATTGTTAAAGTTATTGCTTGCTTTGTACCTAATTAGTGTCCTTGGAATTAAATGAACAGCTCTGTATACACCTCTAGCTCCTGCAGCCATGTTTGTGCATTGAATAATTGATTCTACTCTGCTAATCAGATAGGGACATAATGAGCCAGTTTAATTAAATGGGGATCTAACCTGGTGAACACTGGGAAAATATTTGCTCATTTACTTAGTAAAAGGCCACAGTTGCTTTTCATTGGATGGAAGGGAAGGTTACAGAAAGTAAAGTAGGCTTTGAAAGCAGAAGCAGTTCACTGCCTGTCTACCCCTCGCAAATCAGGCTACTTGAATAGCAAAAAGCTTTAGTAAGTTTGAAAAAAAAAAAAAAAAAAAAGGCTTAATCAAAGGGCCAGGAGACGCTGAAATTGCTGACAGGTTTCCCTGCCTCTCCCAAAGGTGTCAGCATCACTGTTCTGCTATGCTCTAAGAGGCAGGTTGCCTGGTCTTACAGCCCTCAGTGATTTGCAGAAAGAATTTCAACTCAGTGCATTGCCAGTTGGTGCCTGTGTAACTGCAATAAGGTAAGATTCAGTTGCAGTCTCTCTTCTTGGTGGTAGGGTACTTAACTTCAGGTGCATATGTGTTTGTCTTTTATGAAACGTGGCCGTTTATCCTGATGTTTCCATATAAATCCTGCTATTAAGCTCTTCAAGTTATTTCTGTGGATGTTGGTATTGGTATGAAAACTTAGGAGGTAGTGACTGGGGGAGAAGGGGGAGGGCTGCCAGGAGTTACGTAACTGTAAAGTTTTTTTGGCTATTTTGAATAAGCAGCTAAAGGCTTTGAAGATAGCATCTGATCACTTTCCAACTTTAAAGTGACTACGGCAATAATTCTTCTTTAACGCCAGCTAAATCTTTGGAATGGGAAGATGATTACGGTCTCTAAATGCAAAAGATTACCCACGTCTTCAATGACAGCTTAAGTGAAACTTACAGTCTTCGCCATAATCTGCAAAAGCAAGCACTAGCTAAATACGCATCTGTAATTCTAATTGCACATCAGACCAAGTTTACCTGCAGGGATAAAGTAGTGCAAGGCCAATATAGAAACAACATGGTGCTCATCTGCTGTGGTGTACTAGGATGAAATAGCATATTGACCCTGAATCCATACTCTGAGTAAAAGCAATTGTCATTCTGCCACTGTAACACCTTGTTGCCAGTGGCGATGTAATTAAAGCTGTGAGGACTCATTTTCCATTCTTATCTCTTAAGCTCGTCTGAATCAGAAACTGTTTGTCTGTGGTAACTGAGAAAACGTACTACAAGGCTACATGTTTATGTATGAATTTTTGGTAGTCTATTTTTGTGGGGCGATGAGGGGACAGCTCTAAGCATCTTATTTCCAACATTCATTCTCCTACTGTGTGTGTGTATATATATAAAATACAACTTGTGTGTAGAGATATATATGTAATTTTATATATTTGATTCATACACACATATATAGATAGATATATAGGCACACACGCACATACAGTTTAAATTTTACTCACCCCCTTTTCTCCTCTATTAAAATTCCGAATGGCTAAGAGGATTTTCTCAATTTAGTCATACTTTTAATCTTCACTGAAATGAGTGATGACTTCTTATAATAAAAAGTTGACAGGCTTACATTGCGCACCGGTGGATTAGTTTCCCTTGGTGATGAGGTTTTCTTTTGTGCGCCGTGTGTCTGTTTGATGGAGGTTTAACAGAAAGCATTTTGGCAGAAATTGGATGCAGCAGGGATCATCTGGAGATGGCTGCTGTTCGATATTAACTGCACACAGTAACTTTTTTTTTATTTATTTTTTTTATTCTTCAGCCAGGTGACAGAAGCAGCCAAAGCATGTTTTTCCCTATTGAAAGAAATAGAAGCATTTTGGGGGGTGATTATAAAATCAAATGTATGTGCACGGTATGAACCTCCTTAAGCATCGTGTTTAATTTGCTTTTGGCCATTGTCTAGTAAAAGCATGAGAGTAAGGCATTCTTTGTAAGAAGTTATCAGACCCATGAATGTCTGCAACATGTACCTTTTTTTCTTAAAAAAAAGAAAAAAAAATCAAATGAAGGGTTTTCTATCCTCTGGGTAGGGGGGGAATAGTATGAATTTAAACAGGATATTTTTATAAAAACCGCTTTTTTAAAATGTGTATGAGCCTAATTATTTTTTGGGAAAAAAAATCAAAATAATTTTTGTGGCTTTTAAAACTTTCTGTCAGGCACAAGGGGGCATAAACAAGTATAACTGCTTCCCAGTATCTTCAGCAATGCTGCTTGATAGGTGTGATGAAGACATGAGACAATTTCAATGTCGATTTGAGAAGGATCCAGTAGTGGATTTGAGCGCCCTGTATGTGCTCTGACACCTATGTTGCTAGCTGAAACTAATTCTGTAACAACTGCCTGATTAGTTTATAATCCTGTATCAATAATTGTACTGGACACAAAATTACACTGTTTTCATGAATCACGAGTAGGACTGAGTAGCCAAGGGAAGCTCCTCTCCAGCTCTTCTGAATGCAAAGCCTGCATAAACCAAGGTTTGACCAGGCTTTGCTTCAGGAGATGCCTACTCTTGATAGTTCACCAAAATATACTCTTCCTAAGTGCATCTAAAAAAAATTCCATCTAAACAATCTAAATTTTTGTAAGACTTTCTAAATTCATGCTGTTCTGCCATACTTACATCCATAAGAACAAGCAGAGAGATTCACACTATGCAAGAATTGGTCTTTCAGAAAACATGCCACACAAGTACAATGTGAATTCAACACCAGTTGAGCCCAGTTACATAAGTAATTCTAGAAAGATCAACAGAAATTGTTGAATATATTGTAAAGTATGTCATGCTTATCATGAGTGCTCTTATAATTTGGTTCTAGGTGTCCAGATCAGACTGACTTAATTTTTTTTTTCTTTAAGGAATTTGTCTAAAGTGCCAAATAGTTACCAGTAGAATAATAATGAGAGGGATCTGAGTACTTTTAATACTTTAGAATTTTAGCTGACACTTTAAAAATTAATATTTTTTTTTCAAATAATAAAAAAACAATAGTCTTTTTTTCTATTTCACTGAACATTTGAGAACAGGAGGAATATGTTTATAATAGAGATAGGAAAAGCTTAATCTGCACTTACCTCTGGTTCAGACAGCAAGCAGTGACAATCCTGCTTTCCTTGTCAAGTTTTCAAGAACTCACAATCCTTAATTTAAACACTTGAGAAATCTATGGAGCCTGTCAGTCTAGTTAATGAAGCCTCCTCCTTCCCCTTTTTTAAACAAAATCTGACTTGTCTTTAAAGACCACTTAAGGCATATCTCTGATTATACAAACAGGTTCTGTCCTAGAAGAGTGAATAATCCAATAATACTTCTTTCGACTTGTTTCCCTTACCACCCCCAATAGTCCACTAAAGGAATATAGCTTTTTTTAAAGGTAAGGAGCTAGTCTAAAATAAACCAAAGATATAAGCCGTTTTCAATACAAAGAGTATGCAATACTCAATACAAATCACTGCTTTGATTAGACGGCTTCTTGGTCTTAGGTCATTTAGAAGGTTATGTACATGAATTAATAATCCCTTAAGAGTCTTTTACATATCTATCAAAATTTTTCAGATATTTACAAGTCATGAAACTGCTTCGTCAGCATCACCCAGCATATATGAGAGTACATATATATAAAGATACAAGAAGAGATGTTGTAACAA
>JAOXJM010000001.1:68841595-68865926 GCA_026413425.1 Tringa solitaria | reverse complement strand
ATAACCCTTTCAGTGAAAAAATTTTTCCTAATATCCAGCCTGAACCTCCCCTGGTACAACTTGAGGAATGGCAGAAGACTGAACTGATCTGGACTTACGATAGAAATTTTTCCAAAAAGCTGAAGTTCTGTAAATAATTGTGCCAGTCTTATTTATGAAAGGGACCTGCAGCAGAGAAGGAGTGAGTACAGTGACAGAAAGAGAGGGAAAATTTCTTGTGCTGGGTTTCCTATCAAAACAACAGTCTTGGGGAAACCACAGCCTCAGACAGGGGCCCAAGCCTTTACTATTAATTAAATAACAACATTAAAATAACAGGAATGGCTCCTTTTTATTTACTTGGTGCTACCTTTAACTTGCATTACAGTAATTAAGAAAAATTTGGGTTGGGGTAAGGCTTTTCAAGCTGTCATAGCAAAATTAATATGGAAAGATTGAGATACATCTCCGATGGTGGAGGCAGAATATTTATCTTTAATGGGAAAATGTTGGGATTGCAAGTTCTTCTTTTTTTTTTTTTTTCCTCCCCTGTATCTTCAAAAGGAAAAAGGAGAAAGTTCCAGCTATAAAAGGTATTCGTCAAGAACAGCCATCGGCCAGCACCACAAATGAGCAACTCCAGTGTGAAAACACTTTCAAAGTTCTAAATGAGTTGTCCCTGTGGTAATAAAGAAAGGCTGTTTTACAGCATGACAGTATGTAAGACAGCATTGTCAGCTATAGTTTATTTAAAGCACAAGGCCTGTAACAGGAAAATAATGACTTTAATAAAATTTACTATTGACTTTGTAGGCTAAAATCTTTCTGTCATCAGGAATACAGAAAAACAACCTGCCTGAAAGCCCTTCACTTAAATATATTCCTTTAATATTTCAAAGCAACTTGTGACTTTTTTTTTAATATACATGCTACTTCAAAAGATACTGTAGTGGGGTGGAAATTAGTATTTTTAATAGAAAGTTGGAATTGCTTACATAAGGGAAAAACTGGTAATGACCTATGACACTGTCTACTGAAAGCAACATTTGAGGAAACTGCAAAAGCAGTTAATGCAATTCCTTGAAAAGCTGTATAAAGCTATGTCACAAATGAATGATTTATAAATTACTGAACGTCCTTCTCATCTAGAGGATATCTTTTAATCATGCGCTGTAGTTTTCTCTGAGTGAACTCCAAAGAGCCTGCTGCAGAGATACACAGAAATCTGCAGCATGTTAACAAGGTTGGGGTCATTTCTAAGAATTGAGGGGGGAGCAAAAAAATAAAAAATCCTCACATTCGGCATGATTTTACTTTCGAACCAATTTGATTAAATGCACTATAGCTTGCTGGTAGTGTGTAAGAGGTCACGCCTTTTATATGAAAGACTGCAGAATTTTCATTCCTTTAATGTTTTTTTACATAGTTAAAATAAACTGTGGTAAAAAGTTTCCCAACAGCATATGACAGCTCAATTTAGAGGTGAAACCTTTTAATAAAATCTCATGAAATGAATGCTTTGGTTTATGCACTCTGTTTGTGTTTCCCACTGGAGTGCTTAGCATTGTGAAGCGGTGGTTTCTTTCTGTACTGCTGCAGAGCAACACCACGAAGGAGAGTCTGGAGCCTTAGAGCAGAAAAGATGTAGCTTAGCCACAGTAAAATTGTTGATGGAGGAATCTTAATTTACAGAGAAAATGCTTTCCTCTTGACTTAAAAAAAAAAAAATGCTATTGTGCATTAATTTACATTGCAGATAATTAATTAAAAATGAAGAAAAATATTCCATAGAGGCTTTTTAGAAAGGACTCTGGGGTCCAGAAATAGTATTAAGAGGAGAACCAATTAAAGATTTATCTGAGAATGAATAATTTTGCTAGGACTTTGGCAGTGGAACTGGCTGAAGTCACATTTGTTGTAGCTTTGCCTTGTTTCATGCACATCCACAAAATCCTCCTTATGTTTGCTAAGGGACATATCAAGTAAGAAGTAATCTTTCCATAAGAAAGCCTGTCTTCCCTAATACGCTGCATAAATACCACCTTAAAAAGGTGGCAGTATGTTTCAAACTCCCAAAAGTTTAAACATGCAGTTCATAGAAAATGTAGTTCATTTCTATGCTCAGAAATGCAGAGCTTGTTCAACACTACGGCGGCAAAAAAGGTGAGGATCAGAGCAGGACCAGGTCTGACAGAAACAACCTCTTATGCTATATGAATTATACTGTCTCAGGATATCCATACAGCCAACATGTTATCAAGTGTTGCCAAGAATCTAACAGCCAAAATAATATAAATCACTGGGAGCCAGTATCCCATTGAATGAATGCTATGCAGGCCCCAAAAAACATAGTCTTGCCAGGATGTTTTTTGTAAAACACTTGTCTATTTTATCCTTCCATAGTGGCTTAAAAAGCTTTGTTGTACTACTGACCATTTGTTTATATGTATGCAGTTGCATGATGTATTGTCTGTCATCCTTTGTGCATTTTTGCAGCTAGGAATATTTTTCTTTCTGGTACATTATTCTAGCCTTTCATAATTTCATACCAAATTTCATTAAGTTTGTCACACTGACACACTGTGACATAGCAAACATACCTGCCCAGAATTAGGTTCATGTTGCTCTTTCCCTCATTTGGCAGCGCCAAAAGTGCCAAAAGACTTTTGGGGTTTGCTCCAATGTAGTCTTAGAAGAGATACCCTAAAAACGTTTTGATTTTTGTAGGTCTGCCAAACTTTTGTAAGTATCAAGGTCGCTAAGGATGAATTACTACTCTGAAATGCTACAGCTGGTTTCAGCCCTGTAAAGAATATAGGAACTAGAAAAGCTACAAATTCTTATTTTTGTATGAACACTCAAAGAGTCAAGGGTAAGAAGAAATGTGTACTACTGCTTACAAATATTTAACCAAATGTCTCTCTGCTATGGACACTTAAGAGGTCCCTTCACTCACTCTCCCTTCCATTTTAATCCCCATCTCACACCACAGCTCTAAGGACTTAGTAAGGGAGTGACCCTATACAAGGGATGTGCTCACACTTGATCTGTTGCAGGAATAGACCTCAGGCCTCATATTTAAATCGGTGTTTCACTTCTGAAATAAGATGTTGAATCCATTTTTAAGAGACCCACTTTTCAAGACATATCAGCCCTCAGAAATTTCTATCCTCTTTAGTAAGAAATGCTGAGAGCTCATTGCTTGGAGAAAAAATCAGGACTAAAGAACCTCAGTCTAAATTTTGGAGCATGTCTTAGACTCCAGATCTTCAAAGTCTAGCCCTTACGTTTTATCCAAACTGCAAGAGGATAGTTTTATTAATTTCAGCTGGAGGTTATTTTTTCTTTTATCTTATTTTTCAAGGCGTGTGTGAGCTGAGGGAAAGACTTCAAATCTATAGCTCATCAACTTTAACAACTTTTTTTTTTAAAGGCAGTATTCATATAATGTAGAACACAGGACATTTATTCATTAAACTCTTCCCTGGGGTCCCACAAACTCCAGCTTTTCTACTATAAGTTGGGCAGGAGGAGGAAGATAAGACAAGACAAGGGAAAAAAAAAAACCAACCGTTTTGAGGAGGACATTATTATCTTTTAAACTTTTTATGGATGTACCTATTTCATCCTGTAGTTGTTCTCTTCAAATTTTTCTGGCATTGCTTTGCTGCTCAGTAAAGATATTGGCAGTTATGAGGAACCGTATTATCTCCAAAATAAAAAGAAACATCACTTGACAAAGACATTCCATGTAAATAGTTCTTTCTAATATGCAACTGAAAATTTCGCCTGAGGTGAAATAGTACGACTAGAAGATGCCAAGGCATCCTAAGCCTGGATAAATGATTAATGGCTTCATGATATAGTATCTACATGTAAGACATCTGAATTATCTAGGATGCTGGATGGCTTAATTCAAGTGCACATATGATCCTTAAATATCTTCTGTTTTGAAGGATCACCTGACACAGTTAATTATGGAGCCAATGAGACAGACGCTCTGCTGGACCTCAAACTTGCAAACAAAGAAGAATTGGTTGGGAATGAGAAGGTCAGGGGCAGCCTTCACTGCAGCCACCATGAGATGGTGGAGCTCAGGATCCCAGGAGGAGGGAATGAGGGAAAAAGAAGAACCACAGCCCTGGATATCAAAAGAGCAGACTTTGCCCTTTGCAGGGACCTCTTTGTAGGAATCCCATGGCATGTGATCCAGGAGACAAAAGAGGTCCAGGGAACCTATTTGATTTTGAAGAATTCCTTTTACCAAGCTCAAGAACAGTCCATCCCAAAGTTCAGAAAATCAAGCCAAGGTAGCAGGGGGCCTGCATGGTTTAACAAAGAGCTCCTCATAAAACTCAAACATGAGAAGGAAGCATATAGGAGGTGGAAGCAAGGTCAGAAAGAATATAGCAACCCTGTTCAAGTATGTCAGGATGGAATTAGGAAAGCCAAAGCCTACCTGGAGCTGAGTCTGGTGAGGGCAACAAGAAGAGCTTCTACAAGTACATTAAAAGTGAAAGGAAAATGAATCAAAATGTGGGCCCGATGCTGAACAAGTCAGGAGACTGGTGTGAGGGTTTATTGAAAAGGCTGAGATCCTCAGTGCTTGGGTCTTTACTAATAAGACCTGGCTTCAGGAATCTCAGGCCTCTGAGATTTTCTGAAGCAATCACAATTTGCCCTCAGGGAAGAGAGACCCAATTAAGGTGTATTTAAAATATCTGTGCATATACAACTCCATGGTGTCTGATGGGATGCACCTGTAAGAGCTGAGAGAGTTGCTGAATGTCATTGCAAGGCTACGCTTGATTCTCTTTGAAAGATCATAGTGACTGGGGGAGGTTTCTAAGGACTGCATGACAGCAAAACCCCCATCTTCATGAATGAGGGATTTGGGGAACTACAGAACTATCAGCCTCATCTTCATCCCTGGGAACATGATGGAGCAACCAATCCCAGAAGCTATTTCCAAACACATGAAGGACAAAATAGTGACTAGGAGTAGTCGGTATGGATTTGTGAAAGGAAAATCATGCTTAATTAACCTCATAAGCTTCTATGACAACAACTAACTTGGTGGGGTAAGGGTAGACCATTAGATATTGTTTCTCTTGACTTTTGCAAGTCTTTGAGTACTCTCTCCCAAAACTTCTTCACAGAAAAGCTGATGAATTATGAGCTACCTAAATGGACAGTGAGATCAACTGAAAACTGGAAGAACTGCCAGGCTCAAAGAGTTATGACCAGCAGCTCAAAATCCATCTGGAAGCTGGTCACTAGGGGTGTACCACAAGTGTCAATATTGGTGCCAACACTGTTTAACATCTTCATTAGTGATCCAGATGATGGGGCAGAATCACCAGCTTGAGAGCAGCTTTGCAGAAAAGGACCTAGGCGTCCTGATGGACTGTAAGTTCATCATGAGCCAATAGTGTGAACTGGAGGCAAAGAAGGTCAATAACATCCTGGGCTGTTTTGAGGAGCACTGCTAGCATGTTGAGGCAGTGATGTTTCACCTCAGTTCAGCATTGGTGAGGCCATATCTGCAGTGCTGGGTTCAGTTTTGGGCTCACCAGTACAAAAGCAACAAGTGAGGTTCTGGGTTGAGTCCATTGAAGAACTGCAGAGATGATTAAACTACTGGAGCATCTGTCAGATGAGGAGAGGCTGAGATCTGGGACTGTTCAGCCTGGAGATGTGAGAGCTCATGGGGGATCTAATTAATCTGTATAAATACTCGATAAGAAGGTGTAAAGAAGATAGAGCCAGTCTCTTCTCAATGGTGCTTAGTGACAAGAAAAGGTACAGTGGGCACAAACTGAATTTTCAGTCAAACTTAAGAAAAACACTTTTTACTGTGAGGGAAATTGAACATTGGGACAGGTTGTCCCAAGTCACTGTGGAGTCACCATTCTTGGAGACATTAAAAACCTAACTGCACACGGCCCCGGGCAACCTCCTGCAGCTGACCCTCTTTTAAGCAGGGATGTCCAGCTAGACAGACTCTAAAGCTTCTCTCCAAACTCAATATTCTGGGATTTTTCTTCTTCTTATTATATATAAAATCTTTGTAGTTGGAGTTCATATCATACACAGATAAAAGGGAGTGTTAAAGCAGATTGCAGAAGACCACTTCCCTTTCAGTAAAACCCAGGAAAACTTGTTTTTTCTCTTCTTGCTTTCTCTCTTCTTCTCAGTTACTTGGTTGAGAAAAGGAATAGGTTTCCGGCTTGTACTGATTGCTCAGCTCCCTGTCTCCCAAAAGATCTCACATTTGAACACCTGTCTTCCATTTTGTTATTTTTGATCGATTTGAATAGCTGAAGTGTTTGATCAGAACTGAGACAATGGCTTCAACCAAAGCCAGTTTGAGACATCGAGTTGTAGGCTGTTTACAATAAAGGCATGTGAGGGGGGGCTTAAAACTTAAAACAGTAAAACTTCTTCAAAGACATTGAACTGTTGGAATCACACCATGTATAGAAACTTCCTTTTGGAGGATAACAGTTATAAACACTGACTTCAATACAGTTCAAGCTGTAGCTGTACCTTTCTTTACCCTGTGCTCTATTGTACGTGGAGAGAACTGTAATTAGCATATATATGTGCCATCATAGCTTCAAGTAACTGTTTAGTTACAGTTGGAGTTGTCTCCAACTAGCAATAGCAAATGCACAGATTCTAGAAGAAAGTTGTTTTCAGGAAAATCCTTCTTGTCTAGACCTGATCACTCATTTTTGAGTAAACTTATTCTTCAGTAGGTGTTCTGCCTTTTTATTTTTCTGAATCTCTTTTGCAATTGAATAAGAAAAAAAAAAGTTGATTCCCTTGTGTTTTACAATCTTATTGACCAAAGCATAATGCATTCCTTTTCCCCCAAACCATTTAAAAGGCAGGTAATTTCAACAATTCTAGTATCTTCCTTGCTTTTGTATTCACATGGTATAAACTAAAATTATGCACAAGATTCATCAAAGCTGAGCTGTACTGCTAAGAAGTGTATAACTCAGATACAGAATGAGCCATTTAAAGAAGTTATTGATGCCAACATTAAATTTACAATTATTCATAAAAGAAAACCATTTGAAGAATTCCCCATGCTGCAAGTACACAAAATACTTTGCTACGCATAAGAAGTTACATTTATTAATAGCTCTTTTTTGCCAGAATCTCATTTCACCAAAGGAAACTTCATCCTCCAATGGGAATAAGAATCACATGAACGTCACAGATGCTACAAGTTTATTTGCCATAACAAAAAAAAAAAAAAAAAGACATCCAACTATCTCATAACAACATTTCAAAGTAGGCAGCTGCTAAAATGTAGGATACAAGAAAACTTAGGTACAAGAAATTGTTGTAATTAATGAACATTACTAACTACACCTTTTCCCCCCCACCTTGGGCTCATGCATAGTGCTAGAAATGCTTCACACAAATGTTGTTATTGTAACATCTAACTTATGTTACATATAATATGAAAATTTCTTTATTGACGATGTTTCACTTATTCCCTTGCAGTGATAGTATATAGAGATCTCATATCTAGGGCCTTAGTTTTCCAGCCAGTTGGGCTACAACATTATTTAGAAACTTTTTTAGAAATACCATGATTATCATAGGAATCAAGTATCTCACATTGGCTTTGGTAGGATATGAAGTTGATCAGTAGTTCAAAAATCTGAATGATCTGAAGCTGGGAAAGCAAAGGTTATGAGCTGAAAAAGTTATATTTGCATTATTCAGCAAAATAATGTTTTAAAAGTGTAAATAGCTGGGTTATAAAAACAGCTTCTTTTTTTTATTATGTGGAATGTTTTTTGCCTAGAAGTTTTGGTACAGACATGAAAATTCAGTTATTTAAGGCTAGAGATACTCTAAATTTTAAAGTTTTGTTTTTTCTTTCAGTAGGAGTATGGCAAAAAAAATCAAATATAGAAATACATATAAACCAAATCTCTTATTGAAAGCAATTTATAAGGGAGTATACAGGCACCATGTATTTCTTCATCTACTAGTACAAGAAGTCTATGTCTCTCTCCTCATTAGTGGTTTGTATTTTTGGTTTGTTTTTCCAAGGATCTCCACCTATGCATCTTTCTTATTTAAAATTAAAAATAGAATGGCAGATGAGGTGGCAAAAAGAGATGCTCTAATAAAATTGATATGATTGTATGAGGGGTTGTTTTCTTTCCTTTTTGAAACAAGATCTCTCTGTAGATGAGGACAGTTCAACAGTTTCACATCTGTTCTAGGAGCACCCCCTTTGACTGAACACATACCCAAACGTGTAGGATGGTCATCCTACTGCTGAATACAGTTTTCAGGTGGCCCTAGAGGTAGGCCACCATCACCACCTCCCCTTTTTTCAAAGCAATCTTTATGTGTTTGTCAAAGTCTTCGAAGAAATAAGAAATTAGGCTTCACAGTTTCTTCTTTGTAATAGTCCTTCCCTAATAGACTTGTACCCTTCAAATGCAATCAGATTCTACCTTCCTTTGCTGTCCTAGAGTGTGTTCAGACATCTTCTGTCCTAGTTCTCTATATCTACCTTCTTGGCCATTATGTTTTTAAAGGAATGCATCAAAACACAGCTTCAGATTGTATCGTTCAATCTCTAAAGAGTTTGTGGACACTCCAAAACATGACATCTGCTTTTTGATGAAAACTGGGGTTTTGCCTTTTAAAAGAAGGAGTCTTCTGGAGATCTTGTTGAGTTTGATGCGCATAAATTCAAAATCCTGGCTAAAATCATGACGTAGATGACGAGCAGAAACATGAGTTCTTCCATCTCCAACTTCTGAGGATTGAAGTGGAAAGGATCAGTTGATCCCTCACATGTCCCACATTCACATCCTCCTTTCCTGCAAGTTTCAGCACCAGAACTTGTCAGGAGAAGCAGTTACTTGTGAGGATCACACAAAAAGAGCTTGAGACCACCTGAATGGTAGCAAAAGCATCCCCGAATTTTTTCTAGGCTTTTCCAGAGCCAGGCGCTTGGTATTGGCAGGGTGTAAGGTGTATGTGGCAGACACATCAAGCAGGCTATCTCAGGCACAAAAAGGAAAGCCTAAGGTCAAGGAGACTCTGTGTGATCCATGGTTGCAGAGTTCAGGTGAGGCTTGCCTATGGGACTATTGTAGAGTTCATGACCACAAAATTCCAGAGGCTGTGACTGAGCCTCAGGCAGGCTGTGATCCATGAACCAGCTGCCAGGCATGTGAAAACCTGGCTCTGCTGAGAACTGTGAGGCAGGGTCTCAAATACCCTGAATGATAAGACTGGAACTCTGCTCTCCTGAGTTTCCACAGTCCATAAAGACAGGCAGGAGTCAGGACCTAAAATCCTCGGAAAAAGATTCCAACGTCTATGTCTCGGGGTACAACAGAACAACTCAGAATTATAAAAGGGCACCTCTGTATAATTAGAACACCCTTTTCAATATCCCTTTACATCACTTAACAACATACCTTTACTTAGAAAAATATAATTCAGTGGTTTTAAAGTGGTCATCTTTGAGTTCTTGATCATGGAAATTATGTTTTAAAATTCTGTACATCCAAAAAACTCAGAACTAATGAATAGAATAATATAACAAAATCTAAAATTTGGTTGCCTCTGGTTATGGCTTGTTGCCAACCTAGGCAGTAAATAGCCATGGTCTGTGGACTGCTTTCTATTAGTGGTTAGAGTCCATTAAGCACGCTCCTAGAGCACATAAACCAGTTTAGGTTCATCTGAAGGGAATGCATTTCTATGGCTGGAGACCTCACCATAGTGTAAACCACGGGGTGCAGGGACAAAGATTTTCAGATCAAACGACACTCCTTGTCAGGATTAAAACTCTAATGCAGATGCACCAAGAGACAGTTCAGGGCTTTAGACATTTTCCATTACACCGGGAACTGCTAATTTTATCTGATTTTAGATTAGCCAGTCTGCAGTTAAGTGACACGTGACACACTGATGCTGACCTTCATGGCTCTAACTTGGGTCTTAGGGTGCTTGTGACCTAAAAAGTTGACTCTGCATGCTCTATTCTCAGTAGGGTTTTCCCTGACTTGTTTTTATAGTGGTATTTGTAGTGCAATAGTAGTACTGTCAGACTATGAGTCAATTCTCTGCTTTTACATTAAACATATATTTTCTTTCTTCTTGCACTGTTATCTCTGTATCAACTCATTCTCAGCCTATTCCAGGATTTAACTAGACTGCTTAGAGGGAGGTCAAATAGACTTTTATTTTGCCAGAGATGTTCATTTTATTTGCTGTCTAATACAAAATAAAGACACCTTTTTTTTTTTTTATTCCAACATAAGTTTTACTCACCAGTCCAGGCTGTTCTAGGACCCCCATTCAAAAGACTCACATGGGCCAGTGAAGATGAATATGGCAGAGCAGACATTTGAATCTGGCTTCTCACAGCAGATGGATGTCTTAACTACTGACTCTTCTGAAATGAACTGACTCGGTTCTCTTCTTCTTCTTCCTTCTCTCTCTGGAAATTAAAATCTGGACCTGTGAAATTTTTTCCAATTAAAGTTTCAATGATTTTGGCATGTTCTAACAAAACCATTGCATCAAAAATGCCTTATACATAATTGGTTGAGCCAACAGATGTCACATTATGGCTTAAGCCCTCCTGAGCACTAAGGATCAGAAAGTGGCATTTTTAATAAAAGAGCCTTTTCTGTCAGTAAACCCCAGACATGACCAGTAGATAGATTAATGTCTGTGTGCATCCAAGTTACCCACAGATGGTAGAATAATCTTGGATGGGTTTTCTTGGACAATGACTTGAGATTTTCTTCATAAAACGTCTTTCTAAAAGCCATTAAGATCTGTCAGATTAAAATAAAATCTCCAATGCCTTGAGGAGTCAGAAAAACAAAAATTCTATCATTCATTCCTATTTATATAAGGAAGCTCACCGCTAACTCTGTTTTTAAAATATAAGCAGTAGCTAATTTTCCAGTAACCACTCTCGTAGGGACTTACTGAAATTCCATGGTTTAATAATCATAATATTTCCAAGATAGTTTTTTCTTTTAACAGTTTCAGTTATCTTACCACACTTCCAAATCAATCTTGATCCAAACCTAAAATTCAATAAATAACACATTATCTCCATGGACAAGTTTGGCCATTTGACATCATAATTGTGAGAAATTTCACTTAAGTTTCAGAAGCAAAAGAGGGTACCCTGCTATTCCTTATCTTTGAGTAGATATTTAGCATATCGTACAGCCATGTGTACAGTCATTCACCTAGGGATTTCAAACCATTTTCAATTTTGGCTATTTCTACACAGATATGCTACTTGCCAATTCAACCTTACACTATTTGCATCCATGTGATATGATTTATCATGCTTACTGCATGTTTTTTCCCATAGTGGAGTAATTTTTATAGGGCTAACAACAGTGTTATAATAAACTCGGCTGAGAGCTAGAGAAGGGAAAAAATTTCACAGTTGTTGTGCTTGCCAACCATGCCAAGGAATTAATTCTAAGAACTAAATTAATTTACATAAAACACATCTCTCTCTCCTGTTTTTTGTGATCAACATTAGATTATTTGTTATACTTGGTTGTCTGATGTCACTGGCAACATACCAGTGTCAGAGAGTGGCTATGTTTCTAGTAGAAGGAAGTTTGGTATCTTTGACAAATTTCCTCTGGTTGCCTTTATTAGAATTACATGCTACTATGGACAAGCAATGAGCTGTGATACATTTTGTCAGAGACTTTGATGTCTATCCAAAGATAGTGTGAGGTAGTAGATGATTTTTGGATGTCACATATATATATATAATGCACGTTGTCTTATTTGCATGTATATATATTAGACTGCATGCACAAATCAAAACTGGGCAGAGCTGTGTGAAAGCATTTGAAAAAAAGCAAAGAGAGCTGAAGAAGGTGGAATAATTTTCTAATGTAAGTTGAATAAACATCGTATAACCTGAAGAATAATGGTAGCTCTCTGAGGTATGGCCCAAAATATTCAGTGGGTCAGAACCCAAGCAAGACAATTTTAGTGATCCAGTCTTCTCTCACAGAGCCAGAGAACACACTAAGAGAAGAGTCTTCAGAGAGTTTTAACATGCCTAAGACTCCCAGGAAATAAAAACTCCTCACCAATTCCCATCCAGGATGACCACAGGGAGAGGCAGGAGGATGAAGATCAGAACGACCAGTTCTGCAGTGTTTGCATTTCACTTGGCATGTGAGAGTGTCCAATACCCCCTTCTCAACACGGTTCCCCTGACCTGTAGTTCATCCAAGCAGGAAGACATTTTCCCTTCTCGGATGGTGTTTTATTTCCTCTCAAAATTCTAACCTAGATGAAAAAATTTTCCCTTTGAAAGTTCAGTCAAAACCAATGCCTTTCCATAAAAAGTAATTTCAGCTTCAGTGAACTGTAGCTTTTTTTTTCCTAAGTGAAAAACATTGGTTTGAAAAATTAACAGTCAGCTCTAAATCATACTACTTGTAGGTCCCAACGCATTCATGTAGAGCTTGAAAGTTAATTGCTCATAAAGCTGAACCCTTCTTTACATGTGCAACTGCCATATCCTTCACCAAACTTCAAAAGAAGGGGCTTGGAACTGAAGATGGCCTCTAAACTCTTAGACCCTTCATTCTATATTCAGATTTCTTTTACAGTCCGCACCGGAGAGTTACTACATTTCTCCAGTTGACAGGGAAGATTGAGCCAAAGTCTCCTCCTTCTCTTGATTTACAGGAATATAATTAATTCTCAAGTCAGCTGAGCTAAAAATGGTGTAAACAAGAGGAAGAACCAGGCCCCAAGGAACAGAAGTACTGCAGGAGCAGTCATCACTTAAAACATGGCAACATTTCAGAAAAACACTGCAGATGCTTTGGCTCTGTCCCTCATCCAAGCTGAGCATTGCTTTTTGCTGCTGTATGTTGCTCTTTTCTACCAAGTCTCTTTAGGCATTCATGCTAATACCTTGTACTTGATATCAGATGAGTGTTTTATAATTAAGCACACATACATGAAATACCCAAAACTATATTAAGCTTAAACACATTTTCAAAAAGTTGTAAAATACTCTTGCCAGATTCTATACTCTCAAATGGATTAATCTGAAAAACAACTGGGACTCAATTTAGACCTTCCTGGCAGCAAGCAAGAGAAACGTCAAGCTCAATATTTTACTTTATTGAAGACCCTCTTAGGAGTCCATCAGAAAGAACTCTATCTGCCTGGTAGCCAGCGATCAGTGGGAGGTAATATTTAGTTTATTAATGTGGCTTTGATTTTTTTTTCACACTGTTGATGAATAGTAGTAAACTAAGACCTTGCTCCAATTTCCCCTTCTCCCTTTCTGCAAAAAAAAAAGGCAATGAAACATAGATAAAGTTAACAAGATCTTGCATAATATCAAAGTTCATTCAGTAGGTCCCAAGTTATCCAGACATAGTTTATTCGTACACTAGAATGTCTGAATTAAAACATACACACAGAAAATGAACACAATTTAAAAGACCCTGTGCTGGAAGTCAAGGTTAATTTTGAAACAACCCTTCAGTTTCAAGGCAACTGTATGGATTAGTAAGTGTCTGTGTTGCACAGAAGAGCAGCTTTCACTGGTACTTGACAGTACAGGTAAACCATCATAGAGTTCTGATCATAAATAAACTGCAGCTTAGTTACTAACAATGGATTTAAAAAATGAAAGGAACCAAAGCAAAATGCAGAAAATTTTTGCCCAGTTTTCTTCTCAATAAATCAGAACAAATTACAGATGCAGGCAGGGATGCTGTCTCACATGTTATGATTCATGTCTTCCAGTATATTACATTTGATTTATAGTATTATTTGTGGGGTTTAAGATTGTGTTGCTAGGGAATGAGAATATGTTGGGGCTAAAACAGCTGACTGGGGTAAAACTAGTGGAATAAATACTCAGAGCTCGAAAACACAGTAGAAGGTAAAAATCCAATGGCAGTAAGATAGGAAATCTTGGCTAATACTCTATTGCAATGAATCACATATGGAGCTCTTTACTTCTATCCGTGACTTCAATGGGGCTCTCATGTGAGTAACTGCTATTGGTAGAGGTGTAAACAGTTCACAGTCCATTCCACATAATTAAAAAGCTAACAGGCAGGCAGCTAATGTTGTAGAAAAATCTTTAGACTGATGCTCTGGCCTTCAGCAGTGAGGTGCTTCACTGATAATGTCTGAATTGCACAAATATCCAGACCATGCATGTTACCTTTCCTGCATCTTGTTGCAGCACGCACTTCATGCTAAAAGGTTTAGCTGGGATTTGTTTTACATTTCAGTAAGGACAAACAGCAGAAGACTATTGTTCCTAGGGGAAAATATCCAAAACATTACTGCTTACAGTAGCAAATGGGAACGTGGAACACAGTCTCCAGTAATGCAAGCAAAAGAGACCGAGAGGAGACTGAACAGAGGCAGTGGTGTGTATGTCAGCATCTGTGGAAAAGTAAGCCAGCTATGCAGAAGTTTTGGGGTTTGCAAAGGTCTCAATAAATGGGGAACTGATCTCAACAAGATTAGAAGAGGTAATACACACACAATCAAGTGAAGCAGAAATAATCATTAATCAAGGATTTTAGAAAAAGAGACATTACTGTACAAAAAAACTTACAGGAGCAGAGCAGTTGGTCATGGTGGATATTGAATATTATCTCACCATACAAAGGCACTTGAAAAACCCTCATGAATATGTAATCTGTAATGATGATGAGGACAAAATATTAATTTGAATTGTATTATGAATGTGGTCAAGTCTAACCGATAAAGCTTGTTTCCATCCTTCCTTTTGCTTTTAGGAAAGCAGAAGTTCAGAAAAAAATATAGTTGCAATGATTTACAGACTCACTAATGACTTAAGAGGGTGTTAGGAGAACTCGTGGGTTTTGTCTCAAAACTGGGATACAACAATTAAACTGTGCAATGTAAGCATCTACATATAAGTGGAATCACTTTATCACATACAATAAGCATTGGGAAAAAAAAAAAAAAAAAAACAACTTAAGAAAGGTGGGCCAAAATCTGTCCTTTGATTCAAGAAGTGGTGTGCCCATTTAAAGAAGTAAATTATACCCAAGGGACAAGTGTCATCCTCACTGTATTATTCTGAATAAGAGAGAGGATACAATTTGAATGACCAAGGTCTACACAGCGAATGTCTACTTTTGGTGGTAATGTGGACCTCCTTTTTCAACAATATTTTTAGGATTGTTTTATTCCTTCCGCTGTTTTGTGGGGGCTGCTATAGGACATCTGTTACTTAAAATGGCTGCTTTCCTTATTACATATTGGTAGCTCTAATAAAATTGTGTTTATCCACAGATATATAAAACAAACAGCATTTTTCTGGTATTTATATATAGTATTTACCAAAAAAGGTTTCTAGTGTGGAAGTCAATCCAACCTAATCACAGATTTTCTGTCACATTTACCTTAGTACCAGGACTTGTATCCATCTAGGAAATTATTTCTTGTGGAGATACAGGGCCAAATTCTCCTGTCAGTTACACCAGTATGCACTTGGAGTGACTCCAAATTAGCTAAAAATCAACAGAGGTAGCTTAATATGTTCTGGTGTAAATCAGAAGAGGATTTGGCTTCTGATCTTGCAATAATTATTCAAGAGTAAACAGCACTCAGTTACATCACAGGAGAGCACTGGAATGTGAAATATTGGAAAACTGCAAATACACCGAAACAATAAAATTAGGGAATTCAGTATAAAAAGCCCCTTCTGTACTGTTCCATCCATTGTCATTTCTTGCAGAATACTCTTTAGACCATTGATCTGTACCTAGGACACCCACAGGATGTTAGTTTATTATGTTTGGTATCTTGTAACTGCTAGTGCATTATGAGATAAGAGTTTGTAGCAACACATGGCAATAGGGGATCTGTACGCCCATGCTTCATTACTTCTTGACCTTTCAGATGATACCCAATTGAAAAAGGATCAGTTCTTACATCTGGCAAAAGCCTAATTTACTAATATGCTGTCCTCCTGAGTCACTGCTGTAATACGGCTGCTGAACTTCTTATATATCTTGACCCCTGTTAGTTCATTGTTGCTCAGTTATTTATTTTTGACATGCACACATGCATAACCTGGGGGTTACTTTCAAGCTACAAAATTTGGGGTTGAGGGGTGAATGGTCTTTACATTTAAAGTGCCCCACAAGAGACCAAAGCAATGATGGATCTTTAACCCAAAAGGTTCTCAAGGCAGTCATCTACCAAAAAATAATAATAATTAAAAAATCAAACAAACACAACAGAACAGGCAGACAAAAAAACCCTCACTCACTGCTAAGAAATTGAACTTGGCTCAGAGCTCTCAGCATGTTAATTAGGTCATTGCTTCAGAGTCTTCTTCCTGCAGTACCTTCAGAAGAAGCTGTTCCATGTCCCACCTGCCCCATCAACTCTCTGACCCCACACTGTGTTTGTCATTCCCATTCAAAGGGATTTTCTGAACTGGACCAGGGAGGGGGGATGAACTCTGGTTTGAACCCTCATTAGAAGTATCCCTTTTCAGTTAATATTTTCCTCTGTTATTTTAACCCCATGGTCTCCAGTACAGTTGGTTTCTGTGCATGTGCACATGGAGTCTGATCAGGTCCTCAGCAAGCAACGTGCTCAGACACGACGTGGGAAACAACAACAGATGGTCAGAAAATAGGCCTCTCAGAGTCAAAACTCACTTTACTAGTGCTAATTACCAATATATAAATTACCATTCAACTTTTAACCTAGGACTGGTCCTTCCAGACTTAAGAGAAGGCAAGTCCCAAGTTAGCCTCAATCACAATTCAGAATATTTCTTTTTTTTTTTGTATTTATGGAATGAAACCAAGAGGATGGAGAGCATAGAAGCATTAGCCCCATTTTAGTGCCAGCTGTCCACGACACGTTCCCATGTGCAGTTGTACCGAACTTCTAAATGGATATATTTTGTGTAATATGTTGTTTCAATAAACAGCCAATGTGGGTTCCTTGAGAAAGAACTTTCTTCCCTAAAAGGCATCCTTAACTTGCACACAATGTCTTTTTCCTGAAATGTTCTCTACACAATTTATTTTAATTTTGTACTGTAAGAATCCTATTATGCCACTTGCTGTGCAAAATGCAAGATGTCTTCCCCTTCTTCACAACACAGGGATGGCCCTTGCCTTAGAATCATAGAATCATAGAATGGTTAGAGTTGGAAGGGACCTTAAAGATCATCTAGTTCCAACCCCCCTGCCTGTGCACACCTGATCATGCTCAGATTGTTCACAACATTTCCTTCAGTACATACTCTGAAAACACCTAGACTTCTTTCTTTGAAGAATATGACTCAGACAAGCGACATCAAAATCATGTCCATTTGCACTTGGAAAACAGTTCTGTGCTTAATGAGGTTCTCTGGCAAATTCCCTGACAACTCCAAAGCCAGATGAGACAAGTTGGGATTTCCCACAAGAAGAAGGATTTCCCAAAAGTCCTTCTTTTGGGAAGTCATCCTGCCTCCACACATTCCCAAGTCTTTTAAAAAAAAAAAGAGTGAGAGAAAAAAATGGAGTTCATAATGTAATAGCCAATTGTGAAAAATTACCCCATTAAAAATGGGCAAAGAACAAGGCAGCTTCTTCAAGACCGGTTGAAAATATTATGGGAGTGATTTCTTGTCATCTGCAAAAGCAGGTTGCACCTTCTGTCTTCTTGTTCCATTCACACAGATGTTCACCATCCATTTCAGCACCACCTACATTCCATGCAAAGCTGCTATCCTATGGATATAGCTAAAAATTAACTAAATTAAAATAAAGAGCTGTGAGTGCAAACTGCAGAAAAAGTGGGAAGAAATCCCAAGGTATTTAAAATTTTCTGAACAAGTTGTACTGGGATTCTTGCATGCCAAAGCTTGTAAGTTGGCAGCACAGAAACTATAGTCCAGGAACAAAAGTTGAACATCCCTATCAACTATTTCTCTTTGTTTGGCATCCATGAAAGCAAAGTTAGTAGAAAAGAATGAAAGTGAAGCCCACACAGGAAAGAATATGCTGAACTGGTTCTGCAGAAAAAAAAAGGCTGCCCCATGTATTCTTAGACAAGTGTGGTAGTCTGTTATCATAAGCATTGCCATTTCACAGAGATGGAGACCACACATTTAATTCTTTTCTATAGGTTTTTTAAAAGGTGGCTTCAAGCTACTCTCTGAGGAGCAGAGCTGGTTAATTGTAGCCCTGCTGGAATCCACATATCACAAAGGGCTCAACAAGAGCTAAATAAAGAGAGTTTAATCAGATCTGGAAAAGATGGTTTTTAATGGAAGTGAATTCTGCAGAGGATGATAATCATTAAAACTGAGGAGTTAATCAAAAATCCTAAAACAAGAAGGGAAATTTGAAGCATCCAGGAAACATCATCCCTCCTCCAACTCAGATCCTCTTAAAAAGTAGGTGAAAGAAAAAAAAAAAAGAGAGCAAAATTAATAAAATGTTTTAAAAACAAACCACAAAACGGTCATTTCTCAGTCACCTCCTCAGTCACAGAAAAGGGAAGTTTCTGACTCCTGAATCAGAATCGCAGGACAGGTTATTGCATGGTGATTACTTTGAGACGGTGATTAAAGGAGTAATTTAAAACACTAGGATTACTAAAGGAAGGGGGAAGTTAAAACTGCCTTGGGAAAATTATTCCACATCCTCTACAAAGAAGGAAAATAACCTATCCTTGAATGCCACTCTGGAGGACATAATTAAAGAGGAATGAGAACTCCCTAACAAAGGAAAGTGTTTTAATGGGGCAATACATGAAACACTGTGCCGCAGAAAGCAAAAAGCTGGTGCATGTGGGTGTTGGGGAGGGGGTGGTTTCAGTACAAGCTCCAAAGGCAAGCCGTGGCCCTAGCAAACGAGGCGGCAAGTCCTTCCAGGGTGATATCGCTGCCCTGTATGCCCCTTTAACAAGGAAGTGGAAGGCACTTCTGAGACTAAACGATGAGACTGCAGCTGCTTCTTTGCTGACACCCTTCTTAGCCACCTGCTTTTCCAAGACGATTTTAGCACAGCATCATGAGATAAAAGAACGAGGCTGTGCTAAGCTTAAACATGCCAAGTCACTAAAATGTAAAATATTTTTGTCTTTAATTACCAGTACTAATGGCTTCCTGACGTCTACAGGCCCTATTGCTTTGATTTTTCAACCTTGATTTTCAATCTTGGCCAGCTGGGCAAAGCCCAGTGCAGCAACCGGTCTGAATTTAGTATTGACCCTGCTGGGAGCAAGAGGTTGACTCCTGAGGTCCTTCCCTACTTGAGTGGCTGTGACTTTATGTCTCTGGTTAAAGTCTCTGGAAAGTGAATGCTCTATGACAGGGAGTCACATTATCACACTGACTTCAGAGAAGCTCTATAATAAGGTAGAAGACACAATGCTCTTACCATCTTTTAAGTGTTGTTGAATACATAAATAAGTACACTTTGGACATAGTCAAATCATGTATTTAGCAAAACATTTGGATTAAACAAAACAAAAAAAGGAAATTTCTTTTTCATTTCCTCAGACAGCAACAAAAATAGAGGGAGAAGGTAAATTCCTATCAGGTGTGAAACGAAACCAAATTTAGAAAAAATATCCTTAAAATTGGTATCTTGTGTCTTGAAGCAGTAGCCCCAAATACCAGAAACACTAATGTAAATCTTATGTTACTAGTTTTAGGGTTTCTTTGACCCTGTAAGTATACCATCTACCTCATAGCTGGTTACAACCTGCATTTATTGTAGACGACTATCATATCACTATTTAAGATAATAATTTTCAGACTGCAGTCTGAAACATCAAGTCTTGGGCCACAATAACTGACATAATGGCATCTCATCTTCATAATAAGATTTTTTTTTAAGCTGCCTACCTTATCAACCCATCTAGCAGGCAATAGCTTTCATCAAAGAATTTAAACTTGCAGCCAGGGTCTTAATCAATTGCTTGGGAGCCCAAGCATTGCGTGATTGCTTACTGTAAAGGCATGTTCTGTAAGACACTACACTTTTCAAAAGGTCTTGCAGTCACCCGTAGAGTAGCTTCTAAAATCAAGTTTGTTCGTCAAGCAATATCTCTACTGTCATTTTGTTCCGCTCCTCCTTGATGTGGGTATGAGGGAGAAAATACCTTGCTTTCACTGTATTCTCCATAGAGACGACTCATCTTCAGACTGTCTGTCAGCAGACACGTTGAAAACATCAGGCTGGGAGCTTCCAAATGCAGCATCTTCACCGTCCAGCCTGGCAGTACTGGCCAAGGACCTGCTTTTGCCTCCCTGCCCTATTCACAGAAATAGCACTGCTCCTCTTTTTCCTTTTTCTTAAATTAAAACTTAAAGGTTTTCTCTTCATCTGTAAAATTCATTCACTTAAACTGCAAATTCTCCTCCTGTTCTCCCCCCACCAACCTGTCCAGCTGAAGGAACCTTGCTGATCTCCACACCTACTATACCACTTAATTGCTCTCTCACCTGGTTCATGCCACATATTGCACACAACCCACCTGCCCACACTGGACCCTCTACCCCACGCCCTTTACCACCATGAATCTGCCTACCCGGCAGCCTTCCATCCTTCCCCACACCCTCACTTGCTTTTGCCCTTGCTTTCTTCCCAAGTACCTCATGCTGCACAGATGCAAAGCCTCCACCCCAAAATAGGACCCCATCTCATCACACACTTACAATACACACACACAAATATACACCCCAGTCTGTGCTCTGTGCCAGCCCAGCTTCCCAGTTGCGTGTGTGAGCCACGTGTCCCAGCTCCCATGGAGCACAGCAAGGCAAATATGAGAGCTGCTGCTTCTTCTAGACCAAAGTATGGGATATGAGTGGTAACCCAAGCATCTTCTGGTGGTCAGGCCCACATAAGAATCTGCACCAGGGGCAAAATCTTCTTCCACTACCCAACATTGGAAAAGAAATGGCTCAGGAACATCCCTTTACACTTACTCCAGCGTGAAACTTTCTGCTTCAACCCTTTGAACCCATGGTATACACAGAATATCAGCATAAGACACAGACACATCTCTTGATGACACTGTAAAACAGCCACTGTTTAGTATTTTGTCCTTTAACAAGAAAATTGAAATTACAGCACCTTTAGCAACATTTGACAGGAAGGGTCTCATATACACAGCCTATAAACCCCAGTCACTTATCCAACATGTGTATGCATGGGTCATTATCTTTCCTGTATTTCAAACCAACACTTTGCATGAGCACATCCATTTTTTACAAAATATATACAGAGGTCCTGTATTTAAACCCTGAACTTTAAGCTTAATGGCTACCTCAATCACATTCGTACAGGGAATATCTTCTTACTCAGCATTCAAAAACATGAAGTTCATACAGATCTGCAAGAAAGCACTTTAAAACTGCTTATGGCCTCTTAACCAGGTACATTTTCTTCCTACACATAGACATTTGCAGAATGAAAATGTTAGTTGTGCATCTGCATCAGATCTAAGAGACACAGGTACAAAAGGCACACTCCTGTGTTTTATTGCCATTTATACCCACCCACACATAACACACTGCAGCATAGTTAATTTTTAAGCTATTGTGTGTCTTGTAGTACAGCTGTCTAAATAAAACTGGGATGGAAACTATTTTCTTAGCTGGTATTCAAATACTTCAGTCTTCTCACAGATTTTCCTGCTAAATCCTTCTGCAGTTGAAGACTAGCTAACTAATATTTGGCTCATTCTTCCGGCATTCAAGCTGCCCACATTCAAAATGTCTGCAGTATTTCCTCCCACCTTCACCTCCTGCTGCTGTCTCATGGGTCGGTATTGCCACATTACCCACGTTTCTTCTGATGGTTTCCCTTCCCCTTGTTTTACCTCTCTGTACAGGACCTTCCACAGCACTGCCCAGATTTCTGGGACAATAGCTTTTGTCCCGCTTTTATTGGCAACCACCACGACTGACTTTAGGCTCTGAGCAGATGGAGTTGATACCAAATAACCAACATTATTTCGATGACTATTTATTGCTCTTATACTTTGCTTGGATGGTAAAAAAAAAAAAAACACCACAAAAACAACAACAACAAAAAACCCCCCAGCTGTGTCTCAAAATAAACCAGTTCACCCAAATCTGGTAAAAATAAGTGTGGTAGACACAACTTAGGATTTTCCATAGGAGATTTTTTTTTATATTTTTTTTTTCTACATGACAATGTTCAAAGAAAATTGAAATGTTTTTAACTACATTTCAAATAAAAAAGTCAAAACTCACTCAGCAAAGAACATATGCTAAAATATAAGACATTGGGAACCTCTTCCCCTTCAGAGTGTTTTTTTCTTCTATTTTTGGAAAACTGAGAAGAAATAAAAGGATACAATGCTGACAGATAAACTAGAAGAAGGAAAATATTCACAGGACTTTTGAATAGTAAAATTCTGAAAAAGTATGTATATTAAAAAATGGTAGTTCCCTGTTAGCACAAGGATTCAAATTGCCAGGCTTTAGGATTTATGAGGTAGGGTGATTCAAGTATCTTGAATGGATCTGGGACTTAATTGTGGGATACCATGCTCTATCTTACTCTCTAAAACTCCACTAGCATTGGCCATGTCAGTCTGCCAACAACCATCCCAGCTTACCACTGCAGTTTCCCACCGTGTCTTTTATTGTGGTTCAACTGCAGGCAGGAAGATGTAGCGTTTTCCAATACATGGGAAATAAATGATTAAGTCATGATCCTCCTTCTTCCTCCCACTGTGAGGCCCTCACTCCTACACTACCCCTTGACCATTACTTTCTGATAGAGACTTGAGCTGTTATTAACACCCAACTTTGATATGCAAATATACCCATGTACATGGCATACAAATAGTATCTTCATCTCTACGGAAGCCAGCAATATATCAGATACACCTCTGTAGTTTGTTTAGGGTTTTCTTCATCATAGTCACATTTTTTCCATGCAATTAGTGACCTGGTTCTTCTCAAAATATGGTCACCCATTCAACAAGTTTAGACGGCCAAATTTTGGTAAAGAAACAAGCAACTATCTCACCAAACTGTCCTGTCAAAAATAAATAATAATTGATACCAAAAACTAAAGACTCTCAAAATCTCTCTTTTAAATCCTGGGGCATATTTCCATACAACAAAACTCACCATTCTTACACGGGATTCTCTGTCACAAAGAGCTGTAAGATTGTGTGTATACTGCTAGGTTCAAGAAAGGTGGAGTAAGTAGATATAACACAGAAACACTAACTACAAGAAAAACAAAGCTGATCATATTGTCAAACCATATAAACTCTCTTGTCTAACTGGGAAGAAGAACACTGAAGAAGAATGAAATCAGAAAGAGAATATGGTATGCCAGAATACTTGGGGATGGTTCTGTGAATGCTACACTTTGACACCCACTGGGATTTGCTGAAGTGATGGAAATTTCAGTAGACGCAGAGAATACATCTTAAGATGTCAAATACTCTCTGTTTTCTCTCTGTTTGGCTTCTCTTCCTTGAAGTACAGAAGATCCTACTGGCAAACTCATTCTCTGGTGATCACATGCACATGTCCGTAGGAAATATCCACGTGGAAATAGAAGAAAATAAAATCCCAGGAAGTATAGAAGTTACTTATTTGATATTGACTTCCATTTGCAATGAAAATTGTGCTGGATGTGTGTGTGTGTTATACAGACAACTTAATGAGAAGAAATCAGTGCACCAGAAACTTCAGGAAGCTGGGATGAGGGCTGTAAAAAAGATGATATGCAGGCTGCTATTATTGTGACAATAATTCTGCTTTAAAAAACGAGGCAGAATACAGCACAGTTGTAAAAGGATTAATTAATTTCCAACAATACAGTTTCTGACCACAATGTTTCTGCCCTGGAAACGTTATTCTTAAACCCATGTCCTCTCTAAACAGAAATCAGGAAAATGCTAAAGTTCCTTTAGTTACACTCACTCTTTGCCTGTGAGCATTTCATATCTGAAGTTCACCAGATTTCAAAAGAATGCTGCTCAAGACCTATATTACACTCTGTATAGGAAAGTAATACTAGTTCCCATAAAGCAATAGCTGAAGGGAAACTCAAGGCAATAATCAGATTTAGTTTTCAGCTGTAGCTTAATTTGGAAAATAATGAAAACTAGTTAAGTTTTATGCTGGGTCTCATTGATTGCTCCTACTTACAATTCTATGTCTTCACTTTCACTACTGGTGGGATGTTGTTGCTATGCAATCAAATATGGATATGGGAACATATTTACAATCTATTAAAGAAGAAAATTCTTCTGCTGTAGTTTACAG
>JAOXJM010000001.1:68825620-68838120 GCA_026413425.1 Tringa solitaria | reverse complement strand
CGTCTTGTCTCATCAGTAAATAAAGATGTTAACAGTTTACTTTTCTTGACAATTAACAAATTGTTTTTAAATATCAAGACCAAATGTTGGCATTCTCCATAAATCTCTGCGTCAAACAGGTGCCCACGAAATACTCTTGCCAGACTTAAGTATACATGAAAGCCAAATATAAATACAGTTAGCGTGGTGCTTTTAGCACTTGGAGCCAAATTCAACAATGATGTAATATTTCTGAATTAAGTTATGTGTCCCCAGTGATGAAACTGGTTCTTCCTTTATAAACGGGTTGCATAATTCAAGTATAATACTATTTTCCTATTCAAAAATTCTGGAAGTAAATACTTTTCATCATTAAAATACGTTAACCAAAGTGTTTTGTAATTCTAGGTGTCTCAGATAGCTTTTGGAAAAATATATAAGCTGTCTGACTGTTCAAACTGATTTCAGAAAATGGATGCTGCAGTAACTATCATGAGTAGTGTACTGTTAAATACTTGAAGAAGTAGCCTAAATGGCAGGAGTCCATAGGCATAAGTTGTAGACCCACTCCATGAAGCTCTGTGCAAAGGTCAAGGGGTGACATTATGTGGTTATGTTGTACAGGAAATCAGACACAGAGGTGTCACCCATTCAGGTCACCAAAACAGGAGTTCCCAGACCACTCTCTGTGTGTGAAGAAGGTGGATTAGGTGTTGCAAGCTGCATTCAGGAGATCTATCCAAGCAGAAGCACCTCCAGGCTTCTCCAGTGGGGCTTCAACACCATCCTTGTGTACATCTACAGATGTAGATAGTAGATGTTACCCAATAGTATTTATGACAGTAATTGCAGTGGGTGTGTTGTGGCCATGCCAGCTCCTGCTCACATTTCAGAAGTCACATTCTGCTGTTATTTCCAGGGATCTGGTTTAAGTGAGGCCTTGGTCTTTAAAGCTTGTTTTATTTGTTATAAAGGGAGAGGCAAATAGATCCTTTCCTAATATAAAGTTCAGGTCCTTCACATGCCTTAGGTCTTCAGCTCTACTTTAACAATGAATTTTGAAAGATACTGTCTTACTCTGGGAGCCAAATTTATGATGCATGCTTTCTCTGTGGATAAAATTTAACTTAACATGGAAAAATAATTTGCAGCTGAAGAAAGAAAACACTTTAATACAGTTAATAGTGTTCTTAGTGGTGATTATCTAATGAAAATTAGAAATGAGATAGACCTTCTAGGCCTTTCAGTCAAGCCCAGCTTTTGTATGGGTATGAATACTACAATATATTCTCCATTTAGTTCAGTGGTACCGAACTATCTCTGCTGGGCATGGCACAGCCCCCTTATTACAAACATGTTTCTCTATGGGCACGTTGCATCAGTCTGGATGAGTGCAATAAATCCATTGTAGATGCTTCCCACCCCATCTCCTTCATCAGATCTGAAGGATCCTGGGTTTGGGGGTTGGGGGAGGAGAGGAGGGGAGAGAGAAGGGAGGAAGAGTGAAAAACAGATAAGGCCACCAGGGTGATTTATCCAGCCTCCAGCTTGCAATTCCCCACCACTCTCTAATACTCTTATTGGATCCAAGCACAGAGCAGACTGTAGGTCAGTAAGCCAAGCACTCCTGGCACTCTCTTTCCTTCCCTTTTCCGTCATCCTGAGATAGGTCTACTCCTTCATCATATGACAAAGATGGGATTCAGAGATTTAGGAGAAATGGGGCTGGCTGACACTATCAGAGTATCTATTGTGGTCAGCAGGTTGAGGGAGGTGATTATGTAGCTCTACTCTGCTCTGGTGAGACCCCACATGGACTCTGGAGTCCTGAGTACAGGATAAATCTGCATTTTTTGGAGTGGATCCAGAGGAGGGCCAGAAAAATGATCAGAGGGATGGAACATATCTCCTATGAGGAAGGGCTGAGAGAGCTGGGGTTGCTCTGCCTGGAGAAGAAAAGGCTCCAGGAGACCCTATTGCAGCATTTCTGTACTTAAAGGGGGCTTACAAGAAAGACGGGGACAGACTTTTTAGTAGGACAAAGGTAATGGTTTTAAACTAAAAGAAGGTAAATTTAGACTAGATATAAGGAAGAAATTTTTTACAATGAGGTTGGTGAAACAGTGGAACCGGTTACCCAGAGAGGTGGTAGATGCCCGATGCCTGGAAACATCCAAGGTCAGGTTGGACAGGGCTCTGAGCAACCTGATCTCATTGAAGATGTCCCTGCTTATCACAGAGAGGCTTGGACTAAAGTCCCTTCCAACCCAAACTACTCTTTGTTTCTATGATTCTATGATCTGGGAGACATGGTTTAGTGATGGTGTGGTATTTTCTATTTTGTTTATTGTGTGGGTGGTTTTCTTTTTGTTTGTTTTTTTGGGTTTTTTTTGTCAGAGTTAGGTTGATGGTGGGACAAGATGATCTTGAAGGTCCCTTCCAACCTAGAGGATTCTGTGATTCTGTGATCTAATGGTATGTATTCATAGCCTATGCTCAGGGAAACTGTAAGAAAGTTGTTGCTGGAGACGGTCCAGAAAGATTGCCTTGGGTAGGTCACATATGTTGAAGAAGTCTCAACCTCCATCTAAGGAGAAAACTACATTTCTTGTGTCATCTCTCAAAATTACTCAAAGAGATCAAGGATTTTTTTTCTTTAACAGATTAATTTTGATCACTCCTACTTCTGTCTCCATAGAGTACCCAGGTATTTCTTTTCCATTGCTAGGTCTCTTAACCCTTTCCAGAAGCTACAAGCTGTTCCATTCCCCCCACAGCTATCACTTAGTCAGCTTAAGTGATTCTATAATAGAATATATTAAAATTCTTATCTTTGAGCTGCCCTGATGTATCATCATACAACAGGATCTGTCACTATGTTTGAACATCCTTATTTAATATGTTAGGATGTTATCTGCAATATGTCATATTGCTGTCCCTAGCTGTACCCTAATGCACAAGGAAACGCAGAACAAATCAAGCATCCAGCCTGAGCAGGAATGGAGAAGCAAATTCTGAAAGACAACTGGGAAGTTTACAGTGTTAACAAAAGAAGGTCTAAGATATTTTTACAGTAGAGAAACATTTGGACTCTACCAGTTCCTCTCTGTCTTCACTGTAGGAGGATTGGTTCTATTGAATAGTAGTACTTTTTTTAAAAGTGTGTTTAAAAGTATTATTTTAAAAATGGTGTAATAGCCTTTGAAGGAGTTTATGAGTGAGCTATGTAGCAAAACTCACTGAAGCACTCAGGATCAGAACAGAGACTGAATAGCCAGCAAATTCATCCTGCAATTAGACAAAGTTACTTGGGCTGTATTTCTGCTGTTCCTTAGGTTCTCTCTGCTGAAGAGTAAAATGCAGTAATGAGTGTCAGCTATAGTCTTCTCAACCAGATGTGTGTGAAATGTAAACACAAAATTAATACATATTAAAATGTCAGAACTTTAAAAACACTGCTTCATATTAAATTGTGACAAATACATCTGTACAGGAGAAAATTGATCAGTTACTTCTACTGAGAGTGAAAGACAAAGGTGGTACTTTGACTAAATATAGTGATTATTAAAGCATTACTGATACGTTCTGCAAGTCAACCCTCTCAAATCATCACTCCAATATTCGGCAGGATTGTGGAAAACATGAGCACCCTGTGGTGTAAATTTCCAGGAAAATTTCTCTCGGGCTTTATTTTTAGGTTAGATACATTCAGGTAATACCATACATAAAATAAAGCCTGTTTTGATAACCTAATTTACATGTATTTATATTTAAATTACTGAAATATTTGTCACAATTGATACCACTTTGTGAGAAGGGCTATACAGCAAACAAAATTTTTGATTACATGGATTTAAATACATAATAAGGTATTGGAAACTACCAGAGATGAGCTAACCAGCAAAAATAAATGCAAACACTAGGTTGACATACAATATATTTGGTAAATATGGATGTGTGTATGGTCCTTCATCTTGTCAAGAGAAAATAACTGTCTTGGGGTTCAGAGGTAGAGACGTGCATTGGCATAAACATCAATGCTTTTCGAAAAGCAGAAATATAGGCAAGAAACTCCTCTCCTCCATGAAGGAAGACATAAAGGTCATTTTGCTGAGAAGAGACTTCTCTTTGTGGTGACTTCTGTCTGGAAAACAGTGCTTCCCTAGCCTGGAATGAGTCATGTAGCAGTGATGACATGATGCTCCCCCATAATCCCTAGGATCCTTTCATAAGAACTCAGCAACACTGAATCTGAATCTTATCCGTTGTTATGCCATTTTTCACCACCAAATCTATTCTGAACCAGCGGGTCTAAGATACTCATTACCTCTCTTGGAAAGGATATTTAGACTCTATCTTGTCTAAAGATCCTCACCAGGCTTTCTGTGGGATTGCAAAAGACTGGCCTGTAGCTGCCGACTAGAACTGATCCACCAGCTTTGCAGTTTTTCTTATATTAAATCCCAGCCCACTTCTCTCATCTTAACCAAGTAAGGAAAGAAGATTGCTTTAGGCTCTAATTTAGAGAACCCTGAGTTCAAACCCTTTCTCCTCCCAAAATCTTTCAAGGATTATTGAACTATCCATTTTCTCTGTGGTCTGACACTTGATATGCAAAGTATGATTTTTCAGTTCATGAATATGAGGACAAATAATTAGATGAGCATGACTTCACAATCATATTGGTCATGATCAGGGTGGCTAACTTCTAGGCTCATGTAAATTAATGTCGTGTGGCATTTTTGGTGGAAATCTTGTTTACATGCTTGTAAACTACCAATGCAAGGAAACGGCTGTGATGTTGGGATATAAATGGCATAGGAGCCCGTCTAATTTTCTATTTATAAGCAAGCTGTTTTCCCATACAGCTTCAAACTACAGCTCATATAGTCTGAATAAGGTCAGGATTTGTGCCTCGGAGGAGATATAGATTATATGAAGAAAGTACTATTATTTTTAAAAAGTTACAGCTTGAGTTTCTTCCCATCTCAGACAACTTGAAAGGTTCTTCAGATGAGCCCTTGTCTTCTCCTTTATCTCCATGGTAGTATAATTAGTCTCACGTGCTCTAATGACTCAAAACCGTCAGCATTTTTACACAGAATTTTAACACCAGCTAACAAGCCAGGTCAAAAGGAGTATCCTACAATGCTGCTATAACTTTTCTGGAACAAGCAGAAAGCATATGTAACGCTTGGCAACGAGCTACCACTTCTTCCGTCATCCCTCTGTTCTTTGACACATGGAGATTTGTGCAAATGGGGGCAGTCAGAACCTTTTTAAAAATACAGCTCCATCCATATTAATCTGAAAACCACATCCTTCTGCATACTGGATTTTTTGGTTTTATTTTATTTTGCCAGCATTGTGTTAGATGTAGTTCTGATTGTAACCTGACCACCAAGCTCCCCAAACTGAACTTTTGCACTGATTAAAAGTAAAGGCAGTGTGTTTATGGAAGTCAGCAAATCTGTGAGTCAAAAGAAGACACCTTACCAAAGGGTCAGAATTTGATATAAGGAAGCAAATGTCCAAAAGCATGGAAGAAATGCTGCTCTTTGGCTAAAAAGATTCTGTTGCTGAGAAAAATCAAACATTAATAATTCATTTCTTTACAGACTTTCTACTCTTGACTCTAAGGAGGTAAAATAGTTTGAAAGCCCCACAAAGGTGGGGGAAAATATTATATATTTCCTACCTCCAGCACATTTTAAACCAATTGACCTCGGTATGGTGGGAAGGCCTCTAGCCTCATGGCAGAAAACAACTTCGAATGCCCACTACAAAATTTAATATATATGAGCTGGGAAAGAGGAAAAAAAAAAATAGAAGCTACCAAATTGATGCCTTAGTTCATATATCTCAATTTATAATAGCATCTTGAATCAAGGGAAAAAGGAGAAGAAAGTTAACTCAGCCAAATTTTAAATTTTACAACAAGGATCAGGGTTGCAGTTTAAAATATTTTCTACTCTGTTACTTGTCCAATATAACCTGTTTTATAAGATGGAATATTTTACTGTTGTTTTCTAATGCACTGTTCCTCATTCAGATTTGGACAGACAAGGAGACACTGAAGGGGCATATTTATTGGGGGACGTTTTCCTTCTTCATTGTCTAGTTATTGCTTGTACTAGTAACACATTGCATATTCTTCAATATTGGGCAGATAATTATACAGCCACTGTCCTCATTGACATTTTTGTATCCCTTGGATAAAGCAGAATGTTCAAGGGCTAAAGCAGAAGAAGTGTTTAAGAAGATTTTTTTTCTTTACAGACTATTCATATTTTTGAGGGGGTAAGTATTGAGGTAGGGATGATGCAGCTGAAATACTAATATTAATTTTTTTATGCCAGCTAGTAATGTTGCCACTGACTTATTTTTATTGAAGGCTTACATTTTCTATACTGAAGTAGTTAAGAACCTAAACACCTGCCTTGAGGTCTGGAATAATATTCCAGCTAATAAGAGTTTACATTTTTTGTAGACTGAGCTCTTGCATAGCTCTGTATGTTGAATAATCACCTGTCTGTATTTTCACGTTTTATTAAAAAAGTAACTGCCTTTATTCAATGTCTTTTGCATGGCAGTCCATGCATGACCCTCCTTCCTTTAGTATTTTAGCATTTCAGAAACTTTAATTTATCTTAATAAGGTCTTCCAAATTTCATTAGAAGTAAAGAGTATTCAAGACAGACTGACAGATCACAGAGAAATCAAGTGATAATCTAAAATCACATCTAACTCCATTCCTTAGAAAATAAGATAATCAGCAACTAGACAGACCTTCATACTCTTCCTGTAGTCAAACAGAACAAGCAAATTGCAAAAAACAGAACTCCCCATAAAGAATACCTTGACACTATAAATTGATAACGATGGATCATCTCATCACGTTCCGCTGTTGAAAGAGTAATAGGTGAAGTGCCTGTCTTGTCTTTAAAGATCAAACCTTATATTTATTTATTTTTTTAGAACACCAGCATTTACTTTAGATTCAGTCTATAAACTTCAGCAAAGGCTAATATTTACACATTTTTTGTTTTTATTTTGTCTTCCTGAAAGCACTACCAGCCCCAAAGAGAGGAAAATGCCACCATAGTAAAAAAGTAATAAATCTATTGAAAACACATGGAAGTCGTTTCTCAGAATATACTCACCATACATATACCTGCAAATTTCACCCAGAGAAACTGTATTATATCATAGTTTTATCAGAACCAGAAAGAGACATCACTAATTTTCAAACTGCAGTAGTTGCCTGCTACAGACATCTGTAATTCAGATTTGTTCTGGAAATAAAATTAAGCAAAAAATAAAAATAAAAATAAAATAAATGCAATCTAGCAGGAAAGCTTACAAAATCTTGCTGAGGAAGCAGCCTATGTTATTCACAGTCCAAAGAAAACACATTGGTTTAGTATAGAACAGGCAGTGAAGAAAAATGCACGGTTCCTTCTTCTATTTCTTTATGATATGTAATTTTTGTAGTCAACATAGTAATAGTTTTGTCTGTTAGCTTGATAATAGCATCAAATTATTTTCATTTAATACCTGTAACAGTTGTCTATTTCTGCCCAAATGTGTTGCTATGCAGTAGTTTGCTGAAAAAATAGCAAAAAAACCCAAAGTCAATTCCAATACAACCATTTACAAAACAACACTGTAAATTTTAAAACAAGCTTTTCTTAGGTAGAGTTGCACAAATCTTCTCTTAAGAAGGAACAAGTCATAATCAATATGGTGGGTTTCGAGAGCAAAGCTGCTTAAGAGTTCAAATGAACACAAGCATCCGTATATTTACATTTACAGACTTGGCCTGTTTGGTGACTGAACTACCATTTGAACCACGTAAAGCATAGAGGTTTCTGCTGTTTCATCTTCAGTTGCTTCAAGCAAATCACAAAAGGATGAATACCTAGTACTGAGCTTCACAACTTACTCCTAAACTCATTTTGTCTATAGTTTCTAGAACACTTATACCAAGTCCATCCTGGTGCAGTCTCCTGCCTTCCCTAAATAAGTTCTCTTGCCACCATCTATCTCATGCATCAGGTCCAATTTTATTAAAAAAGGTTTTGGGGTATGCCAGTGTATCCCCCTGGCACTACAAAATATTAAAGCATCTAAGCAAAATGTGGTCACAGATACTGAACTCTTGCTTCCCGCCTTCCTACCCCGTCATCTGGAGGTGCCATTATTCACCTTTCAGTGATTCCTGCAGGATATTTGAGCTAGATCAAAAGTTTCAAGCTCAAATCACTTCTATCAAAAATCATTTTGGAAACATAGCAAATGCAAAATTGGCCAGGTGAACGTCTTCTGCAATTCTCTACTAGACATATGTATCTCTATTTCTTTTTTAAGTGTTTAAACAGGGCAGAAAACTTGTTCCTCATTAAACTCTATCTACATTTTCCACCTTGACATCTAGCAAACTTTTATATGAGAACTGCTGCAGATGCCCATTCGATGGGAGAGATATTTGGTTTAACCTAGAGGTCCTACATTTCAGTTCTGATGTAAGATACCATTCAGACAAAGGTATGACTCCGACTTTGCTAAAGAAGTAGGATGCAAGGGGATGCCAATTTATCAAAATGTTCCCCCCAGCTCAAGAGGAAGGTTAGAAGAAGGCTCAAATCAGAGGTCATTCATTATATACCTTAGCCCTTTAGATGCTATGGAATAGTAAAAAAAAACACAGCAAGACATTACATAGTAGGAAAATACCACCTCTTCATACTTGGGAAAGGGTTTGAGGTTAGTTTCTTTTTTATTTTTACATAGTTAGAGGGGTTTTCTTGCACATCAAGGCCATATCACTGTTATTGAATTCACATCTGAAAAAAAAAAGATAATCCTGCTTAACAGCTGCATCTGCTGGCAAGGACAAAAGATGTACTGTCCCTGCATTTTGTAAACAACATAAGGAGCAAACTGGGGAGTGCGTCACAGCTGATGGGCACAACATAACAGCTGTATTAACGACCAACAACCAAACCTTGCATAAAAGCCTATTCCAGCACATTTACCTAACTCATCTAAGAACTGAGGCTGTTCTGATATTGGCATTAGTTGGATGCCTGCTTACAGTTCTTTTTTTAATTTCAATATATATCAACAAGACAGTGGTAAAAGACCTTGCCCCAAAACAAAAAAACAAACAAACAAACCAAAACCACAAACAAAAATAATTGACTTGACCTATCCACAATGGATTTTAAAGGTCACTGCCCTTCCTCCCTGCTTCTTTTCATTTTGGTGCTTGGACTTTCTTCTTCATCTATCAACATAGAAGAATGCTAGAATTCTACAGCTTCCACAATATGAAACACCTCAATCATACTTGAAAGTTAGCCACAAAGATGTCCATATTATCATCCAATTTTTAAATAGTCTTTTTCTTAAATAACACTTTCATATGCAGCTTCAAGTTTGGAGATAAATAAGTTGTGGTAGGGATGAAATGCAGAGAAATGTGCAAAATGTATAAGGTAGATCTGGAAAAGGCAGATGCACGTTGAAAGAAAAACATAGAGAAGTAGTTTAGTGGGGAAACATATATGGAGAAGAAAAGTAAGATATCAAAAAAGAGACTTATTCTACAGTCAAAAACTGGAGAGATAAAAGCTTCACTGGCCCATGAAGAAGGCTATAGGAAAATGAAAAGTAGGACCGTGAAAAAGAGAGAAGCCAAGAAAATGGCAGGGTATGAGAACTTCAGTGGCTGAGTAGGAATTCTGAGACTATCGTGAAAGAGCATAACATGGAACAAGGGCTCTTGAACAGGAGACAAATAAAGCAGTGAAAGTGTTGGAGAGAAAGAATGTTTCAAAAATGAAGAATGAATTTATGCTATAGAAGAAAGAATGAAAGATAGGAACTGAAAAGGTTAGATAATGCATTCTTTCATGTCACAAAACGTTTTGAGGGTGATAGTGGAAGGAGATTATTATCTCAGGGGGATTTCGGGATGATCCATTCATGTTATTTTTTAGTCAAACTTCCTGGCTCCGCCTGGGGAATAGGTTGAGTCAAAGGTGCTCCTTGCTTTTGTCCTAGGTGGTAGCTGGATAGAGAAAGAGTGAATCAGTAGACAAACCCACTTTAAGAAAGGTGCTTATAGATGACATTAATGCAATGGACTAGAGAGGGCTTGGCAGGATTGCCTTAGCCTTTGCCTAGAGAGAAAGCAGGTTTACTTTGGATTCGATCTCAGAGTTGGGGACAAACATGCCCTTTCAGACAACCTTTCAAAGCAGGGCCACTCACTTGCCCTGGATCAGCCCCCAGCCAGACCGCATTGTTTTCACCTTATCTTGGAAAAAGTTACCAGTTGGCAGCTGTCAATACAGAGTCATGATGGATCCTGCAGTGAGCATGGTGCAACCAAGGTCAGAGGCAGAGCTAAAAGGGTGCCAGGGAAAGGAGGCAGCAATACGAAACCAAATTAAATGAGTTAGTCTGAGATACAGCAGCTATGTGGGTAGGAGAGGTGAGAGAAAAATAAAAAAATAAAAAAAAAAGGCAAAAAAAATTAAAACAGGTAAAAAAACACTGTAAAAGCACTGCTAATTACACATTCTGTTTGAGTTATCCTGAGAATAAACAGTGGTTTTTCACAATCATCATCATCATCACGTAGCAGAACCATTGTCTCTTTAATCACAGTTCTGTAGAAAGTATCAATAGATTAAAACAGTCCAAGTTTACTACCAAATTTTCTACAAGGTGAAAATGCAGTGCTGGCTGTTCGCTTAAAGCCAATGAGCAAATTATAAAGGTGCCCATGTTATGGTCAGCTATGAACAACTTCAGTGAGTGTCTCGTTCAGCAGTGATCTGTCTCCTGGTTTGCTTCCATTTACCTCAAAATTGCAAAATAAATATTGAAAGAGACGACCAACAAGACTATATCTAGGTTGTGATAAAAACTCCCAGAAGGAATTTCCACAGGAATAAAAGAATAAAAATTATAAATAAATTAATAATTTTTGTTAAAGCTTTTGAAAATGGACTTAGACTATGAGGTTATTTAGATGATAACCAAAATAAAAACTCCAAAATTTCTGAGCAGATAAAATTTTGAGATGAGGAATCCATCTGTGGTTTTGATTATATTAATACTTTTTTGCTTTTTATACAAAAGGAAAATCTTCTATGAGCCGTTTTTCTGATGGGAAAAGTGTTTACATTGCTGTTTGGAGTCTTTGACTTTTTATGTGAAAAAGCACAGGACCATGCTGTAAGTTTGTGTTTCCAAGTAAACATCTAGTTATAAAGACAACATTGAAAAGAAACTAATGAAATTCCAAGGTGTTCTAGGATGGCTGTTTTATTCTGATCAGTGGTAGATTGCACTATTGACCAAGTGTCAGACACAGAGCGATACCGTGATTGAATAAAAGTGTATACATAATCGGAGCAGAGAACTTTGCCAGGACTTGCTTTGTTGCTTTTCCTGTAATACCAAGAGAAATCTTCTCTTATTTTCCCTTTCCCTCTCTTTGCCATCCACACCCTCGTTCTCCTGTAGAGTGTAAATATATTTCCATTCACCCCCTCCCTCTTCTTCTGTTGGTGCCCTCAGATAAAATAATGCAAGGTGCCTTAGCCGGAGACACTGATGAAATATTTGCAGACCAGATATTAATCTGTTATCTCTTCTGTAGATGTGAGATGTGATGGGGATGACAGAGAACCCTGCTTTGCAGGCCTTAAGTAATTTGAGCCAAATATATTTAGATCTGTCTTTGGGCACTGCAAATCAGTTATTATGGGAGGGGGAAAGCCCTTGGGAAGCTTACCTTGAAACATATTTCAAATGCCAGGGGACTTGCATGAAAATTGGGTAATGAATGAAATTCTGATTGCAGGAAAATCACTTAGGGACGTGCCTGCTGTCGCATGCCACTGCTCTCTATGTAAACCCTAAATGCTTAATGATGTAAACTTTTGTACGGTAGATTTTGTAATGCATTCTCTCCCTCAAACTGCCTTTTTCTTCTTGGACAAGGAGGGCGTCGGGTGGAATACTAGTTTTGTCCACTGGAAAAAGATAAATAATTCAGCAGCTGCTGGGATGGTTTAATAGCACACAAGACCAGGTGTGAAGGAAGTAAACTTTCTCACTGGGATGTGAGAGTTACCCTAACGGACAAGCAGCAGTACATCTGTAGCTAAGCTGTTGCCAAGGCTTATGTAATATATATTAACTTCCCAAGAAGGAAAGATGTCTCTCTCATTCCATCTAGGATTTATTATACAGTTCTTTGTCAGGATTTTGTCTCAGTGAAGGGAATTTCTTTCCTATCACAGACGGAAAGACTGGGCTTTTACATCTTTTCTTAATGTTCAAGTTTGTCATACTACGATGGACACATAGCATAAACCAGAGCTTCAAGATCCATCTGGGCCTTCTGCTCCTTTCTCTTTTTTCAAGGCTTTTTACAATCTAGATATTCATAGAATCATAGAATCACAGAATGGTTTGGGTTGGAAGGGACCTTAAAGATC
>JAOXJM010000001.1:68814415-68825520 GCA_026413425.1 Tringa solitaria | reverse complement strand
CCTGAATGGCTGGGTTCATAGGGCTGTACATCACACACCTCCACACTGGCCCTGCAGAGCTTCCCATCCAGGCAGAGCTGAGCCATCTCTCTTGGGCTGTGTGACACCTCATCACCTCTTCAGATTCTGACTGCTCCGAAGACAAAATATGCTCCTGTTTTGCTCTCTCATTCTATTATTTCTTTATTAGAGGGGTGGAGATAGAGAAGGGGGGAGGGGTGGGGAATAAGGCAAAATCAGAAATTTCAGCTACTCATAAGCACATGAAGAAGAAAGAGTTGTAGATGGAAAAGGGACAGGCACAGCACCCAGATGGGGCAGGTACAGCTTCACAATCACCTTACTGATGACTGTTAGGCATTTAATGAATCTGTTTCCTAAACTAAACCATTAAGCATTAGAGGTTTGATCAAGAAGAACTCATTGTTTCTTGCTACATTTTTCTACATGAAGAAAAAGACATTTTATGAGAAGAAACCCACCCTCATTCTTCAGGCAGTTCTAGCTTTCATATTCAAATGCAAAAGGAAGACTTATTTTCCAGATAAAACAATATTTTCTTCCAAGCCTATATCACTGACCGGTCACAGAAAACTTTTTGTTTTGATGAATAAGTATATGATCTCCATTTTACAGACTGGAAAACTGAGTATAAAATTGAAGCCATCTGCTTCAGACAATGGCAGGAATGTTGGCTCGAGAGCAATACCTGTTGCTCAAATCTGTTGCTAAATTGCTAGTCCACAGCAATTTACACTGTGTGCCAACAGTTTTATTTTTCAGTATATCTTTTTATCCAGCACCCAAAGTAAAAGACTTGTGATCATTTCAGTGGCATGATAACCCTGAAAATGCTAGAAATACCTGTGACAAAAGCAAAATATTTGATTTCTGTAGTTCGGTGGATACAAATCACAGAATGAATCACAGAATGATATGGGGTTGGGAAGGACCTCTGGAGATCATCTAGTCTAACACCCCTGCCAGAGCAGGTACACCCAGAGCAGGTTGCACAGGAACATGTCCAGGCAGATAAAACTAATATGATTATACAACTAATATGAATAAACCAGACTGAGTTTTCAAGAAAGGCTATTAGATCAGTTCCTACATCCATATCTCTAATCATTGCTAGAGACATAGGAATGGAAATGGCAGATTTGTTTATGCCATCACTAAAAGATGAATTAAGGTGAATCATAAAAAAAAAAACCAAAACAGATGGGCATTTATCTGAACTTCTAAAAAGATCAAATTCACCGCATTATCACTCACTGTGTGCTCACTTTGTGGGTATACAAGCAAGTGAATTCCCACGGCAAGAATGATCACCAAAAAACAAACTTTAAATACAAATTGAGATAGCTGAGAAAAGTAAGTATCCAGAGTATTAAGTGCCAGTACTTACAGTTGACAGACAACTGCAATCTAACATTAGCACAACTACAATCAGTGAATCAGAATTTTTCTTCTACATTATTTGTTCCATTTGATTACATGACAAGTATTCATTTTCATGTCTGTACCAGATCAGCCCAGAATTGGCCCTGTATTTCAGTGTAACCCTATATTGTTTGATATTTGTTATTGCATATACAAACTGTAGGAGAAAGTTACATATGTTTTCCCTGGGTACAACCCCTAATTATTTCTAAATACTACATATTTACTTATCCTCCTGGGAAGACAAATATAGCAGGAACTGCAGAGAACAAAACAATGGATGGCGACCCTCTGCAAATGTGGCAAAGATTGCAATGTTGCTACTGTTGGTCTCTCCTGATCTGAAGGAATACAGGGAGCTTTTTTTCTAAACAGCAGCTTCAGTACCTCTACATCCAGCTAAAATTAATTTTACCATGCCTTTGATTTTGGTTATGGACTTTGTGCAGGAACATCGACATAAACCATTTATTTCTTACACTAGTGCTCAGAAATATCTACCAGCGTATGACAATGGCAAATATAAATCCATTTTCCATTTTGTTATTTTAACTAAATAACTTCTATTTAACTTTGCCAAATGTCATCCACTTCCACTGTGATCCCTTAGCAGAAGTTAATTGTGTAACTTAGTTGGAGATATGAGTGGTTCCACTATTTTTTTATTCCAAGAGAGGGCAAGGGGTAAACAAACACTTAAATACATATAAATATTATATATACGTTGGTACTTGTACATTATCCTAGAAAACAAGAAAGAACATTGGGAAATACATTGGGCCCAGAAAAGGTGGATGACAACATCCAGGTATTTTTTTTCTGGCAAGTTTCAAAAGCATTGCATTAGAAGTTGGGGGGGAGGAGGGAAGGCAAAAAAAAAAAAAAAAAAGGATGTAGCTAAGCCTGTGAGCCTTTAATTAGGTGCATAGGGGAAGAGGTTGAATACCAATTTAAACTTTAATGTGGCCCTCTCCCAAGGAGTAACCAACCTCTTTGTATGGATGTTCAAGGGCAAGAATCTAATTTCTACTGGTGTCAAGGACAGGCAAAAATCTCAACATCTCTCTACAATAAGTGTTTTCTCCATAGACATGAGTATCACCAGGTCCAAAGGAGAGACTCCATGTGTCACAGACTGTTTAATGATGCCAAGAACCTGTTCCACACTATCAGCTCTTTGCTGTACAACCTCAAGCAAGCCTCTTCATGTTTACGTGCCTCAGTTTCCCCATCTTCAAAATAGCTGCAATATTTATTGTATTAAAGCAATAATATGAAGCTGCTGTCACATCAATAAGTGGCTTAGAGATCCCTGGATAGATGCTGACTTGGCATATAAGTGTATATTTACAAATGAAGATGTATTCTATTGTTATGAATATTGTGTATTACAGACTGCTTGCGTTATCAATTTAATGTACACGAAGATTCAATCAAAGCTGCTTAAGACCTTGAAAAAGACGCTACTCTGTGTACATTCTGATAGGCTAAGTGTTGATTCAGCCTACACACACGCACAAATAATATCTCGAGTCATTAGGGTCTAGCTTTTTTTAAAAGCAGTTTTCAAACTTTCAAAAATCCTTTCTATGTGTGATCTGTGAGTTGCCTTCTACATTTGAAGCTGATAAAATGCAGGAATGTTCACATTCATGAGACAATAGCTTTGACTGAATGCTGTAAAATGAAATAGTCTCTTTCAGTTTTTCCTTTCAAAAGGAAAATTGCATAAATAATACATTTGGGCCTTGCAATACAAAACAAGCACAATAGCTACTTTACAGCTTTCATCAAAATGAAGGCCATCTTTTTCATTTATATTATGAAACTGGTAATACAATATCATCATCTCCGATTGGCTGAAATCATCTAGACAGTGAGCTCTCCTTTCCAGATAATGCCACTTGGTCCCTATGTCAATGGAATGTGTAATGATGGGACATATAAGACAAATTTTTTGTCATTGGTTAGCAATGAAGCTTAAAAAAAAGTAATAATGGAGATTTATTGAGGAATAAGCAATGCTTCCCAGTGAAAAAGAGTAAGACAAGTATCTGAAATGTTTCTGTGCTCCTTGTCGATGTTTTGCTTTTATATCTGTCCTCCTTTGCATTCTTAATATTTCAAAGGGGAAAGAGTATGCAATGACGAAAAAGATAGCTTAATATCAGGATGACTCTAAGATAAAAGCTATATCCTTAATTTCCTGCCTAACATTAGATAGATTTCACTCCACCAGACAGAAAAACCCAGAAACCATTTAGGAGATGTCACAAAGGGTTGGGTGACGTTGCTGAATGCATGCTGTTGTGCTCCATCCCCACCGCTATCCTGAGGGCCATTTCATCTGCTCCCTGCTCTCAGCTGAAGCTCCTTCTTTGACAGCCATCGTTGCATTCTCCACTCTGTTTCTAACCGTTCATCTATTGTCCTCAATCTTGCACCAAAACTGGACCAAACATGGAATATGACTAATCACACAAATCTATTCACAGTCATCCTTATGGAATTCTCAAGCCCTTGTGGGTACAGATATTTTGCATTTCCCTAGCTCTTTCCTGTATCATGAGAGAATATGACATCATGTCTGTGTAAAGAATAATATTTTAATATTTTCTTTCTTATGATAAATGCTCTACCCTTCATTTTATCTCTCAGTTGTAGTGTCATTCTTTACTTCTCAGATGTATTCACAAATTACACATCCTGAGTTGATATTTCTCCCTCACAGTGACCTTTCAGAGTAGGATAGACCCAGAATGGGAACAAAAGCAAAACCCTATGAAGTTTTTAGATGCCAGCTGAGACAGACACTTGGTAGAGCCACCTCTTTGACTGCAGAGAATATGTATACAAGAAGCAATGACATTGTCATACACTTGGCAATTGGTATTTTCTAACAAGTTTGGTTCCAGTCTAGACCTACCCACAAGGCAGTCCACTGGAAACAGGAGTAAATTAATTGCTAAATGTGTTGGCTTTAACATGCATCAGATATAGAGAACATTTATTTCATCACCTTTTCCCAGACAGTTGTTTACTGAAACTATGCATCTAAATGGTATTCAAATACCAAAATCATCTAAGAATGAGCAATATTTTGTTATTGGAATGGACAGTCCATCTTGATTTATGTTTGTTAGGTCTTTGTTAGTCAGACCAGTATATGCAGAGTTGCCTTTGTGAATCCCTAGTTTTTGTCCATGGTCTTTGACTACACTTCATCCAGACCTTGAAGGGATTCAGTACTAAGAAGGACCATCGGTCTGTTTGGAGACTAGCCTGATGTGCTAAGTTAAAACATGACCCGTTTGACCTAGGTGACAAAGCATTTCCTTGAGAATGTTTTCTCCGTTACTATGCCTCTACTTTTCTCTTTGAATAATGGAATTTGGCTGCTCTGGGATTGTTTTGAGCATGACTTGCCATTTTTTATCTATGGCATAATGACACTAGATATTGTTTAACTAAACCCCAGTTGTGTTTGAGATGGGAGACTGTGCTACTAAACTTCCGTGGTTAGTGCAAACCCTACTGAGTGCTCTGTTTCTTCTGCACTTAATCACTCTCTCATTGATTTACAATTCTATTTTCTGCAAGGACAGACCTCCCTTGTTCTGTTCATTGAATTCAACAGTATGGGTTCAGAATCTTTCTCCTTTCTCATTTTAACATGAAGAAGAGAGGAAGTCTGTATGAAGCTTCTCACTTTCAAGCTGGGAGCTTTCATTTTTATTGCAAAATGCAGTTGTAACAGAAATGTGTACCTTAATGTTATAAACTATTTTCCCCATCAGATGAACAAAGCCAAACTTTCTATGCAGGCACTAAATTCGGGCATTCTAAATCCACATCTGGAAATTGAACATTGACACATATCTTCTGGGCAAAGCTGCAGCTATTAGATGTTATTTGAATGCCAAGGGCAACCATTAAAATTATTCCCTCCTCCACATCATTATAATATTGTACTACAAATGTCATCAGGATTGTGACATGGATTGTAAGTCTATAACATTAATTTTCAGCTGGTCTGCAATTATATTTCTTTCACTGTGGAAGTGTTAGCTCTGATTTGATAAAGAATAATGCTGTGTCAGTACCTGAGCAGCAGTCTTGCAGAGGAAAGATCTCAGGTACTGAGAATTCACCAAAGGAACCTTGTCCCTAGAAAAAAACATCTGGATCCAGATCAAGTACTGACATGTGCCTGCTGGTATAAAACTAAAGTGTTCACGATCAAATTGCCCATGGCCCATTTCACAAAAGGTACCTTCAGCACATTTCTGGCTCTGTAGATATTTCTCCTCTATCTCACTGGACACAGCATTCTTCATTCTTCTTGTATCAGTCCCAAATCCTGCTGCTAGCCTTGCAAACATTTCTTGCTTCCTTCTCTCTTCCCTTTGTGCCATAGGGTTTACTGCTGGGTTAGTTAGCTGAAGCAGTCACGGAGCATTTTCTGGGAATTCTGCGGGGTTAGTTTTCCTTTATCCCAGTTCAGAAGACAAGAAAAAAGATGTGCAAAGGTTTTCTACGAAGCTGAAAGTTCACCAGGGTGCTTCCCACCGAGTCAGCCCGGTGTGCTACTGCAGCCAGCCCTGCCACCTGGTGCGGTGCAGAGGTAGCGTCTCCTGGTTCTCTTTTGCTCTAGCTTTTCCTCTGGGCTCTGCTGTTTGCAGATCCTGTCCTGATGTGGCAGAGGCAGCAGAGCCCACAGTACAAACACAGGCATTTCCCAGTGAGCTTCAGCCACTTCTGCTAGTCCAAAAGCCCTTCCAAGGTTCACTCTTACCAGGAGCCCTATGGTAAACTGTCAACAGATAGGGAACTGTCTGGGAGTAGACAACGCCCTTGGGGGAGAAAAAAGAAGAGGTCTTTGAAGATTTGTTTTCAACAGTATCTAAGCACAGGAGGCTTTAATCTTGTTAGATGTGGACTTGTTCACATGTTCTGCCTGTTACGCAAGAACCCTTTTTTTCCTAGCCCTATACTTATGATACAGAAACATATGATGACTATGTCTCTGTCGATGACAAGAAGAGTCCTTGATTCAAGGAGTAACCTTGAGAGGAAGTTCAGTGTGGAGGATGGATACTTCATGCCCAGTGAAAGGAAGTGTTTTTGCAATCTGCTGCGAAAGCAGCTGTGTGAGAACCACTTCTTTCTCAAGAAGTAGGAAAAAACCCAATGTTTTCTTGTTTACAGAATTCATAGCAATGTTACCATTCCCAAGTTTCTCCCTGCTCATGCTAACTCAGTGAAAAGGGAGACTGCAAGGCAATAGTAAAATATGCTTCCTACTTTTGTACCCTGTGAACTCTTTTGGTATGGATTACAACCTGCTACTACTTCTAATTTACATCCTACTACTGCTACTACTTACTCACCACTTCCTATTATCCTGAAATGATAAACAGCAATTATCAAGCTCTTCTCTAAAAATATCAGATTTGAATATGTAAGAGTTAGGCGATGCAAAGACAAATAGCTTAACTACTACACATTTGTTCCTCCCATACCTCAGCATAATCCTTTCCTAAGGGAGAGGAGGCTGGGGGGTGCAGGGTAAATATGTTACAAAAGAGAAGCTATGCCGAGCTAAAATCTTTGTGTTGGCCGATGAAAATCCTGGTCAGTAGGTATTAATAGCATGCAGTCAGCTCACAGAGAAGACAAAAATTGTGTCTCAGCAGAACAAAACTGAACACATGTAGAAAAACAGTACATATTGAAAAGCACAATAAATTGTACTATGAACCCTACAGCTTTTAAACAAGCCTGTAACATAATAAATCTTTTGTTACTCCTTGCATCAGAGGTTTTCAACTTTTCTGTTGTTTCATACATTCAAACATGCTATCTAAACAGTACGTTTATATTGTAGTGCTTTAGCATGCAAGTTCCCAACAAGTGGGGCCCATGAGGAACCCAAGTTCAAAGTTCAAGCCAATAAATTGTACTAGATCTCTGCTTGTAGGACCATTTCCAAAAAGAGCCAGAAACCACTGGAGGGGCAAGTGGAAAGTAACCCTAACCCTAGGGTTAGGGAAAAGTGAGAGAAAGAGTTGGCAGTGACCCCAGAGAGCAGGCAATGATTCCCAGAGGCACCTGGGTAGTGGTTAGATGGCCAAGAGGTGATGCAACAGCAGATGTTCAGGGAGAAGTCAAAAGGTGAGAAGGATGCAATGGGAGTGAGACTTGGAATCAAAAGGTGGAAATCACTGACCTAGCATAGGTCTGTCTTTCAGAAATTATTTCTTAGTCTCTTAGTGGATTTATTATTTGCAGCTCTCTTCAGGTTTTTAACTCCAAATATACAAGCTTCTTGTTTTACAATAGGCAGAGCAGACAAGTCCACATCTAACCAGATTAAAGTCCCCGTCCTTAGACACTGCTGAAAGCAAGTCTTCAAAGCACAAAATCTCTTGCTTCTGTTGAAAGTCGTAAGTATGGAAGGCATTATGCTTTCCCCTTAAGCTCAATTCATTGATTCATTCAGCTCAGACACTGGTCTCTCCAATTAGTAAAGACATTTAAATACTAAATATAGCTAGCCTCATGAGTAGCCCCACATGTTTCCCTCTGCTCTCCATCTTAGTCCACCTGGTAGACCTATTACGGAAGACTTCCCACCTAAGTAGAGCTCCGTCCACTTTTACTGTGAAGGGTGCAGAAACCAGAGTCTTAATGGCAATGGGTACATCTCAGAGCCCATAGGTGGAGAGAAAGTGCATCCAGTCCTTCCACATCTGTCACCTCCTGCCAACGAACACACAGGTGTCTTTAATGCACCCTGCAATCATCATGCTTTAATTCACTCAGGTCCTCAAAGATGACACAGGGTAACCCTCTTGACAAATGTCTCCAATGCAGACATCATACATTGCTTCACAAATTGCTATTTGGGGTGTCCAGCAAGTGCCTATACCTATTTCTGAAAATCTGTGTGTCCTTCAAGTTAAGATATTTGATCTCATGACCTCTGTGAATTTAGAGACGCACAGAATATTCTGGCTGAATTTTGTAACTCCTCATCTCTGCTCTAACTGCCTATAAAGTAAGTGGCTTTTGACTAAAACACATTTTTAGTTTATGTGTTTTCAATCATATATTTTTATACCTAAAATACACATAAATTTTATTAGAATTGCACATGCTAGGCAGATAGATAATTATTACTGATACTGAAGTTCACATCACATAAGGCATAGGCAATCTCTAGAGCCCATACCCAGAGCAGGAGTGCAAACCTGACGGTCACCCTTTGGCGGATCCTCCAGGCCTCCTGGCCAGGGAGAATAGTAATTCAGAAAATTCAGAGCAGCAAAAGCATCCACTGGCAGTGAATTAGTTGTTGAAACACTGATATCAAACATCATCCGTATCATTTCACAAACCAACAGTAACATATGGACTATATATACTAGCTTCACCTAGGTTGCTCTAGCTTCACCTTCACCTCTATTTTCTTCTAAATGTGTAGATCAGACAACAAAGATGAGAGACAGATAAAGATACAGGTAAACAGTGGCTATTGTGAACTATCTGAAAATGAATTGGGGTAAATTTCTCAGAGACTGTATATATGGTTAGTGCATGAGCAATAGCATGAAGCTTTTTTATTTTTGGCCTTTGCTCTCATAATCTTCCAGACCCTTTAGAGATGTCCATCACCATGTCAAAGGTAAAAACCTCTCCCACTTAAGCAAATGACCACACTGAATGTGCACCATCATAACACATCAAGCAGAAGAGCATGAAAAAATCAGGGAGGTGCCCGTAAAACCAAGATTTTTTTAAAAAAGTTTAGAGGCATTTGCTGCTGGAAAGGGACATTATATCTTTATTTCTTTCTGTTCCCCTAGTTGTCTCATTTTTAAATAGGAAGGAACATCTCTCCCCTAATTCCAAACTAATTCTAAAAACACATGAAATTTCTCTGTTTACCTTCCTTGGCAAAACCTAGGAGCAGGCTGTCCAGGGAGGTCGTGGAGTCCCCTTCTCTGGAGATCTTCAAGGCCACCTAGTCGCAGCCCTGAGCGATGTGCTCTGGGCAACCCTGCTTGGGCAAGGGAGTTGGACTGGAGGATCTCTAGAGGTCCCTTCCAAATCTGACAATTCCGTGATTCCTGCCTTTGCTGGGGGTGGCTGAAAATGGTTCACTGACACTTTCAGGTGAAACTCTGTCACCATTTGGCTTTAGCGTTTTTACATAAAACCCACTTCATTTTCTACGTGGAGCTCAATACGTCAGCCATCTCCGGGCACAGCTCGCAGAAAAGATTGGAGAGCAGCTTGTACATCAAAAGTTAAGTATGAAAAAAAATTAACAAGCAAGAAATGAAATCATTAAAACTCATCAGGATTTTGGCCAAAATATTTCATCATAATACTTCACTCTATCTTGGAGCTCTAGACTGCAAAGCACATTGCACAGGATGATAAATTACATTATCTTCATTTTACAGATGGGAAACTGAGGCATAGGAAAGCATATAGACTTTCTCAATGAATTGATAATATAAAACTTATTTTCTGACTCTCAGTCTGGCAGTCTATTCAATAGACTATCCTGTCTTTAATTCCTATCTGAAAAGGGTGAAAGAAATAAACGTGCTGTTATGTTAGCTTTTGCAAATCCATTTTCCCTTAGCACCAAGACAAAAAAAGCAAGAGTCAAATGCTTAAAGTGGTTAAAAATATTAAAGCACACAAGAAGACTATTTAGTTGCATTTACAGCTGGCAGGAGACTCTGGCATCCTATTTTTATTTTATATTTTTTATAGCTAAAGATTTCATTGTAGTACCTGGAAATCATGGTAGTTTGCCGACAAGCTTGCAGCTTCAAGTACTCATTTCCAAGCCAACTGTATTTGAAAACAATGTTTGGCACTGAAAATAAGCAGAGATATAAGAAAAATATTAAAATCGCTATGGGAGTGACAGGAAAAAATGGAGTGAGACAGATTCCTCCAGACTGATCCTTTATGATTCTTTTCTAGTTATTGAGTATATAAATTTCAATCCCCTAGTACAGCTGAGGGGGGAGAAAAATACATGATTATCATATCACTCAAAGCTGCACAACTTTAAAATCAGCTCCAATATAAATTCACTCTCTATAAAATGACTTTTAATATTCTTTTCCTTAACATAAGTATTAAATTTTGTATGATTAAAAATTTATTTACTCTCTCTTCCTTAATTTAGATTTTTATTTGCTATTATTGCCATTCCCATCTGATCTCGACAAAATCTCTCTGTACATTATGGCAAGAGTGTACCACTAGCTGTGACACATCACTGGGCTTTGAAAGCTAAGCCTTAGAGCAAATTAAAAGTGACCACTCCAACCTGGTGGCTCAGACAACATGCCTTATACTGCTGGTTCACAAAGGGGGAAAGGGGATAAGGCAAGGGAGGTAGGAATCCTTTTCCTGAGTTAGGTAATATGTCAAAGAGCTATATGTCTACAGCAAGATCCTGTTAGCTAATTTACATTGTGACCCATCAGAATTTTGTCATATTAATTCACCTGTCTTAGATGATTTGCTACTTATTTGAGAAGCTGTGGGTATAACTCTGTTCTTTAATAACTCACCAGGTCTGGATGTGTCCCAAGTAAATAAACCAAAATAAAATAAAGTGAACTTCATAC
>JAOXJM010000001.1:68803671-68814321 GCA_026413425.1 Tringa solitaria | reverse complement strand
AAAATAAAACCCAACCACCTAAAAACTGATATGACATGATAAAATATGGGAGAGTGAATTTTGGCAGGAACATGGCCATAACCATCAGTGAGCATAGCACTATCCTTTAAAATCTCTGTTAGTTGCTTTGAGAAATGACTTTGGTATTGTCAGTAACTGCATTTTTCCTGTTGTTCACCTCTGTAAAAATGTTTTTAAGAAAATTTTATATATATACAGAAATTTAAGTATACAGGAAAGTGGGAAGTTAATTTTTTTCATCCAGTATCATACAGTTATACTAAATGCTGTAAATTCTTGCAATTGAGAAACATAAGAAAGCCAAACTTCATGACTTTGGTACAGTACAGATATATATATATATTAAGCCATACAGTAATGCTCACCTTCTCAGCAAACTGATGACCAAGCTGAATCTTAGAAACACAAACTTGAAGTGACAGCCCCCAATGGTCCCATCCTAATTCGTCAGGACACGTTGCACACCCTCAACTCCATAGCACATTTCTGGCTTTTTGAAGTTAACCACCCTAAAGGTCACTTACAGCAGATATGATTGGACCAGTGTGGCAAAATGGAAACGTTTTGCTGACAGTTCATTTTCACAGGAGAGAGCTGATGGAAGCCATCAGCTTTTCTTGGCAAAGCCCCATTGCTGGAAAAACTGTTTTCCTGATGGCCTTTTTCACCTTCCCAGTAACCGCTGCCCCTTCAGCTGTTTGGCATCACAGCTTTAGGGCAAAATGATCCTTATGGTCCAAAGAAAACTATGTGAATAACTGTATTTTACGGTGTGCCATCAGTCTCCAAAAATGAAGAAATAATGGTCTTTGAAATCCACCTGAATTGAAATGCTTAAATTGAAGGGTTTGTGCATCTTTTTAGTGAAATATAAGGGAAAATAATAAATGAGTCATTATTTTAATCTCAGAGTTATTAAATCAAAAGGTTTCTATATGAGGTGTTTTAATTTTTGTAAGCTTCCTGCCCTCCACACCCTACATACACTCACATTTGCACATTATAACACCTATTGCAAAGTATACATTTCATAAAAAATTAAGGAAGGCCATATCAGGTCATATTAGGGACACAGTTTAGTGGTGGTTTTTAGCAGTGTTAGGTTGATGGTTGGACTCCATAATCTTAAAGGTCTCTTCCAACCTACAGAATTCTATGATTCTATGATGCTATATCCACCTGGGCCAGTATCCCATGCCCACCAGTAGTCTGTCGAGCAGAGGAAACTGTGATATTTCCTAGACATAGTGTCCCAGCTCCCAATTTCCACATGCGTGGTATCTCCACAATTCATAGATGGTGTGGACACTCTTTTCATTAATTGGTCTAATTCATTTTTGGATGCATGGAAGTTTTTGCCATCTGCTACATAATGCAGTAATTTTGATCAACGTTTTCCAGCTGTGGCTGTTAAAACTTCACTCAGATGCCTGTTCCAGAGTCCGTCACTCTGACCTGGATGGACCAGCGTGGCTGCTTGACATATTGCTGGCCTTGTGCTCCCTTTCAAATCATGAAAGATTTAAGCATACTCAATAGAAAAGTCAAATTTTGAAATATTGAAGTCCTCCTCTAAATGGAATAGCTTTTCCTGCACACCAGGAAAAAAGACCACATTACAAAGAGCCAACAACATCTCTGCTAGAACAGCATCTCACTCAAGTCCCAATAAAGGCCATTGAGAAAAGCCCAATTTGAAGTCAATGTCCACATTTTCACCTTAACATAAGCAGATTTTGGCTTATCATCTCTATGTACAAGTAATATCAGATTTGTCATGGAGTCTTTATAGGAGATATATTTTAAGCCCTCTAAACTGCATGAAAAACCCAAGGATTATTTTTAAGAGCTATGCTCTTTTTCTTTCCCTGATCACTGTTGGAGCAAATCATAAAGGCTGAACCATTCTTGCCACCTTTATTGTTTGCATACATTTTAAATAAAACTTTTATTTTATTTGAAAACACTTTGATGTTACTTTTCATGCATCTCTTTTCCTCTATAAGAATGTTATAAGAAATTGTTTTGACAAACACTTGCACAAGTGGGCAATATAAACGTTGCTTTACTATGTTAGAGATGCTTCTGAACAAGGGGAAAAAGACCAGTTCCTCTCCAGTCCTTGAAGTGTGGTTAAAATATTAACTAAAAAGAAATCTGTAATAGTCCATGTGTTTAACAGTCCAAGTTTTTAATAGTCCAAGTGTTTCTACACATCCAGTCCAAGAGAAGATACTTTTCTTTCATGACAGTTTTTTAGACAAATAAAATGCACAGGCCTTTTTGAGGCAAATGCGTGCAATTTTATTTATCACACAGCTAGATAACAATCCTCTTCCATTGTTCAAAAGTACTCAGGTTATTCAGGCTATACTGTATGCTCCTTATACTCAACAAATAATACATGATCTAGTCTAACCTCCTTTCATAGTAAGGAGTTTCACTACTGCTTTTGTGCAATGGCCACACTATATCTGTAGCATTAAACAGAAAGCAATAGCTGGCAGGCTAGAAATTGCTTTGATTCCTAGCAAGATTTGGTAGCGTGGCAATGAAATGGCAACTTTCCCCACTGGCCAGTGGAATACTTCTAGGCTCATACCAGCAACAGCAATGATTGCACTAGGTTATCCACAACAACCGCTTGCAGATACCGCGCTAAACTATATACCGATAATACAAATGCAAATAGGTCTACAGAAATCTGGCTCCCACCTTCATCTCTGCCACCGAGCTGTGCCGTGAGCTTGGACAAATTATTTCATCTCTAAGCTTCTGATCTCCATGGGCACATGGGGTGTCTTGAACAGTGATCAAATGTCAGAAATCATGTTGCAATGATGGAAGAAATAATATTCCAACGACAGTGTTTTCCCTAGCTTGAAACTGGGGGTGAATTCAAGCCTAAGCAAACAGTCTAATGAGGAGGCCATAGGAAAGAAACAGTGCCATTGTGTTGAAACACTGTATGAACGTGGTTACCCTAAAATGCCCTTGGAGAGGTCCAAGAGTAAGCCGCGTTCTCTAGGAAGCAACCATATATTGGGCTAGAGGATGTGAGATTAGAAGCAACATGAGTTGACTGTGCTGGACAGGCTATGTAAATGGAAGGGATTAAGACAGAAAGGATGTTGGCTAAAAGTACTGTGACGTTTCTGCATCCCCTACACGCACACACAAAAATGGTGTCACACAGTCATCACCAGCAGCCAAAAGACAAGACATTGTACATGTCACAACATGTACGTGTCAAAGACATGTAAGCGCACATTTTAGCTCCAATTGCAGTATCTGTAACTCCTCTAATTTGCAGAAATGTTGTGTTTTCTTCTCCTTTATTGTATGTTTCAACTGAACAACTGTATAATTTCACTTGCATCTCATTCTCCGAGTCTGCTTTGGTCTTCCATTTTCTTTGCCATATTCCCATCATATTAAACAAAAGGCCAGAGGATCATTTCTAGTCACAGGAGGAGACAAAATAAAGGGAAGAACAGGAAACCCAGTTCTAGTAATTTTGCTAAAAGTAGGTGCAGAGCATCCCTGCTCCCAGCCCACACGTCCACCAGTGCTCCCCAGTGTCTTACTGCAAAAGGACTTCTCTGCTGGTCTGGAAGCTCCACCACAGCTGAAAGTTCTTCAGGCTGATGCCCAGTAGAGCCGCAACTTTTCTTAACATTTACTCTCCCAGTTTAAAGGCAATTATCAACACTGCCCCCACATCTGCACACATTTCCCTTACACAGGTGTGCCAGTAAGTCCCTAGCACAACCTTCCCACCACACACTTCACTCCCACCCCTTCTCCTTGTGGTTCAGTGACACGGGTGTAGTGCTCAACAGCATGGATGACCCTTGCTTGGCATCTTGTTCCAGCCCATGGGGAGACCTGGACTGCTGAGGAACAGAAAAGGGCAGGAGTCACCCTGCAGTGTAGCTTTTGGTGAGAGCATCTGTCTCCAGCCTTCATGGACAAATGAGGCTCTCCTGAGGTACATGTAAACAGAGGAATTTGCACTTATAATAGCAAAAAAGGTTGAGTGGAGAAATTTAAAAAAGGAGTACAGTATGATATTAAATATTACATTCTCTTACCACAGTAGGGTATGATGACAGATAGGTGATGAATTTTTAAAGTTCAGTCTATCTATCTACCTATAGCAACTATCTCAGCATTTACGCCATGGTCATCACTGTTTTATCTGAGGAGCTATCAGAGCAGTTGTGAACCTGGGAGTTAAAAGAAAAGACCTCTTTTTTTCTCAAAGGTCATGTGGATGCTATAAAAGTACAGATATGCAGTTCTATAAAATCTCCAGGTTAAAAAGTACATCTATTAAAACAAAACGTGTGCAGATTCATGTTTCCTGTGATACAGGCTTGCTCCAACCTTACTGCAGGGACACAGCTGAGCTGTGCTTGAGAATATCAGTCCTGTTAGTTGTAAAGAAGCAGCGAAAGCTAAGGATGTGTGTGTGTGAGGTGACATTCAGGACACACCTTTATTAATTTTGGTAACTACTCTTTGTGCTGCTGTGCTGGTTCAGCTTAAGATGTGCAAATAGAATCATTTAGGTTGGAAAAGACCCTTGGGTTCATTGAGTCCAGCCATCAACCCTACTCTACAAAGTTCTTCCCTACACCATATCCCCTAACACCACATCTAAGCGACTCTTAAACACATCCAAATAACAAAAAACATCTTATTAGGGAATGCTGATCCATCCCTTGTCCTTAGTGGGACACCCAGGCAGAGAAAAGCAAGCAGCAGTTCCCCATCCTGCCACAAGCGACCCCAGGCTCTCCTTAACTTCACCCTAGCTCTCGTCCCAGCAATAGACTGTTGCACATGACATGGGCCAGCCTTGCAAAATTTCTTCTTAGAGATGCAGTCGAACTCTTACTGTTTGTAAAGAAAATGGGAAGGGTGCTAATGTCTTCTGCCTTGTTTCATGAAGCTGGTCAAACGCAGAACGGAAAAGCAAGGGAAATGTAAGAGAGTATTTTTTCAATGCAACTATTACTCTCATCTTTTGCAATCTTTAGCAAACAGGCTTGACACTCAATAAACCAATTAGGTAAATGGGATTTTTTACTCAATTTATGGCTGTATAATCAGGCATAGGGAGGAAGAAAGTAGCAATTCAAATGGGGAAGGTACCAAGCAGATTCTGTTCCCTATGTTAAAAGGTTCACAGCTGCCTAACAGAGACATTCTAAAAAACCTTAATTTAATCTGCCCTAATTATTAAAAAATATCTGTATTGAAATTTATTTAAAACCAATACTTTATAAACAAAAATGAGCCCAATTTTCAGAAATGCTAAGCCCCCATACTCCCACTGATTTCTTCTGGAGCTGTGGATGCTCTTCTTTTCTGAAAAATTCGAGCCTTAGAAGTTCATGGTATGGGAAAATAAAATGTCTACACACACACACACAAAAAAAAAAAAAAGATAAGAGCTTGTGTTATGACATTAAATTCTAGGTCTAATGTTGTGCTGGGAATAGTTATTTACACTGCTGGTAAATTTCATATCGGAAATCCTAGTCCACTGAGAATACTCTCCCCAACACTCTCTCCCAAAAAAACCACCCTAAAACACAGTAAACTTAAAATTCCTATGCTTTTTTTTTGTTTTTTGAAAGTATGAAGTTTCATTAATTGTATTCATAAATACCTAGCTATATGTAGATGTATGGGTGTATGCATAGAAATCTATAGCTATATACCATGTATGAAGCGGAACTTTACGTGCAGACATAAACCTTATACTTATTGAGACATTCATTTTATCCAAGTCCAGTTCCTGTTGGTACCAAAAGCAAAATCTCAGGCAGCTTCTTTGGCTGCCTAACTATGGATTTAGATTCTCATACTCATACTTCTCATACTCAGACTCTGTTTCCCAGATCAGGGAGCTGAGTCATAGAACCAATTAAATTTCAATGATCAAGAAAGCAATATAAAATCCTAACAATATCACAAGATAATGAATTTATTTTGCTATAGGTTAAATATACATGATAGGTTACAGTGACATACCCAGCTACTGGGTTGTACAATAATACTTAAGGTAGCTGGGCAACTTTTTAAAAAACCCCTAGTTAATTAATTCTAAGTCATAGGGACTTACATTTCTAAGTAACTTAATCACTTCTGAAATCTTTCCCAGCTAAATTTGTCAAAATGCATGCCGTTATAAACTTCAGCAGTTTAAATGCTGAGGTATCTTTCTGATGTTTAAACAGCTGACTGTTTCACTGCTACCTATTTTAATTAAACTGTACACTCTGAAAATAACATTGTGACAAAACATGCTAATTGCTAATGTTTGACTTACCTCCCGAGACTGGCCATATGTTAAGAACCACTGTTTAGCAATCACTCGATTGCATGCTGTAGTTGACAGGAGCATTATGGAAATGTAAAAGCCAAATGTTCACTACTCCTGAAACGGCACTGATTCTGGACCATTCAATGTATTTAAAAGCATAGATTCCATTTTCAAAGCAGTCTAACTCCATTCCCACTGAAATCGGTGACAATCTGTCAACACTTTATGGTTTCGAAAAATCACGTTTTGATGACCACAATGAGAATTTCCCCTCTGATCCCTCATACAACCTGGATCCCTAACTCCATGATCCCACTGGTACTCTCACACTTTTATGGGGGTCCAGTCTTCAAATAAGTGCTGGTTGAGGCCCTAATAAACTTCTGTTATTAAGGGTTTCTGAAATCCATAAATTTATTTAGAGGAACATGTTAATAGACTCGTTTGCTTCTGATGTTTAGCTACTTCATAATTCTGTATTGCGCAATCATTATAATTACAGCACATACAATGATTACATCTAAAGTCCTAAATAAGCAGCTCCCAGGAGTGTAAAATAAATGAAAAGGCCACTTCATGCATTTTCTGAGGTCTGTAAAATAACTGTAGCTGTTTAATACAGTAAAGGCCCAAGTATCTACAGCATCCTGCTAGCCAATTACCACTCCCACAGGAACACCTTGAAGCATTTTCATTGTTTTACATTATACACCTGTATTTCACAGCAAGATCTCCAATAAAACAAGAGACCATGCAAAAGGTCTACTAATGTCATAAGAGAGAGCTTATTGTCAATGAAACAACCTTGTTCCTTTAATGAAACTAGATTGCTCATAACACAGTGTAAACCTACAGATGATGTTTTTAATGTGGGTTGGGGTTTTTTAAAGGTTACTGTATTTTTGAATCAGCAGAATAGTGTTTGATCTTTAGCCATACCCAGTTTTGCTCCACCTTTTGAAAAGGCCATCCTCTACTGAGTCTCCTAAATACCCTCTCAAGGTATGTTTCCCAAAGTCTAAGCACTGCAGAAGTTTCAAAATTTACTCTTTAAATGGAATTACGTGCAGAATAATTAGGCACATAGAAGAATAACTATTTGCAGAAGCAAGCCAAAAGGCCTACTCCTCACCAGTGTTATTGCATCTATTTTTACTTCGTGCTAATGTAACGCTGAAAATAATGACAGGATTGAAAAGGGGGAAGAAAAGATTTGGGGGTACAAAGGAAGGAACGAAGTAGAGAAAAAGGAGGAGAAAAAGTGACAGGATTGTATGATATTCCTTAAGAGATCAAAAGGAGAAGCCAGCAGTTTCTAGCATTCAACCCTAATATGATATTTTACCAAAGAGAGAACTAAAGGACATTAACTCATGTGTACTTTCTGATTTGTAAGTGTCATGTTAAGGGCAGAAGATGAACAAGTAAAGGATAAATCTATTTGGAAACTTTTGTTTGAACTTCCTTAGCATGTCTTTGACAGCAAAGCCAGTCCTTATAAACTCTTTCTACAAGGACTTTAACGAGACATTTTAAGGATAAATGCTCACAAAATATTAGCACAGGGAAAAATCAGAATTTTTCATCATGAAAATTTTGACTGAAAATTTTTAATTCTAAAGTTTACAATCATCTGTCTAACAAAAATTCACACCAAATAGAAATAACTTGAAATCAAACTCACAGACATCAGTTCACAGGTTATCCATATGCTGAAATGGAGATGTATAAAAGCTATGTGAAGCTATGAATACATTTGGAGTATGTACAAATAACAATCAGAAGAAAAGGTTAAATTTAAATAATTTCTTTACTGCAGCAAAATCAGCCCTGAATCTTAATAATATTCTTCTGGAAAAGACTTTTGGATTAAGTCCTGTGATGATGGGTTTTAATTTCACCTTGCATGTATAGTTTGATTTAGTTTTTAATAATCTCAGCTAGTCTCTTAATGTTTAACACCACAATTTAATTGCTTTTTTGTATTTGTCACCTGAAATAAATATGTCCTTTTCTCTTTAATCCCTCCTGTTTTGTACTTTTTACTCTGTCTCATATTTTATCAGTACCATTTAAGCTTTCAGTTTCATAGGTGGTCTGGGAAGCCAAACTCCTGAAGAGCAGTTTAAGAGATTGCATCCTAAATTACGATCATTGGTAAAGAGTTTGGAGAACTGGTCATCATGAAGGCAAGGGTTTTCAGCAAACAGTCTAAGCTTGTTAGGCTATTGCTCCAGATTCAAACCTTCACTGAAATTTTTGATAAAGTTTTGATTTTTCAGTTTCAGAATTTTTTCAGTCAATATCCAATACAGACGACCTTTCACCCTTTTGGTTTTATTCCGGTAAAAGCAAGTACTCCCTCTGCCTGATCTCCTCTCTAAACGAATGTAGCCAGTTCCCAAATCTGCCAGTTCTGTTTTCCAGACTCCTCCTCTCCTGTCTGAGTTAGGATTTGGGCCAGTTTTCTTCTTGTAGGTGTTTCGCCACCAATGCAAGCTCTACACCTCCCTTTGCAATCAATCACTGCGAACATGACCACGGTTCTGTCAGTCTGGTCAATAATTTGGATGTCAGCTTCGACTTAGAGCTGTAGACCCTCATGTTTATACTCCTTCCAAGTCCTGAGAGCCACTTTTCTATATATTCATGCCAATTGCTTCACGGTTATGGCAACTGCCTTTCCTCTGGCCTTGACCTAAGCGACCTTATTCCCCTTATATTCATGCAAAACACTGCAGTGAGGTCCATTATCTGAAGTCCACTGTTTTAGGATGGGCCCATGTAATTTATCTCACTGTGCCCTCTGGTTCCTCCTTTCTACTGCATCAGACACGAGATATTTGTTTTCCCCTACCCTATGATTTCTCTTTCACCATCAGGTCACAATGTCATTCTTCACAAGCCACTTGTCACATTTCCAGACTGCCAGTGTATGCTTTCTCTCACAGTGCATCACAGGTTTTGAAAGATTTCTCTGCAAACACCCACAAAGCCATGCCAATTACCTTCCTTCTTCTAAACTCTTCCCAAGGTTCCCAAAAAATCAAATGTTTCAACGTTAAACTACCACGTGCAGAGATGTTACCTTTTCCTTTCAGTTTTCCCTTGGTTTCCCTCCACTGCACCCAGCACAGGGCAGTTCTGTCCTGTGGCCACAGCTCCCACAGGCTGGGGGGGGGTACTGGGAAAAACTAGCAACAAATCTAAAACCTATATGAAAGATAAGGCAGGGGAGCAAGCCACATTAAGCTGCCTTCCTCCCACTGCTACAAGACTTGACATTAAGGCAAAACCGAAAATTGCTAATTTATGCTTTCATGCAGAAATTCGAGAAAGAATAGTAGCCAGTCAGCCTCTAACCTCTATCGCTCAAAGTCCTGCATATACCAGTCTTTTCCTGCGTTCCTCTGTGTTCTGTAAGTAGCTGGGACTTGAAATGATAATTCATGTGCATCTTTTCGAGCCTTGCAGATATCTCATCGTCACAGCGTTACTCCAAGTAATGAAACACAGACATTAATTCAGTGTGTTACTACCTCCCCCAGTCAGTCCAGAGGCAGAAAGCAAAACTGCAAAAGTTCTGCAGCGTATATAATTCACAAGATGTTCTTATATTAAAAAAATAAAAAGCTCATCTTAATAACAAGTGTAAGATCTGATGTCTGAGAAATATATTCAAGTCTGCTTCAAAATGTTGGCATTTTCAAGACAAGACCATTTAAAGGGCATAACCTAATGAATCATTAGCACCAAAGCCCATCTAAATTAAAACTATAATAAGATGCTTTTAGAATCATCACCCCCCTTTTTTTCTCTCCACCCTTGTTATTTCACTTTCAGAGAACATCCAGAAGTCCATTTACTTAAAGGTGCTCTTAAAAATGGCTCATTCTGATAGATTTGATGGAGTCCCTTTCTCTTCTATCACAGGAAATAAAATGGACCTGGTGGTTTTTAAAAAAAAAATATGTGTCAGATCAGATTCCTATTCTCAACGGAAGGGGAAAGATATTTCTCTCATTAGCAAGATCTGCCCTAATTTCAGATTAAGTTTTCATGGTATGCATTAATTCATGTATTTACATTCTTTCTACAAGTGTCTACTTAATATAATGGGATATTTGCTCACACATTAATATTTTTCGCTGTTTTTTATTAGAATGAAATAACCCAAAAAGGATCAGCTCTCCTCAGATATCTAGGTTCTATAATATCCAAAGGCATTTAGGAAGTGGCCATGGGCAAAAAACAAAACAAAACAAAACAAAACAAACACACACACAGCCCCC
>JAOXJM010000001.1:68773343-68785042 GCA_026413425.1 Tringa solitaria | reverse complement strand
GAAATTAACCCAAAACTATATAGAAGAGACTATATTCAGAGTGCTAAAATCCTTACTTTTATTTAAAAAAAAAAAAAAAAACGCAAACCCTGAGTGTTATGGAGTTGCGGTTACTTTGTTGTGTTAACTACAGAAGCTGAGACTGTGCGGATGAATGGCACAGAACAAGAGAGCATAATGGAGGCAATCAACCGTTAGGCTGGTTCACAATGCAATCCAGGCAATTAAAAGCTCACCAGAGTTTAAATGAAATGGTTCTACTTATTTCTGTGCACCACACTGCACAGGCTATTATTTATGTCTCTTTTTTTAATTATGATTTCCCTTAAACTGTCAAATAACTCAGAATAGCAGGGTCTCGGAGGCAGTAAGAATTTTCCACAGAACAATTTACATGCCAATCTAAAACTAGTTACGACTCCTGATGTGCTACATGCGAGTTCTGAAATGTTTCTTAGCTTCTGAAACCTTAACTTCTTTTTATTATTTTTTTTTAAGTCTCTGTGTGTGTATTGTCCTGAATAATTGGAGCTCTGAGCGCTTTTAGGATGAAGCTACAAAGTGAGAAAGCGTCGGAAAAGTATTCTTTTTATCTTCTACTAGATCTCTAACTCTCTTGTTGACTGCACATTGTCTGTCAGTTTGCTGACTTTTAAAGACCAGTGCACTGATATCTAATTTGCTCCAAACTGGTTTTTATTTCTGAAGTAGAGGCAAGTTTTCCCTCTCTTGCTCCACGTACACCTGTCCTTGGTAGAACCGTGTTTGTGCCTCCACAAAGGAGGAGGGGGGAGAGTGGTCTTTAAAAGTTGTTTAAGTGTTCTGGTGGATAATAATACCCAGCTCTTCCTCCCTTATCGTGCCTTTCAAGGGCTGCCTGTACCACACACCAGAAACTGTGTTCTGAGAGTCTTGTGCCGCACTCAGAACCATCAGGGACCAATCCTGCTTACAGATGCTACTACATCACTAACAAAATACCGTTCTTTTATGTCAAATCTTCGTCCCCTTCGATTTTTGAGAAGGGTGATGATTGGAACGAAAAGAATTTTTGTTTCTTTGCCTTCCTTCAGGAGCCAAATTTAGCTTCTTTTCCAGCAATCTTGCCTCTTTATCCTGAAATTCATAGTTACAAATTGGTTGACAAGTGTTTCATCACACAATAATAACGGTAACCAGGGATGGGGATCAGTTGCATCAAAGTTATTTTGGGAGACCAAGGGAAATCCAAAGACCTGCGAAGCAGGTTATGAAGTTTTCCTTTCAAAAATTCTAAAGGTGGTGGATGGTGATTAAGAAGTCTTATTCCTGACACATCTCTGCAGTTTATGTGTAGTATCTGGGGGACTGGGGGTAGAAGGAAGGAGGGAGGGAAGGAAGGAAGGATAGGGGAAGCCCTTGAAACCGTCTTGGGGCAAAATGAAAGGGGTTTGTTTGACAGTGACAGGCAAGGAACTGAAATCTCTCAGTTCTTAAAACAGACCTGTGACGCAGAGCATGGGTAGGACTCTGCAGAACTGAAGGGAAAGCAGGGTTTGATTTCAATATTTTATTATTATTATTTACAGCCTAGGTATAGCACTTCTGGAACTGTATGGTTTTTTGGAAGTGCTCCATAATCTCTGCCTTCCTGGGGGAGGGGGAGAGGAAGGCAGCAGTGCTGTGTGCTGCTACCTGATATTTCGGTGGTGAGTAGTTCGGATGGTTTTGGGGGTGCAGTCAGCCTCTGAGAGGGTCCTTCCCGTGTCCTGAGAAATAAATGGGCACTTAAATCGTAGCCCATGAAAAGCTGACTGACAGTAAGCTGCAGGTATTCTTATTGCCAAATTAAGAGAGCGCTGAAAATACATGAGAGCGTATCTGAAAAGTATAACTGCATTGGAGACCTTCTGGGAACATGAAAGGGGAGAGGGGTGGTCTGTGAGGTGATCTGCATTAAGGTGGCTTGCTCATACAGTAGGGGAAAAAAAAAGTAATAAAATGTTCCGTTTTCAAAATTAAGTGTTTTAATCCAGGGCATGTGAAGGAAAGGGCATGTGCGAAGAATTTGGAGATATATAAAACACTTATTGGAGCGCTGTTTCGGGGTTTGTTTTGTTTAGATCCATTCTACGTTTAAAAAAAAAAAAAGTAACTTTTTTTTATAATGAACTAGCAGTTTGGGGATGATTTTTTTTTTTTTTTAAAAACATTCATTAAAATAGAAGCAGCTTCATCCCAAGTCAAGTGCAAAAAGATCAGATCTATCTGAGGAGAAAAACATTCCTTCCCTCCAAAAGCTGCTGCAGATTGAATCCCTAATCTGAAGATGCTGCCAGTGGGATGTCAGCAGCACCTTCTCTTTCAGCCTCCGGAAAACAGACGTGCAGGGTTGGTAACACTACTTCCATAGGGTGTCTACCCTTTTTTTTTTTTTTTTTTAACTCATCTACACAAGGAAGGTTTGGGCTAACTAACATGAATGACAGTGCTCTGTGTGCTTTCCTCATGTAGCAAATGCCTCAAAAACCGTGCAGGGATACGCGCAAGATCGGGTTTTACGCGTAACACAATAACCTCGTCTCTGCAGCGGACCCCTCAGGAATTATCAGGCTTGATTATTGCAATTTGCTCAGATATTCACTTGGTTAGCCCTGTTTCTGTGGCACCTCGTTCCCTTCAGACGGCGCAGGACAGCAGATCAGCCGGGATCAGAGACTGTCAGCCTCGGCTCTCTAACCCGCTTCCTTATCAGGCGACAAAATTTTTACATTAAGATTTTATTTTTTTATTTTTTTTATTTTTTTTTTACTTTAAAACCTTTAACTGTGTTAGCTCCTATTTTATCCTGGTTTCCCTCAAGCTAAAGATTAAAGTCCTAGAACAGCCTTTCGTTGTGCTTCTGAACTTTTTTACTGAGTTTCAAGAAGTTGACACAAACCGTGGCTGATTTCATGCATTTATCCTCTGCGTGGCTGAAGAGAGGGGCTGGGGATAAGCATGTTGCTGGCACTTAGCAGGTGTTCAAACTCTAGCGTGATATACAACTTTACAGATAAAGGCTTTTCGACCAAGTGAAGGTATTAAAGGTCCAGCAGGACTTCCCTTTACAATCTGGTATAGGTTCTTTACCACGAATCTGATATTTTCACTGGTTTTAGTCATTTATTTTATTTTGCTGCTTCATGTACGTAGCCTGGATTCAGAGGAATAAGTTGGCAGTGCGAAATGCTGTAAAGGCTCAGCTTTTGTCTCCTGGTGCTTGCTCAGGGTGAGAGATGTGCGTTCGTTCCCAGATCTGCCATAGACTTACTGTGCAGCCCTGCCCAGGTCGCTGCATCTCATCCTCCCCCTTGTGCACAAGAAACAGATCTTACAAGTAAGTGGTGTAGGAGCTATGAGAGTAGCATTGATTGGGGACTAATGAGAAGGCAGCGATGCCTTTTTTTTTTTTTTTTGGTAATTATTGATAGAAAAATACAGACCTTACACTTCTATTACGAGCTTTGGATGTCATGCAGCAGTACTGCTGTGGTACTTTGGGGTACTCACTGGGAGAACTGTTTGCATACCACTGGACAGCTAATTTATCAGACAAATATATCACTCCAAAATGTGTTATAAAGTGCATTGCAAAGAGGGGAACAGGGCTGTGGCGCTCATAGAAGAATTACTGCTTCTAATTCAGTGACCAGCTTTGCAGGTGAAACTTGGGAGTTCAGCTTGGTAACCCTGGAAAGTCACTTAACTGGCTCTACAGTCGCTGCAGTCCACGTAAATTCAATGTATTCCACGTATACATACGTGTACTTATCCCTGGGACGCCTCAGCCAGTGTAGCATTTAGCCTCTTCTCTTGGTAGCACTAACAGGCATAAAGGCACTTTGCTTCGAGGGTTACACTCATCTTCTTGTTTTCCTTTTGAGAATGATATTTTTAAAAACAAACAAACAAAAAACCCAAACAAAAACCCAAACCCCAACTTGTTCCTGTTTTAGCTCCCTGAGCCTGCCTGTCTGTAGTGGTGTGTTACAGCACCAGCCGAGATCATCTGATAGAGGCCGGGACTGTAAAGCTTTCTTAGCAGTAGGTAGTAGAGCATTCTTGATAAGGAGCTCTTGAATTTGCTTCCCTTTGTTAAAAGACTCTGTTTGACCTTTCCCAGTCTCTGCATAATAACAGGGTGCCATACACTGAATTTTGGGGTAGGATTTGCTTGTTGGCAACAGCATTCGTTCCCCAGTCTCGACAAATTCTCACTGTAATATTCAGATGCACTGTAATGAGTAGGGGTTTTTTGTTGTTGTTTTTGTTGTGTTTTGTTTTGTTTGTTTTTTTTTTAAAGTTACATCTCTTTGGCTTTAAAACAGTGAGACAACCTAATAATTCAACTGTATGTCAGTTCTTTCTTTCTCTCCGGTGCCTGTTTGATGTCCAACAAAGCATCCGCAGGGCTGTGATTTTGCTTATTCTAAGAAATTACTTTCAGAGAATTGGTCTGAGTGTAATGGGATGGCAGTTCGCACGATTAACCAAGAGAGACCAGTCTGTAAGCACTTTGGGGCAGTGACCTTCTCTCCCCATTTACTGTAAAACTGAGGGCAATTGATTTTTGTATGGATCTCTGGAAGCTGGCCGCGGCGCTCTGCGTATCATCACTCAACTGTGTTCCACTTTTACTAGTTCCCTCCCTTAAGCAGTGGTTCAGGCGTCTGAATTGTTATTTGAATGCTCTCTTCTATTACCTCAAAACGTGTATATGTACTTAGTGGACACTGCTGTACTCCTTGTCCTGAACTAGCTGTTGGCTAAAATTGGGATTGGAACATGGGACAGATGTTTTGGGGGTTTTTTTTATGTTTTGTGGTGCATTTTTTTTCCTTGACAAACTAGCAGCTCTCTGACCTTGTGCAGATTATTTAAAAATCGGATTTTTCGGAAGGTCCTTATGCTGCAGGTTGTAACCAGAGATGCCGGTACTGAAGTCTCTGGAAATCTGATTGCCTCATTCGTGTGTCTAACGAGAATTTAAACCTTAAAAAAAAAAAAACACCCCCGCCCCCCCCCCCCCCCCGTCAGCACCAAAATGCCCATGTCAAACCTCCGTGAAACTCTGGTCCCGTGCTTCCAATGGCTTCAGTCTTTTCTTCTTTAGAATCTGGAGCGCTTTTACATTTTTATAAAAATAGTGCACATAGGTCCAAATGCGTAGACTTAGCTACGTTTGCCATCATAGATATGGTGTTTATTTAAACTGTTGCTTGCTGAATGTTCAATACCTTGGGTGAAAGTGGATGACTTTTCAACTGAGTTGTTTTAATTTTTCATTTTAATTTTTAAATCCTATTTTGTTTCAGCAAAGAGACACGGGGTATAGAGGTGTTAAAAAGAAGCTGCAGAACTTGGAACGGTGGAAGTTTCTGCTCTCAAATTTATCTTAACATTATTGTCAGCTTGTTGTGGACTATCTAGGTTATTTCATCCTCTCTACACAATTGCCTTTTTAATGAACTGGGTGTGGGGGTAGCAGCCAGGTGGAGAAAGAAGAGGGCGAGACTTGCACTCGAGAGAATATCTATTTTCACTCTTCTCTTTGTCTTGTTGTATTTCAGGTATACAAATGCTCTCAGTCCAGCCAGACACCAAGCCGAAAGGTTGTGCTGGCTGCAACCGTAAGATTAAAGACCGGTATCTTCTAAAGGCCCTGGACAAATATTGGCATGAAGACTGCCTGAAATGTGCCTGCTGTGACTGTCGCCTGGGGGAGGTGGGCTCTACCTTGTACACCAAAGCCAACCTTATCCTTTGTCGCAGAGACTATCTGAGGTAGGCCGCGTCCTTCTTCCGTTCCCTGACAAACTTGGTAGATCTGTTTAAGTCCTTCCGCTATAGTTGCTATTGCACAAGCGGTACCTGAGGGCAGCAAGGCCCGGTGTATGTGGAGGATGAGAAAACAAATACTGAAATACGGAGATAAAACTAAAACCTGGATAGAAAAGCCCACGTGACCAGGTCATGCAGGTGGCTGCCCGTTTTCTGATGCTAATACTGGGGTTCTGCGCTCAGAGGAGGCAGAGAGTAAAGCCCTACACGCTTTCCACAACACCATTAGCCTGGGGAGCTGGTGGTCTCCTCTTCTTCCTCACAGCACGGTGGTGGCCAGGCGTAGCGGCCTGTTCTCACCAGCTCCAGTGCAGGGTTTGAACCCTCTGAGCGCTTTGCTCATCTTCACTTACCCCCTTTCGTCCTCTTAGTTTGCCAAGGGATTTTGTTTGTGGCACTGGAAGCTTTTATAGATGTTGCCATTTAGCTGTTAGAAGCTGGATCGAGGTGACCAACTGTCTTCCCTGTGCTAACTAACCACGTAGTTAGTAGGCTCCAATCTGCTCTGGTCCTGATTTAACTCCGTCACCTGGTTGGAACATCGGGTAACCTGTTGCCACTTCTCAGAGACAGCAAATCATCACCTGATTTTCTATCTCCTGTTTGGATCTACATTCTCAGAAGTATTTGAGTTATAACTCACAGCAAAGTACTGACGAGAAGCACCAGGCTAGTTTATCAGCAGATTGTATGTGAATAAATAGGACTACTTTGCAGGAGCTAAGTTTAATCAGAAAGTTTAGTCTCCCTAGGCTCTCAATAGTAAATAGAGAGAAAAGGCTCCTCTGGGGTGGTTCAGAGCACCTATTTCCTATAGGAGCACCTTTCCTCCATTCCCTGTAGAGGGGGTCTAATGAGACTAGCTGCTCCAGGCGAACGTGAACTGCTGGGAATATTTCCCCTGCCCCTGTAATGAAGCCTTTTCCTTTTAAAGGGACATTCAAGTAAGTAATACATTGGGGAAAAATTAAAAGTCTCTTTGAGCACGTTAACTTACAACTTCAGTTTAAGCACAGGTACCAAATAGGGGGTTCCCACACGCTGATCAGTTCCAAGCTGTACGGCATGGGTAGGGTGGAACAGGAACCACAACTAAAGCATTATTAACAACTGTTGGTACTCTGGTTCTTCACATTTCAAGCTGGTTTTTTTTTCTAGAGCAGAACAAAGCCTTTGCAAAGGGGTTGTGCATTTGTTGAGCTGGGGCTGCAAGGCAGATCAGGGTTCCTCAGGCGTGGGCTTGGACTACTTATTGGTAAAAGTCCTCTCCTACTCATTAAAACTCTGAGCTGAACACAAGACAGAGTGCTGGGAATTTAGCATAGAGTCCGCATTTTAAAGCCATTGTGTTAAGCTGCCAAAGAAGTAGGTAACAAAACCTTACTTTTAAAAACTGGCAGAGAGCTGCTTGAATAGCGGGGGATTGTTGTACGTGAACCTAGGTCACTTGTGATCTTAAAGCGTGTGTCTACAGAGAGGAGCTGGAACAGTTTCTGGGGGGGAAGATAACACTTATCCTAATTTTTTTTAAACCCATTTTAAAACTCTTTCTACAACCAATGCCTACAGGAGTGAGAAAACTGTTACGTCTCTTTGATCCAAGTTCCAAATTTACTGGAGACTTTGAACTTACTGAATCAGGACCCCAAGTGCTAGCGCAGCAGATCCAATGTTTTAAAATCAAATGTTTTAAATCAAAGCCAAAAGTGATCTAGTAGTAGAGGTATGAGCAAAGCATTTCCCCAGCAGAGATGCGGGTGCGTGCACACACACACACACACACACATATGCACTCTGTTGCTCTCTGGTCTTTGAAGGTCTAACAGGAATAAATAAATATTTTGCTAACAGATTGTTGAAATTCATACTAAGTGATTCAGAGAAAGGAGACTGTACTTTTTATCTGTCATGACCACATTTGAAACTGGTGGTTCAGTTATTTGGTCATACACAGTATTGCGCACCAGTGAAAACAGGACACATGAGAAATTCTATAATCAATTAGAAGATGTTTCTGATTTTTGTCTCCAGGTTTATCAAGTCTTAATGAAGCTATCTTATCAAGAACCTTTTTTTTAGTGATTCTTGTGAGTGCATAGTTTTAAACTTGGTATTTACACTAAACTTCAAACTGATGCACTTAAGGTAATTGCAGATAGTCATTTGCCTCATTGCATCTTATCTACTTAGTTATGCAGTGAACCTATAAAAGTGATCTTTTTAATGCTAATGTAGAAACTAGTTAAATGTTCTCTAGCTTTGTAGTCAAATAAGCTTTCATATTTAGCAACCCACTTGATATGAATTTAAAGAACAAATTACTTTGTACTAATGATCAGATTAGGGTTCGATTACGGTTTCAAACTATCCTCTTAATATTTTTTTTCTTTTTAACCATAAAGGGAGTCTTTGCTACATATAAAACTGTTCTAGCTTCCTATTAATTTATGTGGTGCCCTCTAGAGGATATGTGGCTTGCACGATACTATAAAGAATAAAATTGCTTATTAACTTGTCTCTCTGTGTTCATTATGTCTTTCAATAAGACAGCCATACCACAGATGCTATAAGCAATAATGTAGCCAGTTTGGGTGCTTTAACATTCATGGTTAAACTCACAAACTGTGTGATTGTGTCTTTGGCTATTTGCAGAGATACTTCCAGCCTAAAAAAGTAGGCTGCCAAAAAACTAAACACTCCCTCGGCCCTGATGCACACTCTTGTTCCGCGTTTGAGCCCTGAGGTACCCACTCTGAGCTTTTGATAAATACTCTGTATCTTCAGAACTTCACAACTTGCTTTGCTTTAGCCCTCTCCTTTGGTAAAATTAGTTAAATTTGTTATATTAAAACCTTTTTCTCTGGGTTGGGGGGGGTGCGGGGTGGTTAAAGGGGTGCCTGAAATCTTTAATGAGGTAATGAGTTTGGAAGATGCTTTGGGTGTGAGAGGCTTTACCCTGGAGTCTGATTCATGTAAGTCACTCCAAGTGGCTTCAGAGGGGGTGTATGACACCGAGGGTACTAGGGTGGCCGCAGACAGAGTGAACTCTGGTTTGTTAACGAGGATGAGAACTGACTTGAGTAAAGAGAGGACTCAATGTTAGAAATAACACACTCGGTGAAAATGATATGCAGAGTATAATTCCCCTGCAGGCTTCTGTCTCCTGCTTATACACTCTTGGGTTAGAAAGTGAAGACTTAATTTAAGGAACTTAGGTTTATGCCAATATTTCAAGTCCATTTACAGTAAGTGAAATAGGAAAGACATTTTTTTTTTCCCTTTTCTTTTTCCCTCCAGAGCTGTACTGTGACATCTTAATGTAACAGCCTATCCTGCTCTGTCCTCTCTTCTGACTGGCAGCGTGTCCATTTACAAGCACAATATTCCCTTTGAAATCTGTCATTACTGCCATTAATGACCAGTCGTTATGTTAACAGCCCTTGGGCTGTTAACATGTCAAACTGGTTGTTAACTGGAATGTTATTACTTATTTAAACCGCAGGTATGAGTTGTGTGAAATGCGCTTTGGTTGTGCGTTCGGGGCTGCTTCTGCTCAAAACAATAGGGAAAGAGCAGGGCCTTTGCCTTTGGGGTGCCAAGGGATTTGCTTTCTGTTCCATCTGCTCATTTGATTTCTGCATATTTGCGAGGTCCTCCTACCCCAGGGCAGCCTCTGAATTTCAGGTGCAACCGTGTGCCATCCCACCTCCTATCCTTGCGCGCAAATGGGCCGCCGCGGATATTTCCAGATGCGCAGTAATGCCTGCCGCACATTTGAGATTAATATCTGGCCCCTGAAAGTGTAAAACGAAAGGCTGACAATTACATGTAACTCAGTTGTATTAAATAATGAGCTTCCTCGGATGCAGAGAAAATATGAAAGTACAGCTGTGCTAAGCTAGTAGCAATGTAGGTCAATCACCCTTTTCACTTAGGTTTTTAACTACGCAAACCCTGCTGAGCGACCAATGACTACAAAGTGCTGTTTCATTCCTATTTAATTTTGGCAGCGTTTTGCTGAAGAGCAGGCATTCATGCAGCTAAATTATCTTCACCGTTTCTGGTTTTAACTCCAGCTCCATGACACTAAATGTTGGAGTGCATATCTCTTAGTAAACACAAAGAATATGGTTTCTGATATTTTATTTTTTTTTTCCGAATCCATCTCTTAACATGGAAATTGAATTAGAACTTTTATTACTTTTTGCATAATTTCCCTAGCCAGGCAAAACAGATCATAGAAAAGGATTAAGAAAACTAATATGTTGGGGTGGAATTTTTGCCCTTAAACACATCTAGAACCTTACTGGGGATGGGGAGGATGGTGACACAAAAGTCTAACCCCCCCGCTGCCCAACCTTGGTACTGATTTTGCTCGTAAATGTACTGCAGACTTTAAAAGTACCACTGAATAGCTACGAAGATGAGGAAATCACTCTTCCTGAAGAAAGGGGCAGGTCGTGTTAGGTGTTTTTTTTCTTCCCCGCTTGCTGGTTTGAAGCCCTAAGAGAAGCCAAGTTTTTAAAACACGTGTATTGGATGAGATCTTGTAAATAATGAGACGTGACTACAGAAAATAAAATGTTCAACCACAAGCATCACAAAGATGCTGCCTCTGTAAAATATTTATCTTGTGAAAGGGTGCAGGCTGAAAAGAGTAGAGTTTAGGAAGCAGCCTTTTTCCCGTACAACCGCTCGCACTCTAAAGGCAATTATTATTTAAAAAAAGTATTACATAGGAGTACTCGGAGAGACTTGAAATGTCCTGTGGCCTGGTACTGATTAGCAGATCCTATTTCTCTCTCTCTCATCTCATGGAAAGTGCACATTAAGTATTGCAAACACCTAAGATACCAGCTCTCTTAAATGCATGTATAAACATTCTATATGGTTATTTTCAGAGGTCGTAGGTTATAAGGTGTTTTCAAAATGACACCTCAGTATGCTTCTTGCCCAGTTTGATTAAGTAAAGGTAGATCTTTAAAGATTTCAGCACTCTGAATTTTCAGCAATATTGAGGTATTTACAAAAGCGAGGCTTAAGAGAGCTCTGTTTTCTTCACTAAAGTTTTGTAGAACTGAACCCTGATTTATACAGTAATATCCTTGTTGCAATGCATTGAAGTATTCAAGGGAGTACTAATTTGTAGGAACAGGCCCTAAAATATTTTAAAATATATATAAAAGTCGTAGGTGTGATGGTTTGCTTGCACTAATTTTGCTCTGTATGTAAGATAAACGTTCTCCTAAGTTTACATTAATTGTATCATTTAGCATATCTTAAAAATAAACAAACAAGCAAAAACCACTGCTTTCTTTCCCACTAATTGCCAAAGGTTTTGAAACACTCAAAATACCTTAGCAGTTCTTGAAGGGAGGAGGGTATACTACAAGGAGAGTAATGCACATATGCACAGTTAATCCACCCGACTTGCAAGGAATAATGCTTTTGATTTAGATACACTCTGGCTAGTTTAGCTTGTTCTTATTTTAGTTCATCTGTGATAGCTTTTAATAAGAAACATTCAATTAAGCTGTTAAAATTGGTGTTTAAGTCATGTTGAAATGCCGTAAAATGTGTGTACTCAAGTTTGACGCTCTTCAGTAGTTCCATGTGTTTCCCCATATCTGCTGGTATTTTTCTTCAGAGCTGCCAAATTTTTAATAATCGTGTTATTTTTAGTGGCTTAAAATACACAGTTTAATTTCCAAGAATGTGAATGTTCCCTCTTATAAGGCTTCTCAAAAACCAGACATTTCTCGTGTGTTGTCAAAATACCTCATTAATCCCCTGGAAACGTTCAAAGAATTTCAGGAGACTTTTCAGATGAAAGTACA
>JAOXJM010000001.1:68746006-68773332 GCA_026413425.1 Tringa solitaria | reverse complement strand
AAGCCTGTCCTACAGCTCTTCATCACCTTTCTACAGTAACAGTGTATTTTGATGGAAAATTATTTTACTACAAAGATTTTGTCAATACATAGCAGTTCAATAAATCTCAATAAAAGCAGTGATTTTTGGGGCAGCCTAGGTAGGTCTGCAGTGCCAGAGGATGGGATAATGTTCTTGGTTGAAAGAACAACAATTCTATAGTTCTGATAAGTACTTTCTATAGCCTTTTTAAAAAGAAATGCAACTTTCTTCCTTTCTTCCTTGCTGAATTTTTCCTCAGAAGTGACCTTGTGACTAGAAGGTTTATGAAATATGTTTAAAATAATACTCATATTAAAATTGTTTACTTCAGGACTAAATATTATCAACTCTATTATGACATGTGATTTGACATCCAAGGTTTAATTGGAAACTTGCTGCATTTTTGGTCAGAAGCATATGTGAAACAATGCATCGATGTATAATGTAGCAGAAGAATATTTAGCTCTTGTTGCCTCTGTTACCTAGCACAGAGATGCCTTTAAGAACTTCTGCTTTCTGCTTAAAAAAAAAAATAAAAATTGCTTGAAAGCTTAATTAAGTTTTGTGCATATTTTACCCAAAACTGAAAAACAAGTCTCTACTACATAATTTAAAAAAAAAATCTTACTGACTTTTGTTGCATTGTATTAGCTATAGTCTTAAAATGTTCCAGAAAATACAAAGCTTTCATTCTTGATGTGAATGTTTAATTAATATGTAAAAGCATAGCTGTTTTCCCGAAATGTATAGTCATGAGCAAAGTGAAAACTTCAAATACTGGAAATAGATAATTGAGATTTGGCCATAGAAGTGGACAATGTTGTTAAACACATTCAGCCCTCCTGACTTTAAGAATTGCTTTATCTTTTAATTTTTCACTGAAGTTAAGTATGTTCATGGTGGATTTGGAAACCAAAATACAAAGTATGCAATGCTCAAATATTTTCTAAATGAAATTGGTCTTAACTATCACTGTCCTTAAGAATCCATATTTTGGGCGTGCCTTACTAAATGCATTGGTTTTTTTGATGGCTGGATTCCTTGGTATGATAATGGATGACCCTTTAAATAAATCTAAGTAATAGTCACAAGCTTATTTTTTCCTGATCAAAAAATTGTTAAATTTCTGAAGTTTTTCAGAAATGAGTCTACATTGTCAAAAAGCTTTACATGTTTTACACCTACTTCCCTGTAAGGTAATTCTGGTTCTGTTGTTTCACACCTTCCTGAGGCTGCTTCTTGCATATTCTGAATCAATTAGCTTTTGGCACTTGAGTCTTGCTGTATGTGATCGGTATTGTTTAAAATGGCTACAGATAGCAGTAGGTTTATATTTTGCAAGAGAAAATGGTGTTTAAGTAATTTCTAGAATGTGTTGCTTTTATAGATACGTGAATGAATCTATCAAATGATCATTGTCTTGAAAAAGGATGGAACTGTTGGTTCTGCTTCTCTCTAGAATTTATAAAGGTATTAAAACAAATGAACAAAAACCTTGAAACACCCTGGGTCAAAAATTCACAAAAGTAGTATCAGTTCTTGACCAAATACCAGTGAGACCATAAATTGCTCAAACAACAGGATGAGTGGTTCAGCCAAGTTTGATCTTTAGCAAGCCATGTATCAAAATGAAGCAACGTACAGCTAAGATACCTTGCAAGCTCTCCATGCTCGTGTCCTCTCTGCGCATCTGCTAGGTACGATACACATATATTCATGCTGAAATCATGGTGGAATTCTGCACCCTGCCTTACGCAGGCACTCGCAACCAGTAAAGACAGAGTTTAAATGTCTGGTAACAATTAAGCATCCTGACAGCCCCATGGCAATTGGTAAGGTTAGTTGCAGGCTTTAATTTAAGCATGTTTTAAAATGTCACGATGGAGTGCCAGCGTAACGAAATTCACAACTCAGTCCCTCTCCCAGCTTCCCATCAGAACTGCAGCTGCCGGCAACTGGAGAGTATTTAGCACCTATTTCTTAAAGAACACAATGACCTCAATTATTAACTACAAAATATTCTCCTTTGGGATTAGAGTGAACCCTGTTTATCTATTTTATAACAAAACGCAACACAAGGGAACTTTTTGCTAGCAGAAAATCACTACTTTTATGAAAGAGATGAGCACGTTCAGCTCTGGAACAGAATTCCGTGGGAAATTCTCCTGCAGGTCTTGAGTGAAGTGGCATTCTGCAGTACTGGAATTTAAGCTTTTCATCTTTTCTTTTGCAAAAAAAAAAAGATAACGTCTTATGTAGGCACATAATGGATGAAAGTAAGGATTGCACAACATGCAAAGATAAAATTATTGGAGGGGAGTGAGAGCAGAGAACCTTTATTTTATTGTATCTTTCTACATTTGGGGAAGTGAGAGTAAGTGAATAAGTGAGAATAAGTCATTACACATTTCAATATGGTGTAAGTGATGGTATATTGGACTAATTAGGACACCACCGTACTACACCGGGTAGCAAATGTCCCCTTGCTCTTGTATCGCTGCTTTCATATCACACCTTTGTTTTGAGCAAAGCTTGAATCTTTGGACTTTATGTACAGGAGTTATCACTTTTATCTCTCGGTACTAAAATGTGCAGAATGCTTGTGAATCAAACCTGATTTTTGTTCAAGACAAGCTTCCAAGCCATAAATATCAGCATATGCAGAGTCTCAGATTCTAGCCTAGTGAATAGTATTTATTATATTGTAACCCTGCATTGAGCAGTATTATTGCTCCACCATGGGACAAAATAAATGTTGGTTTTATTTCATTTTATAATGTTATTTCTTTTCAGATAAATTGACGAAAAATACATATTAGAGAAAAGTTGATGCAAATGCAGATTTAATAATTAAACCCCCTTTTAAATACATCTGCCCTAAAACCCAGAAATTTATTATTGCTGATCAACTTCTAAAAGTAGTTCCACTAACAATCACTAAACTTGCTTTTGTCTTTTAGATAAATTTTTAGGAAGAATTTCTAGGTAGTGATATCTTAAGTAAATTACAGGCTACAGATTAGGGATTGTAATAAGAATTGCAATCACTGTGGATTGTTGTCTTAGTTCTCATCTTCTGTCACTATGGTTGCTTCTACATTAATCTTGTTTTTCTGAAGCCAGGACCTTCAGAGCTACTACTCTTTCTCAAAATTTGCATTTAAAAATTAAGATTTGCTTGTTTGTTTTAGATAGTAGAAAGCTTAAAAATTCATATTCACACGCAGAATTTCTCCACTTTCTAATTGTGTTAAACAAATTTTTACACGGAATTCAGAGGTTTCTAGGATTTGAGATTTGGGTTTACAAAAAAAAAAAATCCCCAAAACTTTTCAAAGAAATCTTTATAAGCCTAATGTGTCTGCCTTCTATAAAGTGTCAAGAAGGGGGAGGGCAGTCTCAATAAGGAGCTGTTCTGCACTAGTTTTCGTTGGCTTCCTTATTTAATTTGTAATCTGATATACTTAAGAACATTTTATACTAAAATAACATTAACCCTAATCCTACAAATGTATACTACATGCTTGACTTGATATACCCTGAATAATCTTATTGAAAGCCATAGGGCCTATTAATTTGGAAACATGCCTTAGTAAAGCCAAATATTTAAAATTGGAATGGCTTTGCCTGAAAACCCATCTTGAATTGCTGTGTCCGGTTTTTTTTCATGTGCTACCTACTGTACAGCACGACATCCCTGCCTGGTCCCCCTGGTTCAGGACAAGCTCAAACCCCCAACTCTGCTCCTGGCCAGGCACCTTGCCACCGTGTCTAGGATGTCAATCAAAGTTTTGACACCAGTAACAACCTTGCCCTGTTTCTCCGTGCTGGAAAAGATTGTTATTTGTATGCTAATCCCACATACCATTCCCCCAAAATCAAGCTGCCGGTGGATGATTTAAGGGTCCAGCTCTAGGCTTGTCTATACAACTCATTGGCAGCTCGTGGGTTCTGCTCTCCCCAATTTTCCTGGGAGACAGCGAGTGGTAGGAGGAGGGACAAAACTTTATTAAAAAGCCTTGGGATTTTGTGTTGATGTCTGTGAATCTTGGGTTCTCAATTCACTTTTTCTTCATGCTCCAAAATTGTGCTAATGAACCTGTCCTGTGTACTTAGCAGCTTCAGGCTTCTAGAAGGTTGTGTTCTTTTTTATTAAGACATTAAATTCATGCATTTTTATGCTCCATATAGTATTAAAAAAAAATTCCAGCATGACACTGAATACTTATAGCAGGGAGCACTAAAATGTAAATTAAAATATATTCTTTCTGCTCAGAATTTCACTTATTAAAACAATCTTAAAACCTAGAGGAACCGCTGTAAACATTGCAGCGAATGTGCTGGTTTTAATGAGGCTGGCTGCAGTCTGGAGTTAGCCAGGAGCGCTTCCCCCAGCACCTCCTTACCTAATTCAGTCATAATGCGGAGTGAACCACTAGTGAAAAGAGTCAGTGAGCAAAGCAGAGAGAAATGACTACTTCACAAGCACACATCCAACCCAGAAGATGGGTGTCTTCTGTCCTCTTCCCAGGCATTCCATTACAATCCCTGATGTGTCCCTGTCGGGGTCCCAATGACCCTCTGTCTCCAGGTACGGCACAGCCTGAGCATTTTCCTTTAATAGCCATAACAGTGTCTTACTACTCCTCCCTCTTCCTTGTGTCTTTGAAGTAGGTGCTTATCTGATAATTATAGGTAAAATAGACATATATATTTTATAAGAACACATCTGAAAAGTGTAGTGTAGATGGCAGTGCCCACTGGAAGTTCTTTAACAATTTGGCAATGGAATAGTTTGAGGGTGAGCACAAGAATTACAACCTCTTCCTACTATGCTAAGCAGATGACTGCTTTCCCCTACTTCTTTTCCCTCCTTATACAAATATACCTCCTCTACTAAAAGATCCCTGAGGTTTACTTTGAATACAAGCTAGTATATGTTTGCAACAGTTACTGTAATTTGTCATCTTATCAGTCTTGATAGGAATGTACTGTGTCTGAACACATAATTCTGGAACCAGCTATACTAGGTAATCTTATTATTAATCATGTAGTCTGACTATGTTGGCAGATAAACACTTTTCCTCGTGACCTGTTGAAAAAATAATTTTTATCTGTATAGATATATGTGTTTATAAGAATATGTGTAAGGTTTTCTTAGCAGATGTACGATCTCTCTATAATTTTTTTTGTGTCAGATGTTTTCATTTTAACCACCACAAATTCTTTTCTTCTAAAGTCCAGCTCTTTCTCCTCATAAGCTGATCCTTCTGGTTTTAAGGTGTGCTTTTTGGAAAAGTTAGTTCTTGCCACCAACTCCTACATGCCTCCTGTTTATCTTATTTAGGCAATACTGTCAATAATATATAAGTAGTATGGCATTGCTTTTAGCAGAGTGACAAAAAGCTGGTAAAAGGATAAGTATTCCTTTTCCATTGCCAAAAAAAAATTGGAATAGGAAGGAAACAAATTTAGGAAATGACTGCAAAGGCTTACTTTCCCAGAAAATCTTGCCTAAGTGGAAAGATATGATTTTTGTCAGTGTAAGCCTGGAAACCACTATCCCTGCAAGGCACTCAAGAACGAACCCTCTTACCTACCAGATTTTGAAGAACTGTTTTATGCTTGTTTTTAAGCACTGCTTCTTTGAATCTTTAAGCTCTGGCTGACTTCTCATGGAACTGAATCTAACCTAGACCTGGTGTGCTTGTCTGTTGAGAAAAGACCCTGAAAAGCACGGTTCCATAGCCTGTGTGTTATAGCAGCTTCCAGCAGCACCTTGTTTCCCAGATTAGGTGGCGACATCCAAAGGTGGCGTAGATCAGATATTACCAGTGCATTCACTGTCTGCCTCTCGGTTTGTCACAGGAAAAAAAACCCAAACAACCCAACACACAGCAGTTACTGTTAATTCAGCCTCACTGCAGCGTTGCTTGTTGAAGGCACTAGTGCTGATGGGTGGAGGATGCAAAGTCCTTGTGTCTGCCCCTGCGTCAGTGGTGTATTTCTGGTGGCCACTGTAGTTCCTTCTTCCTTCTGCTGTGTGTGAGGAGCAGAAGTAGGTATGGCCCTAGTTTTAATATGAAGAAGCTAGAGAAGCAAAAGAGTTAACAGCTGCACCTTTTTCTCTGCTTTCCCTGAAATTTCAGGATGCTAAAGATGACAGATAGGCAATGCTGGTGTAGGTAACTCTTCTTCCCCATCAATAATATTTGGGGAGGAAAAATTATTAAATTGCAAATTTAAGAAAACTTGTCAAGAGAAGACAACATCAGTTGTCGTTAGATGGGACCCCTGCTTTCTGTTCCTAAAACTAAATGCAGTCACCAAGACAGCTGCATCTGGGCAGATCACTCTTCCGTAGATTTGCAGTCTTGCTGTCAGTTTTCCATCCTCCCTGTGCTCAAAGGGAACACCAGCAAACTGGACAACTCCATACTTTTTAGCAATTGGGAAAGAGTGACAGCTTGTGTGCTCCAAATTGAGCATTTTTTGCTGCAAGATTAATTCTGGAGTTCCTCTGTCATTCTGGATGTGGGGATGTGTAAACAGAGGCTGCCCATGGCATGCAGAAGTTTTGTTAAGGAAGAAATTCCCATTGGGAGTAACCCAATATTTCCCTGTGTTCTGCATCATTCCTGTCACCACCCTTCCCTCCCCCACAAAAAAACCAAACCAAAAAAGAAGAAAAATTCCTATTGCATTCTTCTAGCTTCTCCATTGATAAGGATATGAACAGGCACTCACTAGAAAAGAGATGAAAGCAGTAGAAGATGGCTAAATTACGGCAGCAGACTTTTGGCTCTGCCAGGTTTAAAAGGTCAACTCCAAAAGGCAGGCAGGGAAAAAAGTTCCAGCAAAGGCGCCAGAAAGAATAGAGGCTTGAAGTCAAAGCACGCTGCTGTATTTGTCCCAACATAAATGATACCTAGTCACACACTTGATAGTTATATCAAATATTTCTTCTTATGGTCCTAACTATATTGAACATGCTGTTGTTGCTTCCTTAATGCAATCTCCAAAGGTCAATCAAGTTAAAGAGTAAGGCTGATGAGATTAGATATTACTTTAAAAAATGATCCAGAAAAGTGTGTTTGGAGAGAGGCCTGAACATGTCTCCGATATAATTCCGTCTGGTTTACTCCAGGTTCCTGTATCTTTTCCTGGAAACACTGTGAACTGAACCGATCCACTTTAGCTCCGAGTGTGCTTTCTCGTTCTCTGGTGAGAGCTGAGGTATCTGCATGTTCTTTGGGAGAGATGAGGGAGTCTTCTGGGCGCAGGACAAAAATAAAATGACATGTTTAAGTGCTTTTTTTAATGCTCCAGGGAGATTTTACTATCTGAATTGTGTGCAGTGAGCAGGGATTTTTCATTTCATACATCATTCACAACTTGCTGCAGTGATTCCGAAAAGTCACACAAGCTGAGTCGCTGCTTGCACCAAAGCACAGAATTGTTTTAACAATGGATGTCAGAGCTTTATTAAGGCTTCACCCAAAATTCGCAGTGGGGAGGTACGGTGCCGGGTGTTAGAGAAAAGGAGTAATGTGCCCAAGGACACTGGAGGCTGCACAGTAATGACTATGGCAAGACCCAGCATGTTTCTTTCTTCCCCTCCTTGTTCTCCCATTGCTATTAGCTTGGTGCACAAGGAAGGTGAGCAGGTCCCCAGCTTTGTCTTCAGTCTACGTATTAAAGTCTTATGGTAGCACTGGCCGAGGACTTTGTTTTGCATTAGGCTGTTGCACTGAAACAGAGCTGTGGGCGGCATGAGAAGTTTCTCTCTGTTTTCACCCTCGCATGCCTTTATTTAGGATTAGTCAACACATTTTCCAGCAGTTGTGAAGTGTCTGTGGTGATCTACTAAAGGTGAGACGATTTAAATCTTTAGTTATATGAGTATTTTTCATCTGCTTTAGAGGCTTTGTAGCGAATGCATGAATCTTTAACTGCTCTAGTAAAAAACAGTGGAGGGGGGGAACCTTTTCTAGCACCGTCACCTGTGAATGCTGAAGTTAGATTGACCTTCTGTGTCTGCCAGTGACAAGACTCTGGACAGATGGGTGAGCATCTTGTTTTACAGAGTGACATAGCAGTCACCATCCCACATGTGCCCACTGTGGGCTTTCTGGCTTTTTCTATAGTCTCAAGAAATCAAGCATCCTAATTACCTGGCAGCCCTTACAGATCAGCTGCGTTAGACAGAGTTGTTACTGATGCCTCAACATTCCAACATTGCGTTCTTTAGAAATGAAGAAATGCAAATGCAATAGATTATTAACTTTTTTGGTATTTTTTGGTTTTGCTGTTTTGGTTTGGTTTGGTTTTTGTTTTTTTAATGATGGAGGTGGCTGTTTGAGATACTCTTCCTGGACAGTCTAGCACCCTGTGCACAATCTAGCACAATTATTACCTTTTTTGGTGGGTTTTTTGTGTGTTTTTTGTGGTTTTTGGTTTTTGTTGTTGTTGGTTTTTGTTTTTTAATGATGGAGGTGTCTGTTTGAGATACTCTTCCTGGACAGTCTAGCACCCACTCTCCAGTAGGTAAGCCTTCTGCAGGAGGTGGGCCAACTGTCACCTATTCAAGGCGGTACCCTTTCAAGGTAAAGCGGGAAGCTAGATACAGTCTTGGCACCCCTGGTAGGATCACCTTGTAGAAATAGCCCGAGTTTTTGTTAGTTTTTTTGTGTGCAGAGAGCAGAGAAGCTAAATGCTGCCCCTCGTGTTGTGAAGGGGTGGGAGAGGTGAGGCTGCAGAGCTGACACGTAATGGTCATGAGAGGCAAAAGACAAGCTCTGCACCTGGAAGGCTCTGGGCAGTAGCTCTCTGAGCAATGGTGGTTGATGTGACAGAGTACCAAATTCTCCTTCAGCCTCTGCGGTGCTTTTTTTTCTGATGGCCTCTGGTAGCCCTGTACTGTTCTGCTCCGTGTGCTTTCTGTTGATTCCCAGCCTAGGTTTTTCCTGTTATACGGCTCCTTTCTGGCAGGGTGAGGGCAGCCCTGATAGGAGCCTCCCCGGAGAGAGGTCCTGCTGGAGGTTAGACAAACTATTCAGGAAAGAGTTAAAAGGCTAGCAATTGCATTCCCAACCAGTGCCGAAGTTTCAACCTAAGATTCTTGAAGTTATTTTTGTACCCTTACAGCCCCGCGCTGCTTCAGCTGCCAAAGGAGCTCAGCATAATGTTGACAGGTCTATCCAGAACATCTGCTGTGAACCCTCCTTTGGTTCTGCCAAAGCAGAATTTGCAGGATGGGCCCTTGGAAAGGAGTTTATAGTCGCGTTCCCCCATTCTCACAGCAATTCCCCCTCGGTTGGATGCAGGGCCTGCAGAGCCCATTTATCCTGTTCCAGCCCCTTCATCTGGCACTCGGCACCTACAGGAGGGCAGGAATCTGAAAACAGGCTTTGTTATGACAGAGATCTCCAGATCTTGTAGCAGATGTTGCTGGTGAGAAGCAATTTTGTTCCAGCCAAACCTTCTTCAGCTCTGCTGAGGAGATGCATAGAGAATCTCATAAGGCTAGAGGCTTTGGCAAGGAAACTCAGCATTTACCAATGCCAGCTACTCTATTTCTTTTTGAAGGCTATGTAGAGCAAATGATCTCTTCTCTGTCTCTGTGAAACAGCTGTAAATTTCTCTTCCTTTTAAACCCCCACCCATTAAACAACCCTGACAACAGCCAACAGTTATCAGATGCAAAATGAACTATGTGCCTAGGATAAAGAGTTGTGTATCTGCCTCTCCTGATCGATCCTCTGGACGCTTTGTATGCCAGTGCTTTAATTTAAAATATTCCCAGGAAGTAGAAATCCCTGGTAATTGGGATTACCGATTTAACGACCTTTTAAGAATTCTTATCACCTTTTAAAAAGATATTTGCTTCCCCTTTTCTCTCTGTCCCTCCCCAGCTCCATCCGTTGTTTGCTTTAACCTTATCCTCTGTATACAGACTGCTGCTTTACCTTCTGCTGCAGTTCTCTCTGCTTTGGGCCCAGGAGATCTAACCAAGATATTTTCAGCTTACTTTAAATCAGTGTTTGTGATAATCCCTTTCCAATAATTCTCAGGAGCTAAAAAGCCTTTCCTCATTTTGAAGGAGGAAGTTTTGCCTTAAATTTGGATCTGGGACTGCGTTATTTCTGTGTTGCTGCTCAAGGTGTCTGTTCCCTTGGGACTGAGAAAATGTCCTCTTCTGATTTTTATAGTAGAGAAAACAAAGATCTTGGGAGTGATTTGGCTACCACAGAAGGTGTTTTTGCGGAGCAGTGAATTTACCCAAACTCTCTAAAAAATTAAGTCAATCCTGCTTGTTTTCTTTTCCGACCATGATGGTTCTATCCCAAAGAGGGGAAAGAGTCATATCTCTTGAAAGGAGCAATTAACAAGTAAATAATGCATCGTGTTTGCATGTGAGTAATTTTGTATACTTTGATTGATTTTATTCTCGTGAATAATTCTCTGCACGTTACCCATTTACGGTGCTGGTAGTTTAGAGCGCTGGATAAAAGTCACGTTCAGGTTCACCAAAGCCGATGAGGTTTCTGAAAGTGCTCCACGCTCCTGCTGATGGTTTTTGAAATCGGTGGAGATTTTTTTGCCGGAGTTGAGCTGATTATAAATCCACTCCCAACCTACCGATTCACAAAAAAGAGCTGGTGACCCCGCTGCAGATGGCTCACTTGAGGTTGTATACACCCACATAATGTATGGCAAAGATGTCACAGAGGAGAGAGTCTCAGGGGTGGGCCCTTGCAGCCAGAGGCCACTTCATGCGCATCAGTAATGGAAAACTTGTTTTTCCAAGTAACTAGGAGTATAATAGTCTGATTATTGAACTGCAGCCCCTATGTAAATTTACCGGGAATTTCGGAACTGCTGCCATTGCCGTCCTCGTACTGTCAAATTGCAGGGTTGGGTGGATTTCACACAGAAAAATTGCCATTTCTCTCCTCTTGCCAGGACCCTATTATTTTCAGTGAAAAATATCTTTATTTTATAAAGTTCTTATTCCTGCTTGTTTTCGGGAGACTGGGCTTGTTTTAAGGAGAAAAAAAAAATTGGTTACAAGATTGTTAGTTAAGCAGCTCGGTGAAAGGCTTGTTATTTTGTTTTTACTATTAAAATATCCCCTAATCCACCTTGCTGGGTTTCTACCATTCTTGTAATATTCAATCAAGCCCTTGTTTCGTGAGAAATGTGACAATGCATTGTTGGCACTTTACAAACCTACAGCCCTCGGCAATAGTTAATGAGAGGCAGGGTTTTTTTTCCCTGTGCAGGACACAATGAAATTTTAGACAGATGAATGCTAAGAGAACCCTATGTACCAAAGGCAATGTTTACTGCATGTAATACATATCATTGTTTGTCTCCTGTAGTGAAAAATACTTGTGTCATGCTGTTAAAATGTACTCCTGACAGAACAGAGCTTGCTATTATAGGGTCCATTGCTTAAAAAAATGATATACTGACAGAAATACAATTTAAGAAAATTTAACACCAAGGGTAGTCGACCAAGTAGGCTACTATTAAGGGGCCAAAACTCAAGGCCATGGTTTTATTAAAAAAGATAGTTTATTTGCTAGTAGTAGGTAAAGTTTAAAAACAAAAAAGAAAGAGGGAGAAAAGAGAAATGAAAAAAAGTCAAACTTGCATCCCTTGGTCTCTAGTGTGTAAAACATTAATAAAAGCAACAGTTCAATAAGATTTTATTGCAGAAATGTTTAAGTGAAACATTTTAGGAATGCTTCAGATTTTTAAACAGTTAGTTATGCTGCGTAGTGCTGTAGCACTACAGTGCATAGCAAATTGTTGCTTTTGGATGCAAGGCACGCAAAATGAATAGTGAGACCTGGTTAATTTGAATCAGTTTGTGCATTCCTCCATATTTTTCTTTGGTTTTAGAAGCATATAGAGATTAACAGTTTACTGATGTGAGCAAATACTGTCTTGTATTTGACTCACTAACCTTCATCAGATATTTGCTTCAAGTTAATAGTGGTCAAATTATTAGTCACTAATTTTGATCTAGCATTTGTTTGCTCCTTCACATTTCTTCATTGCAAATTTCTAATTGCAAATTGCTAATTCACAATGTGTGGGGCACCGACAAGCCATTTTTTTGTATCTGCCTTGTGCAATTAATTACCAAAATCCCAGCTTCTGTTCTTTGGTGAAGAAGCTTTAGCTTCTCAAACACTAAAAGGTGAATGAAAAATACTTAGTTTGTGCAGAAGATAAACAGGGTTATACTCGTAACCAATAGATCCATTAAAGTGTACAAATGTGTGTGTCTGAGCCCTCAGAGCTTGAAAGAGCACTCGCCAGTAGGGTTTGGGTTTGAGTTTTGCACGGTGATGTTGGTGTACACGGATGGTCTAGTAAAGGCGGTACCGGAGTGGGTATCCTGGCTGTATAAATGTGATTTTCGGATTGAGTAAACACTATTAATTCAGACAGAGCTTTCAGATTTAACAGGTGGCGTGCTTGGAGGCCAGCTCCTTATTTGGAGCCTTTTGGAAAATCTGGCCAGCTCTCTTGAAGATATGGCAACTTGGTTTTACGCTTGAAATAGGAGATGGGGTCTTTTGAGGGGCTGCTCCTTATTCCTGCAGAATGTCATTCTGTTTCTATGGTTCTCAAACCAAAATCTTCTCTAGGGATGAGAGGAATTGAAGGGTTTAAATGAAAGAGCGTTTGAACGTGTATGTTACATATTTTTTTAAATGTGAATGTCTATTCAGATGCTTCTTATTTTAAATGGAAAAACATGAAGTAAATTCTCTGATATCACCTAGGAAAATACTATATATTTCATTAACTATGTTTGATCATCAACTACAAGTAAATCACAAACAATAAATGGTGATAATAGTGCAGGAAGACAGTCACTTTTTTCCCATCAAAATAATGAGAGGTTTAATTTTTTTGTTGTTTCTCACTTACTCTTCTTCCCCTATGTAATAGCCTCATCTAATCTACTGAAAGAACATTTTACCATGCTGATGGTAAGACTAATATATTTACCACAATGCAGAAAAGAACTGAAATAATTATCTAATAGCACAGTCATATTCCTGAAGATTGCCAATAATACAACACTTAATCTTGGTACGAATTAATTTTTTACCTCCTCCAAAAAATGTTCCAAGCCCGTATGTACCCATTAAGGCACACATACAAGTTGTCCTTTGAACATTTCTGAATTCAGGACTCTGAACCTGGAGATGGTTCTACATACGTAATTGTATTAGGTGATGGTAATGGGTGGTATATTTTTGTGGTAGCAAAGCCTAAATACTTGCTAAACCTTCAAGTTAATAAATTATTATTAAAGCTAAATATTCATTTTACACAAGATTTCAACAGGGTTTGAAAGAAGTGGTGCCAAATTTAAGTTGTACTGCACACTGTAAAGAAATATTTCTGTTGCAAGTGATTTGTTTATTACTAACGTTGAGTCTCAAATCCAGTTTTCTTTTGCTATAAATACTTCTCTTTGTTTGCTTTTTACATTTCTTGCAGATTAGGGCGATAAAAGTCAACAAAGCCAATTTTGGTTTTGTAGTCAATTTTACTTGCAGGTTCTGAATTCAACAATATGTGGGTGTTCCACTCTGCATTGTAATTACTCAGTATTTCAATATAATTTCTAACTGTAAGGGTTTTTTTATTCTCTCTCACACACACTGTGCCAACAGTGAATTTTTAGATTTTTAAGAAAACTTTCATTTAAAAAAAAAATAAAATATATATACATTTTTGGGTGAATAGTCCCTTTATGAAGAGCTTCCTTTTATAGTAGTGATCACTGTAGGTGAAGCACCGGTTCAAGTATAATCACAAAATACCAATGTTTTTGGATAAAACCTCAAATAAAGAGAAATTAGATAGAACTATTGATTTGAACATGCATAATGTTCTTCTAAATTGCAGAAAGGACAGGTTCCGAGCTCAGCTGGCAGTAATATAGCACATTTTTGTGATGCAGATAAAATGCCTAAATTACATAAAAAACATTGTATTGTCCCATTGGATTGACATTCTCTTTCCCCCCAGTGACTGGTTTCAAAATGAACTTGCTCTGGGCTGTCTGAAATAATCTTTAAAATAACAGAGGATGGGCTGATGGCCACATCCTCTTCCTTGAGCTGGGAAGGCCACCTGTCGAACTTAAAATAGCTGCCCCTTCCCTAAAAGTAGCAATTAAACTTTCTAGCTGTCTCACATCTGGCCAGCTGTTGAACCCCTCTAACATGGGGAAAGGTTGCCAGTGAGCGCTGGAAAAGAGCCCAAATAAGTACTAAGGGGAAAAAAAAGACAGTAAGTGGATTCATTGTGAAAATGGAAATGCCCTTGAAACCGGCAGCTGAGAAGAACATGTGAACATACATTCCTGACATATTTCAACATATTTAACTTCCAGAGAACGAGGAGGTGCTGGAAGGGTGAAAATGCAGATGTTGGTTAAGAACCACCATGGAAGATAGCTGGAGAAACCTCCCTACAACTTACATATGATTAAACTGCTGGTGCGCTGTGCACAGTGCTCACCATCCCAATCAGAATAATTCTTTAGTTTTAATCACTTTCTTGTGCTTTCCCTATTTTTGTTGATTTCACCTGTGGTTGGCCTGTGCCTTGATTTCCAATTCTCGGCAGTGGTGCTGTGCTTGAATAGTGCCAGGCACTTTGCTGACATGTGTGTGGAGCCCTCATCATGCCTCCGCAGGAGACGTAGCAAATGATGGTAGTGTCTGAAGTAGTGTGGGAATTGGAAAAAGCTACACAACTGTTTCTGTCAGAAGATATTGCAATGCCAGAGAAGTCACTAGAGAAGACCCACAGTTATAATGACAAGAACGGAACTGGTACAAGATGGTGATCTGTTGCATAGTGACCACAAAAAAAACCCCCAAAATTTTAAAACTATTTTAGACGTGTTTTTAAGTTTTCTCTTTCCTATCATGTAGATATACTTCTCTTCTACATGCACGTGTGCAAACTAAGAAGAGAGAAAAAGGATTATGACTATTGTTCATTTGGTGCCAGTCCTGCAAGTTTCCCTAGTACAAGCGAACCTACTGGGCTCAATAAGATTATTTGCTTGATTAAAAATTTATACCACTTATTGGAGAAATGCTTATGATGTAGTGATATGATATAGCAATACAAGCTTTTCCCCTCATAAAACAGGGAGCTCTTACTGTGAATCTATTTTATATACCAGATAGTGCTTGTGTGGAGGTGATATTGCAGAGGCCGGGCTGTGTTTCCATCAGGGCTGTAATTGTGGCTCCGCGGGAAACGCTTCCACCGATTCTCTTTAGTGCACGAGGCCCGTGCAACACTTCTGCATGATCATTCCTGCCACAGCTTCATAAAAGAAAGGACTTGCAGAATGACTTGTGTCTGTTTGTTTAGCACTGTAAGTGATCACTTAGAGGGTTATTACCATACGTCCCTCTCTTCTGGAAGATGGCTTTCCTCCTCTTCCTGAGCCTAGCTACAATAATTAGTTCAGGGGTAGGGGCTGGGCACGAGGATCTAGAATTTTGCCTAACTTTAAATGTTACGCTCTCTCACTGGGACTTAGTGACATTGCAGATGGTGTGGAGAAAAAAAAAGTCACCTTAGGAATAAAACTGGAACTTCTTTCTTGCTATTCAAATCAGTGGGGTTTAGATCATCTTCTGTGAAAGCAATAAACACACTGATCATAAACTTGATCTGCAATTCTCCTTCTTCCCTTTCTTTTTTCAGTGTTCTCGGTAGATGATGAATTTGACTGAAAACTCAGACACGTTCCAGTTCCTATTCTATGTACAATTAGTTCATTAAATATGAGAAATCTAAAAATTTTAAATTGAGTTATTTTGCCCAAGATAATATTTTGTAATTATTTTTTTTTTAAATCAAGATGATCTGATAGTGGTACCTGGAATTTTCTATGCATAAGCTTAGTTCTTGGTAGAAAAAACCCCATCATTCTGAGGATAATGTGCAATATTTAATTTCAACTAATGTCTGTGCCAGAAAGCATTTTAGTTGAGCTGTCTGCAAATATTCAGTGATTATAAAACAGCCATTTACACCTTTGAAACAAATTCAGTTGCAAATGTGAATTTCTGTCCTGCACTTTCTGAAGTATTCACTGATTCTTGAATTTGAGGTCTGCTCAGAGATGCCGTGATTATGTAAATAAATATTATTTGGTGTCATATGAAACCTTTCTTTGTTGGACAACCATTTGGAATCAAAATAAGCTGAAAAGAAGCACCTGTTTTGGAAATAAATAGAAAATATGGAAGACTAGGGAACTGTAGAACAATGATCTACAGGAAATATCTGTAACTGCAATATGCTGCATATTCTTACTCCAGACTATGTGTTGGGTTTTTTTCTTCCTACAGTTTATAATCTATGAATTGAGATATCTTAGATAATTAACATAGCCTTTAATTATTTTTAAGAGTAAGGGAATTTAATAGACCTGTGGGAACGCTCTAAATAAAAATAAAAAATGCTAAGTAAAGGCTAGTTAACAAGCAGGCTCTTTCTTTAGGCAAAAGCGCTCCTCCCTGGTATCAGACATTTGTTACGTTTTTGCATAGTTTTCCTTTTTTTTCCTAGACAGACGTCTACAGTGTGGTAACACACAGTCCGATCCAGCAAATCAATGTGGATATGATTCATCCCTCTGAAGTCTGCAGCCTTTTCTTCATAAAACTAAGGAATATTCAACACTATGAAAACTTGCACGTCTAGGAGTATTGACAGACAATATTGGCAAAATACTCCTAATAGGACTATACTGTGTCAGTATAATAAAACAGTTTCCCATGAGCAGAAAACCCATGTTTGTACAAATATGGGTTGTAGAATTATTACTTTCTTTATACTAGCAGGCTTTTGGTCAGCTCAATCAGAAATAGCACCTCTTACCCCCACGAGTTTGCTAGCAGATACATGGGGTATGCGTTACAGAATTTGTGGCCATTATCTGTACGAGTAACCCCTCGATAATTTCAGGTCAACTTAACGCTTGTAAATGAATAGTGGGAAAATCCCTTAATGGAACTTTTGGGCAGAGTCACAGAGAAAAAGTGGCTTTTGCTCGTGTGGGGCAGCAGGTGACAAAATCCCTACCGAGTGGTGGTTGTGTACAAGCTGCATCTACCTGTGCTCTGCTAGAGGGCTGCTGGGTCTAGCAGGTAGACTGGGCTTGTGCATGCCACCGCCACGGCATTCGTTTCCACGGCTCGCCGTCTGTCCAGCCACGCAGAGCTGGCCTTGGGTGCACTTCATATCTGATGCTGTAACTGATTGTTCTGAAATGTCTCCCTGCCCTCTGATTAATACTTCTACAGCTTCAATTAAAATGTAGCATGAAGAGCTTTGGCCTTATTATTTTCCCCTTTACGTGCATGTCTGTAAGGAGGATAATTTTCATTTTTTTTAATCAAAAGCAACTCAAGTTACCCTCTCATAATAAAATGAACCACATCAAACTGAAGAGCTTGGGGCTAGATTTCCGAAGAATTCAGACATAGGAAACCTCTGTGAATTTTGGCTGTCTGTATCTCAAAATCCCGAGTAATACCCAAAAAGTCCTACTGTCAATTATATGACAATTTTTTATTCAAGAGATGAGGAATACTGAGGCTGTGCCAGGGTAAACGCTGCTGCAGCTCAGACCTTCTCTAGCTGGTTGCGTACTGCCTGGGTCTACGTGTATACTGGGTCCAGTAGGGTAACCAGTAATCTTAACCAGTAAGTGTTCTTACTTCATGAGTAAGCTTTTGGTGGGCTCCTTCCTAAGGGGTCCTCTCCTCATCTCCTACCTTACAGTTCTTACAACTAGTAAGCTGGCTATAAAGAGGGAAAGAGTCCTCCATTGCTTCATCTACCCTTGCATTGTCCTTAGTAGGGACGTTACACTCACTTCTTAAGCTACCAAGAAGCTACTGTGATAGTGGCATCTTTTCCTCTTGTCTTGCTGTAGGTAGCAGATGGAGGGAGGGAGCTCAGTTGTCATCTGCTTCTGCTAATGAGGGCTTGCTTGTTCTTTCCCGTTAGCCTTGACCAGAGACATGTGTGTGACTCTCTCTGTGATGCCGTGATAATCCCACCAGCTGTATGGCTGTCTTGTCCCAATCATGGAGACATTTGGCCTCGACTGAGGTACATTTATGTTTGTGGGAAAACTCTTCCCATCTAACTCCACAGGTGATGGGAAAGGCAGGGTAGAGCATGTGTCAATGGAAGATGCCCTAAATTTGTCACGGTGCCTATGCCAAATATTTCATTAAATCCTCCTCAGCAATGGCGGTAACTAGCTGACTTGAAGCATTGGAAACCCCTCACTACAGTTTACATGAAGTTTCATTTCTGAAATGTAACTGGAGTTAGAAGAAAAATGAACTTCAGTGGAAGATTGAAACCTGGGTGGAATGGTAAATTGGCTTAGGGTCTACGCAAAAATATAATATATCAAATGAGAGTGGTATACAGCAAAGAATGGACCTGGCAGAAATGGAAAAGCCTGAGGTAGTACAGAAAGGTAGCAATAAAAGAAATAGCAATAAAAATGAGGGGAAATGAGTAGAATGAGGTAGAAACAGAGGAAGACAAAGGGATGAACAGTTGTAAGAAGGAAGAAACAAAAGATCTGCAATCCAGGATAGCATTCTATCTAATGTGTTTTGTGGTAGAAACCAGGTAGAAACAAAAGACTGAGACAGGCATCTCTGCTATTTCTCCTACTTCCTGTTTTTCTAGTTGCTTTATTTTGGAATTTGTAGTTTACAATATCGGAGCAGGGATATAGAAGATGTGATCCTCTGCTTAACTGTGCTTCAGTCTAGTCACCAGCAATGGCATGGAGCGGTAATGGCTCCCTTTTGGTTTGACAGCATCTGAAATCTTCTCTGCACCAACACAAAGGCCTCCAAAAGGTGCAGGAAAATAGAGAGTATTCCCACAGTGTCCCCAGACTTCTCTCGCTTTAAGATTATGGGTGCGTGCGAATGTGTGGGAGTGTGTGTCAAATGTTTTCCAGATACCTTTTGGAGCAACAGCAGGAGGTACAGGTACCAGGACAGATTTGACTGGGCTCTGCTGCTCCTGCAGCAGAGAATGTTTCCCCAGGGAGGGGGAGATGCACTCACAAACTCGGGGTGACCTCAGTTTTGGAGGAAGGGCATAAAAGTGCCTACGGCCAACCATGTCTCTCCTCCCAAGAGTGCCTTCTCCCACACTGCTCACTTGTTTGTTGATATTCAAGCAGCACTTTAGTTTTTAAAAATGAACCCCCTGCTGCTTGCACAGCAGAATATACTCTTTTCCAGGAAAACGTGCGGGGATGTATGCACCACCCGCGTATATGCAGTGCATCCAGGGAGAGCAAAGGGACTGCTGTGCTGGGCAGGGTATATTAAATACTGTGACCGATTCAGAACTGCCTCTTCCCCCTCACTCAAACCGTGGCAGTAACACACCTCCTTAACTTCATCAGCTTCTTGTTGCCTTGCATCACCCCCAAAAGCGAGGCAGCCCTGGGATATCACAGAAATAGTCCAGAGCAGGGTAAATTTACCTGCTCCCACACCTAGGTGGAACAGGATCGCTTCATTCACACTTTTCCCCGCTCTTATCACTTCCCATCACTTAAGCTTGTCTGTGCTTGCAGCAGTGCCTGCCGTGCTGTCTGCAGCTGACCGCCGCAACAGGCAGGCAAGGGGATAAGCTTTAGTATCAGCTCATCTTCAGTGGCTCAGAGTCATAACGGCGGCAGAAACCAAACCAAATTCCCATTTCCCCTTCTCCAGAGTGATACCTGGGAACACTGGATTTGCCAAACTGTTTTAATCCGACGTATCTGGCAGCCGGCAACAGGCACAGGGGGAACCAGTTTCTGAGGGAGGGCAGCAAAATAGAGCAAGCCAACTTTTGCCAAGCTCTTCAAGATTTACTGGGTTTAGGGATATTGCAGTTGGAGGAGGATTTCATCCTGATCTTTGTAGTTACCTGTTGTCATGCCAGAGATGTAATTTGATGACCCCCATTTAAAAATATGTGATAGTCAGTGTGTAATACAATATATACAGTATATGTGACCTACAACTAAATGCCATTTCTCATGTAATAATTTGTATTGATGCCTTTCAGGGTTTTTTCTCAACTATTCTCTCTTCATAGTTTTATCAAAAAAAGCCAGATTAAAGCCTTATTAAAGCTATAGATAGATACTTTTTACAGAATGTTTTCCAAGTTTCAGAGGGGAAAATGGGTCCATGCAAAAAGTGGCAAATGAGGGAGGGTATTTTTCTTCTAAGAAACAAAAGCTATCTCAGGTTTTTAGTGCAATTTCAAAGTAAATATGGAAATATTATCCATATAATGCTTTATTTTCTCTCCAGTGTTTTTTCCTCTAAACCTTGTTATCATGCTATGCCTTGACTTTGTGCAGTCCTTTTTTAGATCTAAATAACTAGTATGTGAAGACATTTAAAGTCCGGATCTGACAGTGCTACCACAGGATGTGCTTCCATATCATCATACAGCAACATATACTGTTTGGGAAAAAATTAAGTCATGCTTTTAAAATGTCCTCCTAAGTGTTTGACTGTGTCTGAATTTCAGAGGCTGACTGCTCCCATCCGGAGACATTTCTTCCTCAGCTTAAATTTTACCTCAGTACAGTTCAGGAGGCCCCCTGTTCTACATAAATAACAGATAAATTGACAAGGCAACCTTGACCACGTTGTGGCTGTCTCTCCTGACAGTACAGGAAAATAAGAAATGCCCTTTGAAAGTAGATGCAGGCTGGGGGCCGTGGGGCAGGAACTGTTGAGTTGTAATCCTAGACGGGATTAAATCCCAGACTCTCTCCGTCACCTTGATCAAACTGCTGATGAGGAGGATTTTCAGGGATGTAAAAGGCAGTTGGGCATCCCTCTGTGATTGAAAAGCCGGAGAGTTCACCATTTTATGGCCCTTTGTGTGCCAAGTCCCCCTGCCTCCGTGTCTCTCGCCCTCCGTTGAAGGCCTGCGCCCTCCCCGTCCCGTAGGCCTCAGGAGGCAAAGGCAGGAGGCCCACGCACTGCTAAAGCTCTCCCGTAGCCCCAATTTCCCGCATAATCATTCCACAGGGAACAAATAATTAATTCTTCTAATTGTCCCCCTTGAACTGAGGGAGCGCCTGGTCCTTCGGAGGGGAGAGGAAGGTGGGCTGTGTAAAGAGGGAGCCAGCAAGGCGTGCCTCCGAAAGCAAGCCGGGCCATGTTGGCTCCTTGTAGGAAAGCTGGGGAGCGTCAATTAGCCGGCACGGGCAGCGCTCTTAAGGGGCTCCACTCCTGTAATACATCCCTTTCTTAATGTGACTTGATGTAGATAGAGCTGGGGGGCCTATCAGGTGTGAAAAGCCCTGCTGCTCCTGGCTTGGAGTGGCCTCCAGACAGCGATTTGGCGGCGTCAATCTAGTCATGCTTGATTTGGACACTTAACGCGCTAAAGCAGGATCCCTCTCCCCCCGATCAACTTCTCAATTAGCAAGCTGCCTCCTGTAACGGCCTTGTTTCACAATCCCTCCGGGCCGCTTCAGGGGTCATTAGGGTGAGAAAACTCCAGCACGAGCTCCGGCTCCAGCGAAGGCGAGGGGAGCGGAGAGATTTCCTAAATACATATAACCCTTTTTCAAGTTGTTTGCTTTCATGGGATTGATTCGTGGCACATTAAGAAGCTTAAGGCTTCGGTATCTTCTTTAAACTGCCCACCTTATCGCCTTCACAGCTGACAGTTTCCTGACAGCCGGCGTATAAGCAGAGATAACTAGTAGGTTAGTACACATATATATATTATATACGAATATTATATATGCTGTGCGGTATTTTCTGCTTAAAAAGGGGACGGGGGAGATTTCTGTTTGTAGTCTCTGCAGTTTTGGTTAAAGAGCAGCCACTGTGAGCAGTCACTAATGTTAACGGCAGATCTGGAGAGGGATACAGGGGGGTGCTGATACCCAGCTGCAGTCAGTGTAAAACAATAAATAGGCAAATTTATGTCCTCGTCTCCCAAATTTCTTTCCTTTCTTTATTAGGGAGCAAACTATTGTTACATTAAATATTCAAACTACACAAAATCTCAAGGGCTTTCCTTTCCCACAATGTGTTACCAGTATTCATGCATATGAAGAATAGTAACCCATATACAAACGGCACCTTTTTTAATGAGCAATATATGTCAACATGACACCTTCTTATGAAATGCAGCTTTTTAGGTTCTGCCTTTGTGGATGTAATAATTGAGATGTTTCTAATATATGCAGTTACATTACCTGCTCATTGTTTGCGATTTTGTTCCTCTCCTAACTTTATACTGTTTATAATGCTTCCAGCATTTGCCTCAATTCATGCTTAGTTTTATTTAATTAGAAATATAATTTTCTGCTACATTAATTATAAATTTGAGTGAGACATTGGCACAGAATTTCCTCAAGCATTCTTTTTAGAAGAGGAACAAAAATCACAGGGAGTGGGGAAGAAACTATAAAACCAGATGCAGGTGTAAAAATATCGATATCTTAAAACCTAAACACGTTAATAAATGCGGGACAGAAAATAACGATTATTTGTGATTATTTAATTAATGCATCTTCTTATTTTAGTGCAATATTTATCGAAACAACTGGCTAATGCCAGAAAAATGTCATGGCGATTTGTCTCAGAATCTGACATATTTTGAAAGCATACTTCTAGAATCAGCCCTAAATATGCTGAAATCTGAGTCTTGAAAACTATATTATTTTTAAATCATCGTTCAAATGTTTATATTTTGCTTGAAATATTTTTTCCAAAGCTGTAATGTTTTTGTGAACGTGACGATGATATATAGATATCAGCAATGCATATGCATGCAGAATGCGATGTATATAGTATATGTGCTTCTTCAAAGTACCCTGATGCTTTGATTTGTAACTGTTTAAGGTTTTACTTAAAATTCTGAACACTGCACAGAGCATAGCCATTTCAATGGAATACTTCAAATAGTAAGTCCTAAAGGTGACACAACAAAGGAAATACCTTAGATACTGCGGCTTTTATTTATAAAGGAAATGCTCGCATAGTCCAATGAAGGAAAAACTTTACCTGTTTCCATTTCTATAGGAAGAGCCGTTCTATTAAACCCTCGCTTTGTTGCATGAATTTGCAAGCACATCATATGATTTGTATGAGCAGAATGAAATATTTGCATAGCATCTAATGCATTGACGCACATCCTTTTTCCTAATTTCTAAGCATTTTGCTTATTGCAAACATTTAAAAAAATAATTTTTTTCCTCACTGTGCAGCACTTATCTTACAGTGGCTTTTAGAAAGGAAAAATTCCAAATACAGGACAAGAAATTATTGTGCTGTATAGTGGGGAAAACATGACTCTCTTCCTTTTTATTCCCTCCTGTGGAACTATTTTGCTATTTTTATTTTACACGCACGCTTACACACATGCACACGCACGCACATCTAGTTTAGCTCTGTGAGCAATTTTCCAGAAAGCAGGTGTCTGGTAGTCCGAGTACCATATATCTGAATGTCATTCTTGGGCAAATGCTTATGTCAGTAAGTAACTGCTATAAATACATTTATATTTTTCATAGTAGCTATCACTCGGGGCTCTTAAGGGACTTTTGCACACCAAGCTTCCTGTTGTCCTTTTAATGCAAAGTAAAGATGGGAAAATTGAGGTGCAAAAGGGGGATATTTGCACAAGGCCACTTAGCAAGGTAGTGCAGGGACGAGGGATGGAGACTTTTTTTCCCTGCTCTAAACATTGACTTACGTTCCCTACCGACTTCCATCATGAACCTCTTAATGTGGAAAAATATGACCGTACCTTGGCATTCTTCATAACCCCTTTGATAACTGTTGGGCACAGCACGCCTCCTTAGCTCGATAGAACCAGGCTGGCACAAGGGGCCAGGGCTCTGCAGAGGTACAGCAATACACCTGCTTGGGGAACGTTGCCAGTTTGGGGCTCACGATGCCACGTAGCATCTTCTGTCTGAGATATATATATATATATATATATATGTGTATATGCTCTTTTACAGCTCGCACCATAGCTCTCATTCTCTGCCAAATCTCCAGGCAGAGAATCTCCAGGGTGATTCCCACGAGTGGTGAGGTTTCTGGGACGGGGTTCGCCACCTCAGAAAAAGCAATTCTTCCCGCACGTTTGTTGTATTGCTGGGTACATATCTCCTAGCAAAACAAGACGTGGAAACACGATGAGAACCTTGTGGCTGTACTTCCTACCTAAGCACGTCTTTGCCTACAGCATCATGGCATGAAAGAGCCTGCTAATGATTCTTAAATGTTCATTACTGTAGATCTTCTCCCAGAATATACTTCTCACCTTGAATGACCCATGTGTTGAATTTTAACTAAGGGAACCCATGATAGTAAGTCTGTCATGATGCTGGCTTTTTTTTTCCTCTCTAACTCTTAAAAGCCTTTTATTATAGGACTGCTTAAGGCATTCTTCAATTAGCATGTGCTGTATTGTGGCTGGAACAGCTGTTTACCATTTAATAAAGCATGGCATAATTTATTTTCAGAGTCTAGCAACCGTCTTTGCTATTACACCAGGGGAGAAACACAGTAACTGCATTGTTCACAGTGCTGATGAAAGAACTATACACCTTATTATATGACCTCATAGAACTATTAACTTACCCCCCACTTCTATTTCAATATGTATTTACCTGACAGTCTGTGCATTGATTTCTTACCCAGAGGTTCTGCATTCTCAGTCACCTCTGGGGCAAAATGAAAAACGTCTATGTTTTATGTCCCTCACATTAGGCAGCTAATTATATATTTGTACCTTAATTTCCTTCCCTTCCCCCATCTCCAGGGGCAAACTCCACATGCACCACTTAGACCTTTTCGCCTTAGTCATTGGAGAAACAATAGAGTTAGTGAGAAACGGTAGGAGCTTGGTCACTGCTCATCAGGGGGCTTTCTGTTCATTCAGGTTCTTTTCTTCCTGGAGCCCTCCTTATCTGTTTAGCATTTTGTGTATGGGATGAGTCTGAAACACTCCTTAGAAACATCTCCATTGGGTTCTGCTTCCTCTGCAGCAACGCAGAACTATATGTAGTTGTAGGGCAAACAACTGTGTGACAAACACAGTTGCAGGTGACACTGGTTCCCTCCTAAGAGGCACTCAGATCTTCTGCACCACCTGACATCAGTTGCATGGCATTAACACAAGGACAGATGGCTGCTGATAGAGCAGCATCCATGTGGCAGGCAAGCATGACTCTCTATGGTAGGCACCATAGCGAAGGTCATCCCTGAGGGTTCCTCACCTCCAACCTGTTCCCAGCAATCTTGTCAAGTTGTCACCAAACCATTGTGAGATCATTCCTCCAGGTAAGAAAAAGGAATAGCAGGTGGCAGACAGAGCTCAGAGATGCTTTGTCACAGCCAAAAGGTGCAGGCACGTCCTTGAGTGATATCCATATCATGCAGTACGTGGCATGGAGCCCCAAACTAGCTTCTGGATGTGGAAACAGTGTAGACACATTTAAGTGGCGATGCAAGCGGTTAGTTAGCTGGGACATGAACCTAATTAGCCCCAGTGGAGTGCTACACAGACACAGTTGCAGCACTTAGCTGCCCCTGAACTGTACCACTATGCTGTGCCAGTTAGACCCACCCCCGGGCTGGAAACCAACTTGGGATATTGCATTCTCGTTCTCAATTGAGTTGGGGCATTAAATTTGTTTTTAAGTTGCTTGAGTTTGACAATGAAAATACGTCAGCTGAGTTTCTGCAAATTTTTAGATTCAGCCTGTGCATGTAGATGGATTTATATGCATGATTTAAAGTAAAGCATGTGTAGAAAGATGAAGTTTATATGGTTGCTTTGTAGAAATGGATGTAATATTGATGTTGACTTTACTGGTAGAAGTTTAAGGATGTCACGATGCATGAGTGGTGGTGCAAAGCAGAGCCCTGAGTGCATTGGGAGGTCATTTTTAACTTGGATTTATTTCCACAATATCAGGCATAGATCATTGTGCACTGTGCACAATCATCCTTGCTTTTCATCAGAGTCAATGACAGTGGTTAAAGAAAATTTAAAATCAAACAAAATTGTAACTTGATTAAAAGCAGATAGTAAATTAGGCCAGAATACTCCTTAAAATTGCATTTTAGCTTCAAACTGAAAGTTTGATGATCTGACTGCATGACTGAAGGGACAAGGTAGCAGACTGTGACATAAACGATGTAGCTATATTTGCTCCTCAGATGAACAAGGGTTTTTTAAAGTTGTGTGATTGAGGCTTCAGAGTTAACACTCCGTTTACCAAACAACAAAATTCCCACCTCCCAGAGCTTTTTCAAACTATAGATTTAGAAATGTGATATTACATCAATTATGTCTGGTCATGCTTCAAATTTTTTGAGTCAAAATTAAGGCTGGTAATACTTACTTGAAATGAAAGCTTGGATTGTTTCACAGAACACAAATAACCTAATTAGGGAAGGATATAGGAGTAAATCTATATTTTGTTTTGAATGTCTGGTTGTGAGGTGTTTGAAAATGGAATTCATCCATGTTAACTTTACATAAAGAATTCTTTCATGCAGTCTGCAGAGGGGAAAAAAAAGGCTCAGTTTCATGAACTTTAGCAGGCATGGGACAGAGTTTGGCAAATAGTTTGCTCTACACAGATGGAACAAACTGGAAGCCTGTGCTGAGGGGAGTGGCTCAGCCACATTAAATTACCATTCACGGTGATGGGGGCGATACGTAAAACCCGGTTGCAGAAAGACAAAAAAAAATACCCCCGCATTAACTATTGGACTTCAGGTCACATACAGTTATTTTCTTCTACGATCGCTGTATACAGTAAAACGGAGTGAGACATAGCAGCTTCACCTGAATGAGGTTCGACCTCCTGTCTTCAGCCGGGGGATCATGCGGCAGATACACAAGTGCGAAACATCCCAGGCAGCCGGGTGGGATTACTCCCGCGCCCAGGTTAGCTAAACACGAAAGCAAAACAAACACGCTCAGGCAAGAAGTAACGGTACGTTACATTTCCACCCGCCCACGATCCAGCTACCAACTTAAATTTTTGGTAGCAGAGGCCCTAGAGAACGTACCGCAGCTCGCCCGCGGCACAGCGGAGCTGCCTTTCCAGGTGGCATCGCTGGGTACCCTCACGAACAGTGTTATGAATATCAGCACACTTCCAGCGTCGAGTTCGTTCTTCAGTTGCCTGA
>JAOXJM010000001.1:68733506-68741006 GCA_026413425.1 Tringa solitaria | reverse complement strand
GAGCCATTATATTTTTCTGCTGTCAGCCTGATGTTGAGGAAAAAAAGAAAACTGGCAGATGTGGCGTTTTCATCTAGTGTGCTTCGTAGTTAAAAACAGCATTAACTGCTAGGCACAAGCAGAGCATTAGTTTTAATAATCCATCACAACTATTAAGTAGTTTAAATAAACTTAGTTTCAAAGATTGCTGCCATGTACAGCTAACACATTTTTTCTTGTTCATTATAATCCTTCTGTGTTACAAAAGGATGCATATGTGTGATTTTTTTTTTTGGGGTAATACACCCACTTGAAAAGTCTTGAAAAATCTTTAACAAAGAGAATTTAAAAAAAAAATTTATATAGATGTCTGGCAAAAACAGCGTTTCATATTGTTCTTACAGTATTTTATACTTCTACTCCTGATGTGACTATATATAGTTTACAGCCTCATTTACTTTAATGTGCTACCTGAATAACATAATCATAGCAATAACTATGGTATAGGGTTGTAAGGTGCATGAACCGCTAATGCTTTCTGACGATTTAAATGACTTGTTCATAAAATGTTCTTTTAATAATAGTGGTAAAGCTTTTAGCACTAGATGTCAAAAATGCGAAGAATATTGGCTTTTTCAAGTGTTATTTCTTTTCTAGCTAAAGTGTGTTTTAATAATAAATAGCACCAAAAGCCAAGGTTACGTGGCGCTCGTCTGTAAGGCGGGATACAAGCAGAAGACTTTTCCCGCGTAGGCAAACGGCTTGACCTCTGTCTGCACAGTTATGTAACATCCCTAATGTGTTTACTATTTCTTTGTTTAGTTTAACAAGATGTTTCTTTTATGAAGAAAGGTCAGCATAACCTGCAGGAAAAAAAAATAAATAAAATAACATCACAATAGGTGCCATATTAGTCTGTCACTGCTTCATAAAGCTCTCTCCGGCAAAAAGGACTATGCCTTTGTATTGTAAATTGGGCAGACTTGTACCACCAAAGACCAGCCTTTCCAAAGGAAGGTGTGCTGGGAAGTCAATCAAAGGCCAGGCAACTGCTGGGGGGGAAAAAAAAAAAAAGAGACTAAAAAAAACAAGTGTGGTTTTCTTTTCAGTTAAGCATCTTCAGGAATATATTTCTTTCTGTATCTCCAGGTTATTTGGCGTTACAGGAAACTGCGCTGCCTGCAGTAAGCTCATACCCGCTTTTGAGATGGTGATGAGAGCAAAGGACAATGTTTATCACCTGGACTGTTTTGCATGTCAACTTTGTAATCAGAGGTAAGAGAATTTCTTGGGTCTGTTCCATAAGCTAAGTGCTAATTCGGCACTAGTGCCGGTATACGTTCAAGTGAAGAGGAAGCATCTAATAGAAGTAGAAACCCAAGACTGAGAGTAAGACCTGGATACTTTTCCCAGAACTGATACAGAACATCTTTCATGACCTTGGCCAGAAAACTTTTTGTGCCTCAAGTCCCGCATCAATAAAAAAGAATAATGTTACTTCCTCTCCTTCAAAAGGTTGTCTGTCAAGTTTAATTAATTAATATTTATAAAGGACTTTGAGATCCTTTTCTGCAGAAAATCCTAGCAGTACCATTTGTCATTATTACATTAATTTCACTTTAATTCTTGATTTTTATCCCATGTATTTCTTTTAAAATACATCTTGTTTCTTCCTGTTGCCAGAACTGTAATACTTTAAATTTAAAAGATGTTGTTCCCACCATTTTCTCAGTAGCAGCATTGGACTTCTTACGCCGAATTTTTATTCCCATATCTTAACCATAGGTTATAAAAATCCCAAGGATCCAAACCTGACACTTTGTTCTGAGGCATCGCACATATGGTACAGTTGCAGAACAAATGTCAAAAATGGAAAAAATGTAACAACTGAATTTTTCAGAGATGAATGCAGCCAAAGTTATAGCAACTACATTCAGAGTAGTGGCCAAATCCTGTCAGAGATTTCACCAAGAGCTCCATTTCTGACTCCATGAGAGCTGTTAGCAGCTTAGCCAGTGACTTCTATGAGGTCTAGAAATGAGAGAACCAGTTATATCCACTTCTTAATATACCTATTATTTTCAGTTATTTTTCAGTGATTGCAAGATCCTATTTAGAGTTTTAGAGCGTTTTTTTCTTTTCTTTTTTTCATTTTCAGGTGGGGAGAAACACAAGATGTACTTTTTTAGGGAAGTAACAAAAAATTAGGAAGATAATAGTCTAACACGACAAAGTTAGATACAGCTCTAAATAAGCTTTGCTAACTCACCTTGTCCTACAGTGTATTATTTTGTAACACTGTAGTCATTTAAAAATCAAACATCCCTAAAGAACCATAAAATGTACAGCTGCTAATAAGTGTAGCACACTACAATTACGCTCTTTAAAAAAAGCCAAATTGACCTTTTTCATCATGTTGCATGGGAAATTAAAATACCAGGAAAGTAATAACCACTGCTTAAACTATATAATAATGCAAAGTAATTATAGGTTCTAATGCTATTTAAAGTCCTATATCAATTTTGTCTTGCCACAGAACTAAGAGGCTGTATTCTAAGGCAGGCAGAGCCTCCCGTAGTACCCACTTAAGTAAGACACATGCACACTCCTAGGTTTCGTTTCTTAAACCCTTCACATCCCTGTTTTTTTCAAACCACAGCTCTAGTATCATTATTAAAGCGCCTAATATATTTCTGTTGTTCGCTTCATTTATTACATGCCATAATGGGGCTGCATATCTTTAGTGTTGGTTATGCACAATTAGCACTTAGTTATTGTCTTGTCACTTCAGCCCATACAAGACAAACTTCTTTAATGTAAGAAGTCAGCTAATCTTCATCAGTCAAGCAGAGCAGACAATGTTTGTTACCCTGAGTGTAAAAGATTTTCATCATAGTTAGCACTCTTGGATCTGAGGAAGTGAAGTTTCTTTTATGCCCTCCCCCCCCAAAGCAAAGCTATTGTGATTATTTTTAATATTCCTCTTTTACCGTTACAAGTGTGCACTAATGTACAATTTTGCTTTGCAGCTAATATACATCACGCTGTGCTGTAGGGCCACTGATCCCCCTGGAAAAGTGCTGTTAGGTGCTTCTGAAATGGAGCTTTCTTGCGATATTTAATAATTCTTAGCTTTGTCATTCCTGAGCCTTCTTCAATCTAGTCTTTTATTTGATTTTTACTTTGCATGTAATTTGGGCAAAGGGTTGCTGAAACAGTCTTAAAGGAGTATTAAGCTGGGAACAAAAGAATTTATTTACCTGAAATACAGTCTAGTTCATCTACTCAAACAGGAAGCGGTTCCAGAAGTTTCAAAGAATTTCAGAAATTCTCAAAAGTGGCCCTAATCCTAATTACATTGCAATAGCTCTCATGGAGCTTAATAAAACAGGTTGCCTGTAGGGTACCTTTCTTCCTCACAATTTGGGGCTAGTGGCACTCTGAAGAATTATTTCTGTTGTTTTTAATAATAAATCCTATTTCATGGATGCTCCAACATAGCTCTTCTGTGGCTCCTATGGCAAAGCATCCCACTGACTACATTCTCTCATTAATAAATAGCTTTAAATCTTTTGGTTTTCATTACCTGTACAACATAAAAAAACAGAAATGCTAGACACCTGAACCATCATCAGTTTTGGAGGTTTTTTTGTATCTGCTATGAAATCTTTCTTTCTTTGCTTTTAAACTGAATAATCTTGTCAATCATGATGCCATTAATAATTTCTGTTACCCTTCTCAGGATCCTTTTTTCTTCCTCTAGTTAAGCTAATCAAAACCAAACAGCAGATTCTGAGTGAGGATGAGTTTGTAAGATAGCAATTTAACTTTCATTCTCCATTCCATGATGCCCCTTTGTACGCAAAATAATGTTATTGATGTTTTCCAGATCTGCTCTTTCCTTTCACTACCCCTAATATGGAATGTATTTATTGAAGAGAATATTTTTATATACAAACACATCAGTGATATCCCAAAATCACCAATGAAGGTAGCAAGGCTCACCAGCTATAGCAAGACCTGTATGTTTTACTGTATTCCCTACCTTCACATTCTCTTTCCCTATTAAATTTTAAATCCTTTGGGTCATTCTTTATACCAATAAAAGTACAACATATTTAGAGCACTACTGCAGAGTATATAACGCTCTCTGTTCAGATCCACAATTTCAGATTTTCAGTTATCATCTACCATTTCAGTTTTTTTCCTAATGGAATATATGCTATGTTCATGAGTAAAGTAAATTGTTTCTTCAGTTTACATTGTTTTGTTTTTGCCAACACTGAATTTCTTCCGACGTTCTGTGCCTAGTAGCTCCTTCCAATCCCTTCTGCCTTCCAAGCTAGCTCATAATTATATTAACGCACATCACACCAATCCTTGGGGCAGCCTGTTCTTCAGGCTTGCTATTGCATGACCCTCATATTCCTACCCTTTAAATAGTTGATCTCAGCCCAGGAAGAGAGAGCTCTGCCCATTTTTGCCTAGTGCTTTTTGTGAAAGATTAGGTGATTTTTCAGCTTTTATGTACAGATTCACTATTTGCTTTATTATTTTTGAGTATCTACAACTCACACTCACCTTCAGCTCAGGTCTCAGTGTGGATGGTAGTTAGACCCCCTTGATTTCAGGGGAATTTTGTTCGGGCCATAAACTCCATTTCTGAACTAACTCATAATGTGCCTGTCCCCTTTTATTGGCCTCCTGAAGGCTACATTTTCAGAGTAAGAAAAAAAATGCATTGTCTCACATATGATATTCTAGGAAGACAGGCAGTAGACAGGACTGTAGACATAGGCAGGGCCAAAAGCCATTTCCCAAGCCACCAAGCCTAGTCCCCTGGTGTCAAATAGGCACTGTCTCGTATTTTCCCTTTCATAAAGCTATTGAGCTCTAGGATCTAATTGCTCCGTTCAGCCAGTTTTTGACATATTTTCCCTTTTTTTTTTTTTTGATACTGATGCTTAAAGCTGTAGGGGTTTTGTGAATATTAAGCTCTGCTCCTAGCCTAAAGGTTTTAGCATCTCCTTATCTTTCATGTCTCTGTCCAGCTTACTCCTAATTTGAAGTTTCTCCATCTCCTAAATACCTGCAGAGCTTAGTGACAGTCATCTTAACAGTGTGAGTGCTCCCCTTTCTTTTCTGTAAACATTTTAAACTTCTCCTCAGAAGCACTTCACCTCACATTGGCACTAGCCTCAACATAGTTAATTTCTGCTGAAAATTTAAAGGGAAAAAAAAATGGAAACCACTGGAAAAATAAACTTGTAAACAGATACTGCCTTTCACACTTTGTCAGGTTGCATGTGTGTGACTAGCAAAATGGAGTGGAAAATCTTGCAAGTGGGCTCAGCTATATCTTTGCTTGACACTTCTGACTACGGCGATGATCTCAGTCTGCCTTCGGCTTTCCCACTTTCCGGAGTTTCCATGTCCTTCCTTTCACTCTGTCGGCTGCTTTAGCAGCTTGTTCCATGCTTCTGCGATATTTTCTCTCTGCTGTTTGAAGTCAACTCAGGGTACGGTTTAAAATTCCCATCTGCTATCAGAGGGGTGTTTAAATCAACTGTTCTATCCTTCTATCTGAAACAGCCTTTATTTTAATGGGTACTGGACTGAAAATGGTTACATGCCCATTCAAATAGCTGTCCTGATGTAGCAGTAAACACTTACCTCCAGTATAAACTGTAAAATGCCCACACAATGCTGCCTTTGTTCTCCATCAAGCAGGGGGGAGGGTATGCAATGCCAGGGACATCCTTATTTCAAACAACAACATTAGATTTTTTGCATGAGTGGTGATTTTATAAATTCTGGAGACCTGAATGCTGCTTATTTTCACCAAGTGTATCTAAACGGAGAATAAAAATTAATACATTTTCCATACCTGCTTTTAAAAAAATAGTAAATGAAAAGCACACCCAGTTGAGGTTTGTCAGTGTAAGTTGAACCGGGATTTTGTGTGCGTATTTATCACATTGTACTGGTAAAAATGTACAAACCCAGGCACAGCTCCCACTTCCCAGCCTTCCACCATGAATCGACATTTTGACAGAATCCTAGAATTAGTAAACCATAGGTGTGGACTGACGAGCTGTGATGTAAAAGAGTGGCTTTGTTCTCTTAGTGATGCTTATAGATTACCGTTAATTTGAGTTATACTGGAAACTCAAAGGAGCTTTATGAACTAGAGGAAAGGAGGAAGAGCAGAGGACAAGTTACATCACTGAGTACACAAAGCAGAGGGGAAAGGTGAGGGTGTGGTAAGTCTGAGCTTTCTTTATCCTAGAGGAAATCAATTAAATGCTTCCAGATTTTGTTTCTTCCTACAACAACAAAGATCTGACATTACTAGAGGAGGCACTTCACACACAACCATCTTTGTTCACAGCAATATTTCTTTCACTTTTTTAAGAAGTCTTCAGTACCTTGACATGTCCTGTACATCAGAAAAGATGACAGGCAGCAGTGAGATCTCCTTAAATATCTGTTCTGAACAATGAAATAGCTATTTCTCAAAATGGAAGTTTTATACTTCTTGTGATTAGTCGAGGCACACCTTCCCCTTCCAAACAAGGTGATAACAGAGGTCATTTTGTAATATAAATGCCTTTCCTTTTGCCATTGTAAAATATGACAGGAGTTCTAGGAGGTAGGTTAATTATAATGGTCATTCTACTAATGTCACAGTTGTGTCAAAAGTAGTATTATCAATTTATGGTGGTAAGTCCAATCTGGCATGTTAATGCAGCCTATTGTATATTTTTCCCCTTTCATCTTGCATGCCTATTAAATAAATTGGGTGAGGGTTTTAGGAAAGGCTGAAGACTACCATCTGCCTGCTAGAAGAGTAATAGTCTTGCCTCATTATATACTCCTAACCCAGTGGCATCTCAATATGCTCCTTGACTCCATTTGATATACGGGCCCAAATTGTGCCCTGATTTACATCCTATGCCAATTCCACAAAAAAACCACTTTGCTGGAGGTTGAAGGCTAGGCTTGAATTTACCCTTCCATTCTAAAGCTGAGGCAGGCTTAAATCCTGGATTGTGCAAAACCAATCTGAAGTAGTTGCAAGATTTAGCTCTTTGACTTCAGAAGAGGCTCAATCTGCTTTTGAGAGTCAAAATATAAGGTGGAAAGTATGGATAGACAGAATTTGTTATATTCCCACCATCTAATTGCCTGTTCTCATTGTATTTAGGAGCTAGCATGCCACCTTTAAATGTTTTTCACCTGGCGCTCACCTTTTGGCACCTAATGAGAGCATAATTCACACATTGAATACCCAGGGACACACGTCAGCCTCACTGTCAGTCTTTGCCAATGCGTTTCTGTCACTGAACTTGCCCAACACAAAACCAGTTGCAGAATTTGGACGATTAAGTTAAGGTACGGAGTATCACACACACCTCCCCCCCGCCCCCAGCATGCAAACGCAGCCCCAGATTAACCCAGCGGGGGTCTTTACCGTACAGACATACCCCCCCCCCCCGACACACACACCCCCCCACAGGT
>JAOXJM010000001.1:68719529-68733406 GCA_026413425.1 Tringa solitaria | reverse complement strand
CCCAGATGAACCCAGCGGGGGTCTTGACCGTACAGACAGACCCCCCCACACACACACACACACACCCCCACAGGTTATCACACAGCCAAGCGTGTCTAGACAGGCCACTGGCAGCCTCTCCACCAGACAGCTGCACACTTCGGAAGGTAAATGATTTGTGGAACTGTGTATGTTTAAAGCCACTCATGCATAAAGCTGTCAAATGCCATGTAGACATAGGTAGAGCATTTCTGGCTCGACATATTAACATAGCAAAAGCAGAAGGCATTGACACCTTTTATTGGGAAAGGCATCCCGACTCCCTCGTGTAGTTGGTGCAGTTTAATTCAAACCGTGGCACTTCTCTGAGGGCTGAGAAACAAAAGCCTTCAGCCAGGGTTTTGATGCAAGCAGTAGTGCAAGAAGCCATGTGTGAAAGTATTGCTGTGCCAGTGAATTGCAATTCAGCAGCCTATTTTTCGTTTACTAAATATTTTAAGCAAATTAGTCGGCTAAGTGCTGTATTGTGCTGGAACACAAAGCAACACGTAGCTGAACAGCATTCACAGTTCAGAGTTAGTGGTTTCTGCTGGGCGAACAGAGGTAGCTGTGTCTCTAGCTGGTGCCCCACCAGCGAGGAGAGATGGCATGCTGCGTGATAACCCTCCGATGTCATCGGCACTGCCGGGTGTCCCCAACTCAGTCCCCATCAGTAGTCCTTGGGCTAACTGTAGTAGAGGGACTGATTTCTCACAATACCTGATTTCCACTGCTTTACTCCACATTAATACCTATGTTTCTTTAAGAGAAACTAAAAAGGACATTTTTTATTATTATTTTTAAATGTGGCTTCTTTGGGAAAAACACTTTCACATATTAGCACTAATTAAGATCCCTTTACCTAACCTGAGAAGATGCTCAAAATAATTTTTTATTAGCGTTGTGGTCTATGGATAAAGATACAAAGGATGGAAACTCGAGAAGCCTCTGCAGAACTTGTTTCTTTCAAGAATTCTGCATTTCAACACATCTACTCAAAATACTTTTCTGTTGTTACTGGCCTAATATACCAAGATTGGGGTGGGAAGGATAGCAGGAACCTGTAAATTCTATAAAAGAGTCTTGACCATAAATAACTTAAAGATTTTGGGATCATTCCATAATCTTTATTTTCAATCATCATCATCAGCAGGCAGTAATCCTACAGAAAAAAAAAGTCCACAAATAAACAAACCAATTTTCCTTTAAGAGCAGAGCTAATTCTTTTCAATCCACTTTTTTATTACACTATTTTCCCTCTATCTATTTAGCTAGCATAAGGATAAATTTCCAAAGCTACCCAGTTGGAAAATAAATGGGTTCACTGTTTGTCTAGCATTCCAATCTTCACAAATGTAAATCAGTCCAACTGCTACTCATTTAAACCTCCAACTTCACAAAACATTAAAGGACTGCTTTCAATACACAATTTAATCTGTGACAATTCACCAAGATTTCTGCTTGAACATCATTAGAAATTGACTATCTGATAAAGAGAGACCACTATCAGAGGTCAGGCGGGTCAACCTGTGTCATTTACGTAGTTTTACTGGGTCAACTACAGCAGGCACCACTATTTGAAGGTTAAATTGTTACAATTAAATACATATACAGCTATTCCCATAGCTACTCTGTTGTTAAATCTACCGTAAACAACACAAGCATTTATATCTGACCCTAATTGTGTCCAAGATGTCACCATTTGGAAATTATACAAAAAAGGACATTATAATCCGTTACACATTAAACAATGCTTTATGTAGTGAGATCCATAATTAGCTGGTAGAAACCGGTTTCATTTATTCACATCAGTGTTAAGGGGTTCATTTAGGTTACTTTCTTTCATTTTAATTGGAATAATGTGAGCAGTGCCTCCCAATATATTTTATAGCTGAAGAGTTCACTATAAACAAAGCCACGTAACCCTGCCAAGGCAGTCACTAGGGAAACTCTTTTTCTATGCGTTGGCCCTATTCACTTGCTCCCTGAGTATCCTCAAGAAGACTGGCTTTGTTGGGGGGAAGGGTTGAGGGGGGGGTGTCAGTGAAGTGCCTTCTTGTGCTCAAGCATGCTGCGTGGCTGGGAAATCCTACTTTACTCAAAGTTTGAAGCCCATCAGCCGGGAGCGTCGATGTTACGTGATTTTTCCTACTCATCAGAGAAAATCAAATGAAATATCTCAGTAGCGTTTTGTAGCAATGGGATCATTCTGATGCACATAATAGCATAGCAAGGTAGGTATACTGACACCACAAGAGAGAGAGCAGTTAGCCAAGTAACTAAATTTATTATCAACTCCTACAGGAAAAAAAGGAAAAGGTTTCTCTGCATCCCTGCCTGCGCGTCTCTAGTTTGCACCACGAGGTATATGTAAAGTTGTGTGTATGCCAGAAACGGTTCTCAGAACCACTGCTTTAAAGCAAGTCTAGTAAAATATCCAACAGGAATATAATAAGAATTTCCTACTGTGCGCTTGCACGAGACAAACGCAACATATCTCAGATGAGCTTCCTGCTGCAGATGATCCTTTTTTCCCCTTCTTTGTTTTCCTTCTGATTTGCGTGAGAGCAGGACGTTTGCTTTTCCCTCAACTCAGTAGCCTGGGATATTTATTCTGTTTTATCTGTGTGCTAGTGACCTGGTCCAAGACTCCCAGGGTCTCCGGTGGGCTTTGAACGAGGTCCTTGGCTGGGGAAGCAAAAAGCGCTTGAACTCACTAGGTTTTGCCGAAAGCACGGGATTGATTCCGATACCAGAGCAGTTCCTCTGCTGGGCTTTCGCGTACGTGCGCACGTGGCTGTGCGCGCTGCGACAGACAGCAGAGGTGCGAGCCGGGCGGTCACCACAACAGAATGGTGAACGCTTGTTTTACAGTCCTTATGTGTAAGATCGTGTTACATCCTTGATCCTGAAACTACCTTTTTTTTTTCCCCCCCCCCCCCCCCCCCCCCTTTATTATTGTAATTTCAGATTTTGCGTTGGAGACAAATTTTTCCTGAAGAACAACATGATTCTGTGCCAGACAGACTATGAGGAAGGTTTAATGAAAGAAGGTTATGCACCCCAGGTTCGCTGATCTGATGCCACATCGTTAAGAATACAAAGCACTACGTTCTTTTATCTTTTTTGCTCAACGTGTATATAAGAAATGACACAGGAACCTACTGAATAGCATAGATCTAGGGAGACAGAATGGTTGCGTGAAATAAAAGGCGGACTGCATCTGTATGTAGTGAAAATTGCTCCAGTTCAGAGTTGAATGTTAATTAAAAAGGTACTGTACATACAGCTGGATTCTTTTTGCTTGCTCTTGGGGTTTTTGGTTTGTTTGGGTTTTTTTGTTTCTTTTTGTGTCATTTGGCATGAGATGTTTATTTTGGACTATTGTATATAATGTATTGTAATATTTGAAGCACAAATGTAATACAGTTTTATTGTGTTACCATTTGTGTTCCTGTTTGCTTCTTTGTATTGTTGCATTTAGTACAATCAGTGTCTAAACTTACTGTATATTTATGCTTTCTGTACCTACCAGCTATTTTAAATGAGCTGTATCTTTCTAGTAAAAAGAATTAAAGAGCAAATCCCAACCATTATGCTACACTTAGAGCTTAAGAATACTGTTTACATTAAAACTATTTAGAAAACTAATAACTCTAGCAGCACCTGCTGCTAATGATGCTATGGTTAAGGGTCTATCAGCACTTCTGTTATAAGCCTCTATTTTTCAGGGGTTAAGCATCTGCTGTTTAATTGCATAGATTTTCCTCAAAGAGCACTTTTATTTTACTACAAAAGTTTGAAAAACAAATCTGACCGGTTTGGGATATATTATAAAAGGTGCAAAAGTTAATGATTTTGGGTGCTGCTTTTGTGCCCCTTAGGCATTCAAAATGCCTGGATTTGATTTTTAATTTAGCTGGAAATTAAGCCCTAATGCAAACCAGTGCCTCTGGGTATCTTATTTTATATATATATATAAAAATATATGTTATTTTTCTGAAATCATTTAATTTTGGGGGGGAGGAAAGGGAGAGAGAACTTCTGTTTATATACGTTTTTAAAAATTGAGGGGTCTCTCTCTCTCTCTTTCCTTTTTCTTTTTTTTTTTTTTTTTTTAATCAGAGCTTAACCCTGACGTTTTCTGGGGGCTGTGTCCTCAACGAACCCTGGAAAAAAGTGAAAGTAGAAGGCACCGTAAACAGCCCCCTCTGAGGGTCTATTTACATTAACGAAATGACCCCGAGCTGACACTAGGAGAGTGACTGGTTACTAACTACCCACCTCAGTGAATACTGAAGGAAATTTAAATGCTGATGTGGATGGGACAAAACTTTGAAATATCAATACAGAAAGTTGGAGCTACCACACTGGACTTCACAGGTACTTTGCTGTCCATGCCAACATCCTGCAGGTTTGTCCCATCAATACTGGCAATTAAAATCCTTTTGACAGAGGTGGAGCCACTGCTGACAGCTACTGTTGGCAAGCAGTCCATTTTTTAGGAGAGGTGAACCTCCGTTTTTAAAGCCATGAAGCTATTGCATCAGCAGGGTGTCCCTGAGCGCTCGTGCCCCTGACAGAGCTTACAGGTGTTTGGCAAAGGAAAGCAGGATGAATGTTTAAAAAGTTGTTAAATGCATATTTAATTCTTCTCTCTTTGCCACTGTAATCTAACCCACCGGGAAAACAGCTTGCACTTAAAAAAAAAAAATCCAAACAGAACAACAAAAAACAACATTAAGAAAAAAAAAAAAGAAAGAAAAGAAACCCACTACAGCCTATGTTGCTATTAAGCTAAGCTCTTGGTTTTATTTAGACTAAGAACCCCCACCTCCGCTCAAGTTCAGTGCTGTCCTTACCTGCTCTTCCTGTCCCATTGCACAGTTTCAACATGTTTTTTCTGGGGATGGGGAAGGAAACTTTGTAATGCAGTGGGGTAATTCCTCTAGTGTAGGGTTTGGCGTATACTGCAGAGTGGCTTGATTTAGAAATGGATATTTAATGCTAATGACTATCGTTACAGTGTGGTTTTGTTTCTGCCTGTGAACCCTGTTAAAAATAAGCATGGCTCGCAAAACTTGACTTTGACTCATATAGGACCAGTAAGAAATGCAACGACTCCTCAGGCTGTTCTTGCTAATTAGAAGAAATAGCTCCACATAGTTTTTCAAATTAAAATTAGCCTTATTTTGTGGACTATCTTCCTTCCTAACCTTGGGCACAAGTCTCTCTTCCACTCCCTTCCACAGCCCCTTAATTTCTTTGGGATAACAAAGCAGTTGATGTCAGAGGTACTGTTAGGCTCTTCCAGATCTACTTCAAGTGCAATAAACAAGTCATCCTTTCCATGAAGATGAGGACGGCCAGAAAGGGAAGAATCATATTATCTTATTTTGATTCCAATTTCAATATTCTCCGTTTCTCCTTTCAGTTAGAAACCAGAAAGGTCTCTCTTCTGCTTTCCACTAGTAGACTACAGACTGGATAGAAATCTTTGGTTCAGAAATAGGGCTGGGGACCAGGAAAGAAGGGACCTTGGTTCTATCTTTGACTTCCTGTAAGCTTGGGCAAGTCACTCAACTTCTCTGTGCCTCAGTTGCCCCTGTCTTGTCGAATGGGGCTAATGTATACACTGCTTTTGTAAAGCATTTTTGGCTCTTCAGAAAATCAAGAGCTATGCATGCCAATGTTACTAGTAGCATTAGAACACTCTGGGAGAAGCAGGGCATTCATCTGTGCAGTAGGTAGCCACAGATCTGAGGTAGAAGAGCACCAAAACCTACTAAGCCTATGGAAGGCTTTGTTGGGGATGGAGGCAGCTACACACTAGTCCTGTAAATACTAAAGCGCTCTCTCATTACCACAAAGTGCCACTGCTCAGCTCTTTATGGGGTAAATGAAGAGAGTGGAATGGGAAAATGGTGGCTTATTGTTACATGCCATGTTACCCATATGTGCATGTGTGTGTTTTGTGATATATGCTTAAAATGGGGAAGAGGAGGGTGGTTCTGCTATGGAGAAAAATATAGTCTCACCATTCTATCAACCTTAATTGATGTAAGGATAAAGATATGTTGATATGCTTGTTTGAAGTGCTGCAGTGGTATGGCATTGCTCTGAGCACTCTAAGCTCATATATCTTATTCACATGCATATCTAACATTTCTATATAGAGGGTACAGTATAAACTTAGATTTGAGGTAGGTCAAAGATCAATTACACATTTTCCTGTATTTCAAACTTCCATCTTGCCTGGCTGTTAAAATAATAACCGGGAGTTGAAATATTTAATGGAAACATTTACAACTCCAATAAAGTATAATATCATAAGACAATATTGAAGAGAGATTATCTGCCAGACTCCTTTATTGATCTTTTTGACAGAGGTCTAGGCCATTCCTTTGGGTTGCTTTTAGTTACCTACCCTAGGTTTCCTTCTCCATCACTGTGTGAGTCAACATGCTCTGTTTGCATACAGCAAAGTGACCATTGCTCAATGTATGCTCAATGCCAGGCAGGAATGCTTCCACTTGTATCTCTTATCTTGAGGGGTTTTTTTTATCTCTGTCTGTACAAATCCCTAAGTTTATCCAGACAACAATAATAACAATTTAAAAAAATCTATTATTATTGGGTTGCTGTTTTTTAAGCCACATGGAAGAGAACAAATTATCAAACTTTGATTTTCAACCATAGAAAGCTCCTCTGCTGACCATAACCTGCTGTGTCTGTTATCTGCCACGAGTAGTGATGAATCAGGACAGCCTGGATTCTACAGAAGCAGTGACCAAGGCTAAAAGTTGATCTGTTTCATAACTGTATTTTTATCCTGCTTAACATATTTTCTAGGTTTGGTTTTTTGTTTCGTTTTGTTTTTTTAAGCACACCTTGCCTCTTCCTACCCTCCCCAAATGCTCAAATTTATGCTCATGTAATGTAAATAAAGAAAAATCATCCATCGACCCCTCAATTGTTCCTAATTGCCTGATTATAAAAAGACTTGAAGAAAATAGATTGAAAAGTGGTCAGTGAGAAGGGAGACTGTGAGGAAAAGAAACAAACAAACAGAGACTGTGGCAAGGTTTTGCCTGTACAGACAAAGTACTTTAAAGGCTTTTTTCAACGTAATATACAGCAGCTTCTTATAATTTTCTCAGCAGTAGGTAGTTTACAGTCATCTGTACCTAGAACAAATCTTGTCAAAAATGAAGGTCTGTAGTGATTGCTGGGTATAATTTTATACATTTAGCTGATTCTTCTGAAAGCTTCCACTGTGCTGCTGTTGTCAGACTAAATTATCAATTTAGCCATTTGTTGTTTAATGAATAAAAAACTCCTATGGCATTGGAGATGTTGTGGTTTCAATAAAGCAAAAGCTTTAACAACTCAAACTACAAAAAGCAAAGTGTGTACTGTATATAAGAACAGTGTTTTTATTCTTTTAAATACCACTTTAGATAAAAAAAGCCAATTACATATTCACTTAATACATTTCTTCTACTTCAGTCCAATGATGCAGACCAAACCTGTTTACTGTTCACTTCAGTACCTTGCAAAAGGAAACCAAAATACAATATGTGCAAGATAATAGGCCATTAGCACAAACATGCTCCCAGTAAAAATCTTTTGTGTAGGCACCCTTTCTAGAAGCTGCCAATTGTGGGTGATAGAAGTATTGTAAAGGAAGTGATTTTAATACTATTTAAGGCATTAAAAGCTGAAGAGTATCTGTTTAAAGCCTCAAAGTAAGGGTTGCATGTATCTAATACCTTTTAAAATGCCCTTCTGCTGATTTATATTCATCCTGAACCTGCTAATAATGAGTATACATAAGCAAATACCATCTTCCACCTATTCAGCATGTCACTGGTATGAAAGCCCCAGAAAATATCTCACGTAATCAGTGTGTTCAGAGAGTTATCTAGCACAAATTACTCATTAACTCAATAGCACATAATAAAAAAGAACATCAATTAATTAATGAGTCACCCTCAGATCACTTTGATTACAACACAGCTCTGTTGAAACAGCAGTTATAAATGGAGCTGCTTCTCTTTATTCATTGTTTGCAATTGGCCCATTATTTTGCAGAGACCAGTGTCATATTTAACACATGCCTGCAGGTAATTGTGTGATTAGTTTCATAAATGAAGATGCAGAGGGAGAACGCGGAGCACCTTGCTCTGCCGGCGAGTCTGAAGATGCAGGAATCCACCGTACCTCCTGCAACCTGCCCTGTCAGCAAATCTCTGCAGTGACCCAGAGGCCAGCCTTCCTCTGGACTTCAAGGTCTTAGTGACAGGACAACACTGACAGCTAGTCGTACTGACCTCTACTTTAATCTGAAGATCTCAAAGCCCTGGGCAAACGCCTTTGACTTAGGTCTCCCAACAGGCCTTGTTGCTGGTATTTCATGGAGAAGAACACAGAGGCAGAGAGAGAGTAAGTGGACTGCCCAAGATCACACGGCAAGTCTGCGCTCCTCAAACCCCACTGTTAGCATGACTTCTAAGACCTCGCACAACCACCCCATCCTACACGTTGCCAAGACTGGCTCCAGTGCTACGCTTGGAGCAACACATGCAAACTCCTCCTCGATGCTCAGGGATGGACTGAGGAGCAAGGGGAGGCCCAACATCCAAAGCTCCATTGTGGCGAACTGTGTTTAGTGAATATGAGCTGGGGAGGCGAGTGAGGAGGGCTGGTTGCTTTATTTTTAAAAGTTTTTTAGAGGAAAGATTAATAAAATAACACAAAGTCACCACCTAAAGTTCCTAAACTATCTTGGTTAAATGCCATTCCAATAAGCTTATAGTGTAATTATAACAGTTCCCTTAGGTAAGTAAGAAACATCTGTTAGTAACACATAGCAGGTGTTAGCAATTACACATACTGATTTTTTTAAAGTGTTTTTAATTAAAAAGAATTCTGTTTTCTGAAAAGGAAAGCATGGTAAGTCCAAACAAGCTTTTGTTTGTGTGGCTCTAGATCATGTAGTATGCAAAACGATAAAGGTAAAATCAACTTAAATTAGCAAGGGTTTGCACATTTGACTCCAGATTATTGCAATCAAAACCAAATTGGAATTCACTGCATTATTGTAAAGCATGTAACATTAGTATTCTAAGCAAAGTCTCATCTAATGTATGAAATCCATACAGCTCATGTAATCACTGAATAAGTCTAAGTAGAGCATTTGAACCTAGGAAGATTGCTATAGTTAAGCAAAATATGATAGGTGTTGTAAGAGAAGAGCAAATTGCAAGGAATTCTGTATAATAGTTCCTTCACATTCCCTTTGTCCCACTACTGAGAAACAGTTGCTAGATTATGTTAGAGTAAAATCAAACTATGTTGTCAAATTACTTTGAAAAACTAGCCAAGAGCAATTTACATTTAGTAACGTGATATGATGTGTCATTGAGAAATATCAAGAAAGAGCCACATTGGAAGGCCAACTATTTAGAGGTGCTTTTAATCCAAATTAAAAGAGAATGAGATGACAAATTTGTTTCCCTGTACTGATGCTATCTCTCCCCAGATGCCAAGATTAGAGTATCAGGCATATCAGGAATTAAATCTCGCCGTAAAATTTGACTTTCCTTTTATATAAAATACATAAGCAAACTAGTTGGCAGGAAAAAGAGCAAGAAGCACCAACATTAGTAGAATCTATCGATTTTTCTTTGTATCCAGCTGGGATCCAGGCTGTGCTTGTTTGTCATATACAAGTCTTTGGTTCCTTTCACAAAACTGTCTCTAAACTCCAATGCAGAAAAGCAGTCTTTCTTCCTACAGTCTATAGCAATACAAATGAGATTATTTTTCTTTATGTTCTTCCCAACTCTGTGGTTTTTATGAGGAGACACATCTATAAAATAATGAGAATGAAAAACTCTATCAGTAGACTACTACAGCAAAGAAAAACCTGGATGCATATTTTATTCATCTATCTGAATGAACAGATCTGGAAAGAAAGACCAGAATTTTTTCTGCTAGTAGTAAACTTGCTTTTTATCCTATATTATCCATAAGTATTTCTAAGCATCTTTATCTCCTATTCAAAATATATAGTTTGTTGAAGCCTTTCTTTGTGTGAAGGTCATGAAAACTTCTATCGGTTGCATCCAACCAATACACTGCTAGTATCATAACCAGCTTTCTGGATGAACAGAATAAGAAAAAACAGTATAGACCTTTTAACTCTTACAGTTGCACTAGTAAGAACTTTTAGGTACTTACTACCTAGCTTTATTAGCCATTCATGATTGCAGTATAATATCCAAGTGTCCAAACCAGACGCCACACAGTTAACCCAACATATGAGCTGTGAACAAGAATCATGTAGCAATAGCTATAAAAGTATTTTGATGGTTTTCTGTTGAACTTGAAGCAGAGCATTTCAGTACTCATTGTACAAAATGCCTTTCTGGACTACAGTAGACTTGTGACAATGAGTGCCTATTAAATAAATAAATAAAGCAAGATAAAAGCCTAACAAATGTCTTTAATTTAGAATTAAAGCCGCACATTTGTTCCTACAGTCTCTCAGTAATCATGTAAGTGATGAAATATCACCACTAAGACAGCAGTAGTAAGGAAAATTTCTGCTTTGGCCTCTCATCCCAGTTTATTTTGGGAGCATTGTAATAGACATTTTCACTCTTTTCCCCTCAAAGTCCTATTTAAAAAAAGGGAATCACCTTTGCTTTGTTTTGTATGACCAGCTGGAAGATCTGCCTGGAGGTAAGGTTCCCAAGACATGGGGCTCAAGTGGAGACAGGGATGAAAGCTTGTGAAATGAGCAGGATACAAGACACACGTCTGTCTTCAAAGTCAAGCTTAGTACCATCTATTCAATAAGGGCACAACTTAATCCTGGAGCCAAGTACTTGAAAGTTAAACATTGTGGTATCAGTCCACCAGGGTGGACTTTCTATCTTTCTGTCCATTTAGAGAATAGTGCTCAGGTCCTCGCTACATCTGCAAAGTGCTATGAAGATAAATACATTAGTGATTTTGAGATGCTAAAATAGTGATAGAGAGGTCCACAAGTTAACTAAGCACAACAGAGCATTGAAAATTTTCACAGAGGAGCAGTACTGTGCCAAGGCAATGTAGTCCAAGTGATAAAAGAGACCTCTTGCATATTGCCTGGCATGTATTCTCCCACCTATCCAAAGTCCTTCTAACCTACAAGTTACTTATTTTAGCAGTATGATGTCATAGCGTCACGAGCTATTGACATTTACAACAACCTGAAAATCCCTTTAAACTATCTGCAAATTTCTGATGAACATCCCACACCTCCATACTACTTTTCCTTCTTTAATTGGGGATATCTGATCCTGGAGTCTGAAAGTCATCTGGAAGCAACCCTGTGTAATTGAAGTCATACTATATAGGATCATGCTGCTGGCATTTACTGGGAAAGTGAAGCAACACAGAACTATCATAAAATTTCAGGGTTGCAGTCACCCTTGTCTCATCATGTAGTATTGTAATAGGAAGTTTATAGAGAGGTCAGATTTTTAAGGACAGGCTGGGCATCAATTTGTTCCAAAGTTTTTATTGTGCTAATGAACTGTAACAGCTCTAATCTATTTTTAGATGGTGGCATTTCAAGTCTCTCTGCTCCTCGGTTCAAAATCCATAATGTGGAGATAATACACCACTCTTCTACCTCGCAGGGTCCATGAGGGTAGTAATTGTGGGACTTTGCAACAGCACCAGCTAAGCATATAAAATATCTAAGCAGGTGAACAGCAATATATACAAATTCTAGCTTAGGAATTCTCTAAAGCACTAATTGCTGGATAGGGGAGAAGTACTGGGGAAAAGATTTATCTGCCTTTACTTTTTCTTATCACAGTTCTAAACCATCTTTTAATAGTCCACATCAAAGGCAGGCACTTGGCTAGACAAGAACTTTGGTCTGACCCAGAATGGCCGTCTTACATTTTATTCTTCCCTGAGGTACTGCAAGGACTGATATGGTGCAAAAGAATGAGAGGCAAAGAAAACAATTACAGTCTATACAATTTATTTTCACGTTCCTGGTTATTCTTTTACAAAGTGTATGCCCATTATCCCTGCCTGCTTCTCAAGCCATTATTAATTGGTTGATTACACAAAGCAGAAGCAGATGAGATGTGATCTGAAAGAGAGAACGAATAAGAACCCTAAGGCTAAATTCACAGAAGAAGAAAATGTTGCAGCTGTCATTTAAAAAGATGGTACCTTCAGACCTGCTACGGCTGTGTTTCCTTATGGTCCCTAGCAAAAAGAAAACTAAATAAAATTGAGTCTGTACCACATTCTCAGTGGGTCCTCTGCGTTTGACCGACTATGGACAGATAACATTGGGAACAAACACGTTTTGGCTCTGTTGGAGTACAGAAGAGTCACCAGAATGGCAAATCTTTCTTTTTCACCTGCTCTCTTGCCTGGCTCTACCTTCCCCAAAGAGATGATTTAGTTCTGTTAGAACAGTACTGCCCGTTATGTAGCACCACCCATATAAGCAACTTCTGCTCTCTCCCTGAAAAAAAGCTAAAGCCTGTTTAAATTCAGTTTTTCCTCCCATATCCACACTTCATTCTCACCCCAGCCCCAAAGCTAGAAAATCTGAACTTTGACATATGCTCTTTCTTTTGTTATTGTTCACAATTAGTTAACTCATCCAGATAGACCAAAAATCAGCTACAGAGACTTGATTTGGACACATCTCTGATCATACACAAGGCCCATATAAATCAGGTTCATTCTCACTGAAATCAAAAGTAGTGCTGCTGGTGACAGCAGCAGAGATAGGATTTTACCTCTGGGAAGAATAACGGATAGCAGGAGGCAGCCCTCTGCCATTCTACATCAATTGCTTGCCACAGCCCTGGCTAATCTTTTTAGCTAGTCAAAGCATACAGCATGTTACAGAAGGTCTCTGAATAACTCGATTTGAAGCCATCTCAAGCCACGGCAAACTGACTTTCACTCAACACCTTAGCCAAAATTTGAAGGTAGATTTTTAGAGTAGAAAACTTACTTTGATAAGTTATCATGGCCTCTGATCTCTCTTAAAGACACTGAAAAATGGTCTTTCTCGTTGCTTCTCTCCTGTATGCACGTATCTTTCTCTCCAATTAGACTTCAGTCCATTAGGTATTACTAATCCACACACATCTGTGAACTGTAAAATAATCTATTTCTACGAGCAAAGCAACCCAGCAAGAAATCACATACAAAAATTGGCACAGATTAACACAAAAAATAGGAAATTTGACTTGTAGTAGTCTCAGAGCATCTTAGCCTTTAAGCAAGGAAGCCAGAGAAAATGACTTTCAAAACTAACCTCTGACAGACTTTCCTGTAGCAGTTCAAGACTTTTTTCTGTCCTTAGCAAACTCCTTTGCCTTTATGCCACAGTCCTCTATCCCCAGGATGCCACAGACAGCCCGTTGGCTTAAGCTGGGAGTGAAGGTGAGCTGACAGTAAGGCACTGCTTTGAATGAAGGGGTCTACTGAGGTGCAGGCACCTACCTGTCCACTGCTGTGACATCTGGCCTCTGTGCTAAGATGGGGCAGAGACGAGGGGAGAAAGGGGTAAAAAGTGCGGCACTGCGTCCAGCTCTGCTCATTTTTTGCAGCCCACTTACGTGCCTCATGGGTTCATGGGTGGGGTTCACAGAATCTTCGTGGTTGGAAGGGACCTTTGAGATCATCAAGTCCAAACACAAAAAAAACCCCAAAACCACAAACCCACCACACCACACCCATCCACAAACCGACACAAACCAACAATCCCGGGCACTAGAACATGCCCTGAAGAGCCATGTCTACATGTTTCTTAAATACCTCCA
>JAOXJM010000001.1:68694409-68714731 GCA_026413425.1 Tringa solitaria | reverse complement strand
GGGGGGGAAGCAGCCTCCCCAAGAAAAGAGCTTTACAGGCAAGTCCAGAGTGCCATTATTACGAGCTGCTCCAAAAGCTAAAATCATAGATTACAACTTATTGAGGAAGGGAACAAAAAATGAACCAGCCTGAGCAATGAAGGGGTTAATCATTAGACCTGAGTTAAAGGTGTCCTCACAAGAAGGCACTTCATCAAGCAATGGAGTCAGGAAACAAGGGAGAATAGATGAAGGTGCTAGGGATAATAATGATGGCAAGTAATGATTTCCCTAGAGATGATCTGATCTATGGCCACAAGCAAAGAAAAAAGGCTAGAAAGTACTATAACATTACCTTGGAGTACTTAACAGACTCGAAAGCAGTAACCTGGTGTCAAAAAAGGCCCATCACCCCGCTCATTTTAGGTAAAAGACTTATGCCAAAGTACAAGAGGGGAATGCAAAATTCACATCTGAAATTAAACAGCTGAAAGGTATGATTTAACAATGCTCGAAACTCAATAAGCCAAAGATAAACAGCAAATTAGATGACTCAATGTCAGGAGGAAAAAACATCTTCCATCGATCCCATCGTCAAAAATTAATCTGCCTGAGAATGCCCTCTGCTCCAATCCCAGAACTGATGAAGAGTGGAGGAATAGAGTAAAACCTATGTACTAGTGCTTCACCTTCAGGCTAGACCCTGATTACAATCTCCTGTGAGACATTTCAGCATGAAGCGCCTCTCATGTTGGGACTGCAAAATTAAATTGCGATCAATACTTTACAAAAATAATTGGGGAAAAATGTTCAGAAGTCGGAGCTGTGCTGTGTGGCCAACAAACATATGAAAGTTGGGAGGGGGGGGGTTGCTGGTGGTTTTTTTTCTTTTTTTTCCCCTTCCTCCTCACCTTATCTTTCTGGGGGTTATTCTTCAGGATAGATCAGTTCAAAGGTGTCTCTTGATAATAGTGTTCTTAGAATAGTTTCACTCACCTTGTTAGGGAATTTCAGAAGCAGCAAAGCATTTACAGTGTACTAAGTGCATGATACTAATGCCATGTTTTGAATCTCTCCCTTGCCCTTTATTTCTTCATTTTTGTTTCAGTCTAAATATGTATGCTTTTAATTACTTTTTAAATTATTGACTGTGTTTTTCTGGCAAACCATTTCTTATTTTTAACGGATAGCGTTAAAAAGAATGAGATTCACACAGAAGCAGGGGTGCCTAAGAAAACACTGAATGCACCTTGTGTTTCAGCAAAATCTGGAGGGTTTAATGCTTTCATAAACCTAAATTTGAAGATCCATAGTTAAATTTGGAGTAAAATATGCATAAATAAAACCATCCAAGCGTTTAGCAGTTCCTACTACGGATTCAGTTACTTTTCTGTTTTGAAGCGTCCCTATCTTTGGTTATAGTGATTCCCAAGATCCACACACATACAATCTGGAAGGAAGTAATCATTTTTAATTTCTGACTCTTGCAATTAATAGAAATGGAGAGAAAGCATGAGCAGAATAAGATGCTGTTCAAATTCTTGCAGGATTTTGTGTGTATGCACAGTTGGCAACAGACACTCTAGAGCTTATTGGCAGGTTTAGAAGTGCATTTAGGATCAGCCAAGCAATTTTAAGTGTTAAGATGTGGTATAGCATGCATCAAAAAAAGGAAGTGCTCATAATATGTTTCAATAATGTTACTGTACAGCAAAGTGCATCTAAAGGGGAAGGGAAGGGAAGGGAAGGAAAGGGAAGGGAAGGCAAGGCAAGGCAAGGCAAGGCAAGGCAAGGCAAGGCAAGGCAAGGCAAGGGCAGAAAGAAAAGAGGTCAATACACCTCGTTAATGGTGTGGGAGGTGAGCACACCTTGGAATGGATGCTCAGGAAATATTTTGAAGCAGTCATCAGCCACTGGTTTGTTCTTGGCAGTGAGAACCCCTTCAAAAAATGAGACTAAACCCCCTTTGGTTTTTGTTTTGTTTTGTTTTTGAAATATACAATACAGTGAAACAAAATAACTCAATGAAAATAATATCTGTACATTATAATCACAAAAAGTGCATTTTTCAAGTCATAAAACACAGCAGGAGGTGTGGTTACCTTAAGGAGGAGGGAAAGGGGGAATCAATCCTGAGGGATTTTATGAATCATAGCCAGATGCCTGTAATCCCCCAGAGGTGTGATTATCTCATGACAACCACTTTCATTGGAGTTGTCTTATTGCAACCACCAAAAAGAAAGGAAAAAAAAAAAAAAGCTTTCTTTTAAGGGAGAGGGCAATTTTCCTGGTGGGGAGGGGAAGAGGGGGAAAAGAGAAAAAAAATGGCAGATTTGAATGATGAACATCTTCTTCAGCCCAGTTTCTGCTGTCCTCACATAAACATTTCCCTGTTTTGGATCTTTGACTACAACAGTTAAAATTTTTCTTAAATCTAGCTGGGTGTATTTGTTTCCAAGACAAAAATGTAGAGTAAATAAAGGTGTCACAATTACCCTGGGCCTGATTCTCAGCCAGTTCATTGTGTGAGAGTAACCAGCACTCACACTTATCAACTCCTCTAGTTTCATCTAGCGGAGGTCACAACTGAAATAAAGTTTGGTAGTATTAGTGTCTTGTGGACACAACTCAGCAGTAGAACTGAGTGGTTATTTCACCTGAAATATAAACCCAAAGAAATGTGTCTACTCACCAATTTTGGTAGAAGCTAAAAACTTGTCAGAAGGCTTGCAAATCTTTTGAGAGTACCTGGACTTGATTTTTCTTGACTTTTCTGCTTTTATAGGATACTACAAGACACAGAAAGATCTTCATAGTCTTGAGCTAAACAATACTACATTCAAGAAATGTTATTTATCCAGAATTTGTGGAAGAGTCTATTTGGAAAGAACAATATAGATTACCCCCACCAGGTCTCAATGACTTATCCTCTCTTTGTCAATACAGAATGCACAAGATTTTATACATTTAAATGCGGTTGCATATAGACATGAAACCGAATGTATTGCCTTTCTTCTAATCCCATTATAGGTCAAATTTGTTGAGTAGAACCAGACGTCTGGAGATTTTGTGGACTGGTTTCTCAGAAGAGTAACATCTCTGGGTGGTTTACACCTATGCCCTAATCCTGCAACAAAATGACTAAACAGCATGCAGGACAAGAATTATTTATTCATTTGTTTACCTACAGGGTTCATTTTAATAGGATCAGAAACACCACCCCCAATGCTCAACAACCCTCCAGAAGCAATTCTGCCTTAAGAATCCATTCTAGTCAAGAACAAAGCTGACTGTAAAGCTTCCCACTACCCAGAGAAGTCTCTTTCCACAGTTGCACATACAGAATTCTACACAAAGGAAAAGTTTTGCAGACATCTGAGACTGAATCTTTTTCTGCACATTGAGAAAAAAAATTTAGAAGTCTAAGGAGACAAGACCATTTGGCAACACCTGCCATAACATAATTATTTAATGGATATTTTATAGCAGTACATAGAGGCCCTAAATGGTATCTGAGCTTCTCTGTGGTAGGTGTTATACATACTAAGAGATGATCAGTGCCCCCAGGAAGTTTATGAACTAAATAAATAGGACAAAGATCAAGCCAAGAGGAGCATTATTATCTTTGGTTTACATATGGAGAACCGAGACACCAAAAGATAAAAATCTGGACATCCCACAGTGAGCCTGTGGCAAAGCAAACTTCTCCTAAATCCTACTCCATTGCCAGCTCCTTCCTCTCAGCCACGTCCTTTGCGAAACAAGGAGCTGCTTGGATTCTACATGTAAAGCAAAGCTTGGGCAGTGAGTCGCAGAAAGAAACAGCAATTTATAACTGAAATACGTCCTTTTCAACTACAGATCTCAAAGTGCATTACAGAGACAGGTAATCCTCTGCTTTTCGCAGAGTAGATTGCTCAGGCAGAGGAAATCATTTGTAGCTTCACAGGAGAGTGTGAAAGCATAATACAGTTGAAGGCTACTATCCTCTGAACTAAACTGGATAGTCATGTTTTTCCTCATCTTGTAGAGTCTCATAGCAATAAAACGGTTTAGACATGATGACTCCTGTAGTGCTTTCCGTTTTCAGAAGGTGCAGCCCAAGACCAAGGAAGAGGGACCAGAGACAACCATATTTTGCACCTCCTGGATGTCAGGTCTGTGTCTTTCCGTGTTCCAGTATAAATTAACACACCTCAGAAAGGCTTCTCTAATTTACTGTGGCTTTGAACAGCTTGCGATCAGCCAGAAATGCAGAGTACTCTGCCCCCTCCTTCTGTCCCAATCAAGGGAATAGTGTGGGGTCATCGTGCCAAACATATGCTACATTCTTCTTGTGAGGTGTATTCCACATGGGGTGATCAATCTAACCCCGTGGCTCCTTTCCAGCAGCTGAGCCAGCACAAAGAGAGCTACACCAGAGCCCAAAACTAAGTACATTGTCTTTCATTGTGGCCAACTTCTGTTCAAAGGGACATGACAAACTTCTAGATTTTCTGTCTCTGTTATGCAGGGGGCCAATCTCATCTGCCTTGAACAGTCTCTGTCTTTTACATTCACTATATTCATGACTGCTAGAGGCAGAAACAGTAGTGGGATTTTTATTTAATGTAGTAGGGACAAATTAGAAAAAAATCCTACAACTTTATATTTAGAATACCGGATATAACTGCATGTGTGTCATCATTCTTTGACGACGTCTCTGCTATATGTATATATGATTGTATCAGGTACTGTTATCAGTTTGGAGATGTCACCTCTTGGTTTATTTTCTTTTCCATTTGTCTTCCTAGTAAAGAACTTTTATGTTCTGCATAAGGCGAGATCAGAAAAAGGAGAATGAGAAAAAAGTCAGGAATTAATAGCAGCATCACTCCATATTCTTTCCTCGGAATTAGCTCTAAGTCACACATTAGCCATTAACTCCTTTGACCTGTTCCTCTTTGAAAGATAGGTTCCACTTTAGGTTTCAACCTAAGACTTCAGTATCTTTAGCACTGACATAATCTTAATTGTTTTCTATATTTCTAAAAAGACATAAATGGGAGTTAGAAAGTAGATTATAGAAAAAACACATTTTCAAGGTAAGCCAAATGATCATAAAATCAGCTCTTGAAAACCCCCAGAAGTAAAATAGCACTGGGTAGCAGCAGTAGTAATGATCTGAAACATTTAAATTAAATATATGCACTCAAGACATCACTGTATCATGTGCTTAAAGTGTTGGGTTCAAATGCTAATTGGAGTACAAGATGAGAAATCCAAACATAAGTCAATTTTGATAAGAACATGAATGCATTTATCAAGAAGATTTCAAAATGTTGATGTGAAGCCTCCTGGGATTGTTATGGATACACAGAAAATACGAACATAAAAACATAATTCATCTGTTCAAATTCCAATTCCATTCTGTTTATTTCAAGATGCAACAAATTTCTGCTCCTTCCCACTCTTTTTCTTCCATTTTTTTTTTCAACAATGAGCGTCATCTACTTTTTAACTGGCCCACATAGACTTTCTGAGTCCTGACTCAGTGAATTATGGTAAGGAAACAATCAGGTAAGAAATAGAGGATCACTCCTCTGATGGAAAGGTTATGGAAATAAAACATATCTAGACAGCAGTCACTACCAGCACTGCAATGGCAGAGGAGGGTAAAGCTTGATCACCTCCCCTGAGTTCTTGCCTCCAGGAAAGGTGGCAGCTCCCAGCTCTGGCTGGGTTTGGGACTCAGCCCGTTTACTGTCTTCAGCTTCGCTACTCAGACCACTGACCATCGTGGCGGACATGCCAAAGCTTCAGTACCAATGGCAGCACTCTGCAGTAGCATGGGATCCAGCAAAGAGTTTGTGCTGACTTTTATGCTGCCAGTATCAAGACAGCTACTCTGCATAAGCTGGCAGTGCCTCCAGAATAGTCATGCCCAAACAAAATCCTTCTCCAGACGAAACTTTCTTCAGGGCCCTATGGCAACTCTTCTAAACAGAGCTGCTTAAAAATGGATTTATCATCCTCTACAGTATTTGGCTACTCCATAAGATATTTTCTCACAGAATGGGACAAAGTATCAAAATGTACACTTTTCACAGAACAAAGGACATTCCACTTTATTTGAGTGCATCATGAAGCTCACCTCCAGCTGAAGAGATCAGCATACAGTGCTGCATCCTAAAAGGTACATGGTGGCTGTCCAAAAGCAGAGAACTTCTCCCTCAGTTCAAATGAAAAGTTTAATTCAAGTTTTCATAGAGGAAAATTCAATTGAAAGAATATTCTTACCTGTAGCAAAATCAAATGTGATTAATATTTTCAAGAAAAATCTGTTCTTCAATGAAAAAATGTTTTGAAATTTTTCAACCATTCCTACTGGTATGTGAACACTGTTTGGTACCTTTGGTTTTTTTCCATCAGTAAAGTAGGAAAAGTTGAGGCCAGAACTTAAAGCCACAATAACCCTCAACTCATTTAAAGGATACCAGATATTAAGCAATCTAGAACTACCACTCCATTGAATAAAAGAGGACAAGGTATATAAGACACATCTTTAGGATATGGATCAATGCCTTCATGTGAATATTCTTACTTATTCATTGACTACCATACATCATCTCCAGTAAGTGAGGGAGAGCTTCCATGCAAAAAGTGATGTGGTCAAGCACATTGAGACCATATCTTTGTGATATCCATCTATTAGAGAAATTATGACTCTGTGAATTTTCACAGAGTCCAAATACAATGCACTTGATCTTGTAGCTTTAAAGTTCTTTCATGCATGGTTGTTTTTTTTTTTTTCATCAGTGAATATGTATACATAGTTTTCACAGGGAATAGAGGATATAAGGGACAGTAAGTATGCTTCAGCATATGGTGAAACCATATGGTTGACTGCTTTTCTGCCTATAACTTTTTATTTATTTATTTTAAATTATGTGATTCACATTATTAGTTGAGACCTCTTTAATTTACACAGCTATAAATATGATAGATTAATTATGCTTAATTTTTAAAATATTATTTATTATTATTTGGGGTTAAGAAGTGTTCACAGAACAGGGAAAAAAATGGGCTGAATTTCTTACTGCTGTAGATGAACAAAGCAATATCAGTACTTTCGATCAAAGAACTACAATTTCTATCATGCAGAAATCTGATTTGTCATGCAGGTTCTGAACCTGGATTCCTCAAGGCCAGACTGGATGGGGTTTTGAGCAACCTGGTCTGGTGGAAAGTGTCCCTGCCCATGGCAGGGGGGTTGGAACTAGATGAACTTTAAGGTCCCTTCCAACCCAAATCATTCTATGATTCTATATTTTGCATGATTCCGTAGGAGTTAAAAAAAAAGGGAAGCATTGAACATAGATGTGTGGGAAATCTTGGATTTTTGGTTCCTTGTCCAGTAAGTCACCAAAGAATGAAGAAGCACGGAAACCCTGTCCATGTGCTGTTGAGGAGACTGGAGAAGGAGGCAGGAGAAAAAGGTAAAATGGTAATTTCAGGGGGACCAACATGTTTCTACTTAATTGCCATATTTTGATCTACAATTTTCCCATCATAAACTGTGAGAACAGTGAAGCAGCAGGAATTTTTCCCTAATTTTCAAGCTATTTCCAATTCAATCAGAAACACACTCCAAAACAAGGTACAGTCACATGGCAAAGAATTACAAAAAATACTATGCTAAGTGTCATTATTTACTATTCTATAACAAATAAGCTTGCTAGATCACAGTCCAGTTGCTAACACACTGGTGTCAGCCACCTCAAACTGCTCTCTCTGTCTTGATTCTGTTTTTTTCATTGTTTCTCTCCTGAAGGGCCAGGGACTTGATCGAACAGGGAAATCTCCCATGCTTTTTGATCAGAGGCTTTCTGGCTGTCATTGCCTTCTCTGTAGGAGAGAGGTGACAGTTCCCATTTGGATTGCTACCTAAGGAGATCAGATGCCTGGTCTGAAATCCTTACTTCAGCACAGACTTCTAATGTGAGCTTAAATATGTCACTTTGCCTTTTTGCACCTGAGTTCCTTAACAGTAGCAAAGGAATCAGAGCACTTCCCCACCCCTGAGGGCTAGACTGTGGGGTGCTCTAAGGCCACAGGGACATGTAAGTAGCTCAGCCGGGTGTAAGACTTTGATCTCCAGAGTTATCAAACCAGCATTTCAAAAGCACTTAATTCACAACGAGAGATTTAATATTTTCAAGAAACAGTTCACTTTTTTTTTTTTTTTAATAGAAGTTTTGTCATTAATTCTTTAAACAGCTTACATAATCCCACATACAAGTTTCAGGACTTGATCTTATTATCTGTCTTTTACTGTAAACTCTCTGTTTTGGTCCAACATGAAGTATGACCAAGAGGCATTACATCTATGCTGGCAGCAAGTCTGTGGACGTTGATATGCCAGGCAGGAGGTAGGTGATTCTTCTGGAGACATGGCACACTTTCTCTAAGGGAAGATATGAAATAAAAAAGTATAGAATGACCTTGCACTAATAAGCCTCTGCCTCGAGACAATGATTAAACCTGGTAGCGCAAGGGTTGGTTTATGAGTAATATCAGCTAAGGCACTAATGAAAGTATCCCATTAAAAAAATGGATAACTTAGGGACTTGTCTGCACTGAGAAATTTGGTCACTGCTGTTGCTGCATTAATGTGGTCTGAAGCACAAACAAGAAGGTATATCCAGGTATTGCAGCTGGCTCCTATTTCTAACAAAACTAATCAGCCAGAGGTCCTGCACGCTTTACCAGGATCGAAATCTGGATGTGAAATCTGCACTTCAAACCTCGGTCTGATTCAAGGACTTTCTTGTCCAAAGGTTCCTCACCACCAAACCAGCTGCAAGACTACTGCCAAGGACTGCGACTCGCCTACAATGACTTGAACTGGTTTGTCCTGCACAAATATCGATGCACTCGTTCAAAATTTTATTCTCACACTCAGGAATATCACAGGAAAGGACCCATTTGAAAGCGCGTGCACCAGCCTGGGTCAGAAATTAAGTTGTTGCTTTGTTTTCTTCATTAAGGTTATTCTGGACGCAAATGAGTTTTCCCCGTTTCGTTCGAAAATTTCCACAGGAAGACAGACTTGGCTACTCGTGGTAACGATTAACACATACCGGCAGATCTGTTGTGCAGGTGTGATGGGTCCAGGCCGTGCCGGGGTTAGTGCGCAATGTGCAAATCAGCTGTCGCGCACGTGTAGAGTAGCTCTTAACACATCCAGCACCCAAGCTACTCCCTCTAAATTGGGGAATTCTGCCAGCTTGTGGGCAAGCAGCAAGGCAGCAGTAAAAATCAGCCAGGCTGCAGAGGAACAACATACTCGCTCACGAGACTAAGACCTCAAGGCACCTAAGGCACGGGTCCTTTGAGGTTCAGTGGCCACCATTTTGAATTGTAGTATTTGCAGCTGTCCACTTAAATCTTTCAGTGCGTGACCGAAAAAAGCCCAAGAAAAATATAAATCTGTTTCCAAAGGTCCAGAAAGTCTGGAATATTTTACCCAGGGAGCTACTTCTTTTTCCAGTTTTAATATTTTTAAGAATCTTTTCGGTTTTTAACTAGAAAAATTTTGGTGGGAAATTCCAAGCAGCTGCAACGTAAGCCCTGTCTAAAACAGAGTGCCTCTGAAAATTGCTATACAACAAAGAAAAAAAAGAAATAAAATCAAACCAATATAAGTAGTAGTGTTCTGTGACATAATATAGGTCATGTATGTTCTAACCTGTTTCTTCTCACTTGCAAATGTTTAAAGGGATTGCTATAACCACCAAATAACTTTTTATTTTCCAAGCCACATTAACATTGAAGACCAGTGAAGGAAGGTTACTGAGTGGATATTTTCCACCCTTTGAAGATTTAACCATAAGCGTGTTGAAGCCATGTTTGGAGGAGAGGGGTAAGAAAACAAACAGGTTGGCCGCATGAAAAAAAGGTGCATTAAGCTACTTTTTAAGAAACTTGATTTTCTGTACAGTAAAGCTCATCTATTAATTCCTTTTACCAGGGAAAAAAATGTTATCTATCCTTTGATACAAATATTAAAGCCATTTTTAAAGTGACCTGAGACACAGCAGAGTGGTAAGACATCTATTTGAAAAAGTAAACGAAAGGCAAAGAAGAGTTGTCTGTGTAATTCTGACTCTTACCAATGACTTGGATGTATATTTTCAAACGGTGAAAGAATCTGCAGTTTCTGAGATTTTCTACATTCAGTTGCAGTACCTGAAAAAATTGCTAAAGTAGAAGAGTATCTAAAAGGAAAGAAGATCAAATTTATTTTCTGACACAAGGGCTCTTTTTGCTACTGGCCATAAAAGTTAAAGGAAAGCTTCAACAAAATATCAAAAGGAGACACAAACAGCTGCTATATTTCAGGCCAGTCTTACAAACTGAAATCAGCTATTTTCTTACAACCATGTAAAACAAACTCCAGAATGTGGATTTTCTGTGTTCAGATTAGATTTGCAGACACTTCCTCACGCTCTTCTACTTGCACGGGGAATAAACTTTACCTCCCTTTTTTTAACTCAGCCCTTCGCACGGTACGACTTCATGTTTTTTATTTCAACAAATTAAGATGGAAATTATGAGAAAAATGCATTAGCCAGCAGTCTGTACATATACCCCTAGGTCACTATGAAACATGCCTTTCTACCGTGAAATACTTATTTGTTTACTAGCCACTGTGAACACACCAGCTCACCCCCTCGGGGTCACTGTACCTTGGAGGACAGGCAGATTATTATCATCGTGGTTTGTGTCATAGTTTCCCCCTTACCTTCTACTCAGCCCCACTGGTGACTAGCAAAGGTTTTTATCGGTGGGACCGAAGTGGGTAAGGGCAGAGCAAAACACTCTGGAGGCTCAACACCAAAGCTCAGCCTCCAGATGTCCAAGCAGAAATCAAACCTCGCTGAGTTGGAACAGTTTCAGCTGCTGCTGGCTCCTGGTGGGCTGCTCCGGGGGCACCCGCGTCTCTCCACAGAACCTGCCTTTCACACGTAGCCCTGAGATCTACGAGAAATGGAGTTTCACAGCCCAGCCTGGGCTGCCTGCGCAGCAATCCCACCCAGATAACCTGGAACAACAGGAAGGAGACACCTTTGCCCGCATCACGCTGGCCACCAGCCGCGGGATGGGAAAGGTGCAGGCAGAGGAGGAAGGGAGCAGCAGGGACACAGCCCTGGGCACGGCACCGCAGGGATGCAGAGCTGAGCAGACGTTCGTTCTGTCTCTGTCATCCTCGTGACCTGCTGCAGGGAGCAGTCCCGTTCCTCTGCCCAGGCAGTAGAGCGTGGCCCACACACTGTTCACGGATAGTGCCATTTACAACGCTCTGCCCACGTGTATGTTTGAAGGGATCTGGGGCTCAACGCTTACCACAAAGATCTTTGCACCTATGCTCTTTCAGGTCTGGTTGTGCTATGCTCCACAGTTGTCCATGCATTGTTTGCCACATGGTCATGGCCTTCATATTCCCACCACGGACCTTGGCTGCTTTCATTTATTTTTATTTCTAGCAGCATACAAGCCTGTGCTCCAGCTCCTCAGCATGCAGAACACCATCCCTGCAGATGTCCATGGAAATTTGTGCAGCTGTAAATACTCTCTTCCCCTGCCTATACACAGTCACAAGGACCCAACTCTTTTGGCTTCATGTGACCCTCCTTTTGGCCTGGGACCCTTAAGAGATACTATTTCCATATAAAATGACAATGACAATGAAAGGCCTCTTTTGTACATCCTTGTGCTTGGACAGCACAGTCCAAAGAGTTCCTGCCCTGAAGTAAAGACCCCATATGATATAAGTATGTGAGATGGCATCAGGGCTGTTGGGACACTACTGAAAGACTAGGCTCAGTAAAGGGAATAAGACTTGGTGCCATCACATCCGTACTGTGTATCGGCTCAGTCCCTAAACTAATGTAACTGCCAATCCATTTCTAGATTTTTCTCTGGAGGGAGATCTAGTTGATCCAGAAGGGATCTCAGGAGCAATCTAATATGTATGTGACGTGGATAATCAGGGGGACAGATTTAGAATGAAACTATGTTACCTAAACTGGCAGCATTTACATACTCTTCTGCTGTGATCAAGACCTGAACAGTAGTCAACTAATAATGTAATACCTTGGTAGTATGCTACTCGAAAGAGGAATTACATGCCTCCTTATTCCTAAACCTTTTGACTGCATCTGCACACGGCTGTTCTACTTGAAAGGAGTGGGACTTGTTTCAGGAACTCAGTGAGAGCCAAGGAACAACCAAATCATGCCAGCAGCAACTCAAACTGGGGAAGTATACATACATCATTCAGAAATCTCACTGGTGGCATGCGCTCTGCTTCAATGGACTTGCACTCCACTGCAGAAGTTAACTTGAAAACCCAAAAAGATAATTGTTGACACAGCAACTGATAGCAAAAATGCCAATTAGCAATTTTTGGTGCTTGAGCCCCTAGAAATCTGTGTACGAATAAAATACACCTAATCCCAGCAGATTACCAGTCGTTATACAAGAGTCTACAGCTCCATTATATAATTTTTAGGGACACAGAAATGATCAATATTTGAAAAGCACTGACTGAAAATGATTTGAGAAGCCAAACATTTTGAAACACTTCACTACAATTAAATGCAACAATTTTTAAAACTTTAAAATATACCCCTATTGGTGCAAACAGCAGAAATCCTCCTTGTTGTCAGGAGACAAAATTACATCCTTACAGTTTCCGACATTCTTCAGGATGCTTCAGGTTTTCCACTTTTTTTGAGGGCTCGTCTTTGTTGTGTTTTGCATAGATGAACATCTCTGAGAGGATGCACAAGCTGTTGGTACGTGTATGTGCTGGAAGGTGGTGGTAGTTATACTGTTTCAGAAATTTTTTCTCATGTCTTCTGTGGGCTTCTTGTTTTGGTTTATAATTTATTGTCTGTATTTAGCAAACAGGCCTAGAAGCCTCTGAGTCTTCAATGCTACAAATATAAAATTATAGTATCTTTTAAATATTTTTCCATTTTGATTATTCAGTATATCAGAGACATTGGTGAAGAATGATTCATTACCAAGAACAGTAAACTCTAGCTGTGCACAAGGAGCTGCCAGCACTTTATTGTGACTCCCATTTGGGCAGAAAAGTCCCTGAGACCATGCCTAAGGTGTATAATTCCATGTAATGAAATCAATTCTGTTAACAACCACAGCAATTATTTTTGTATTTGAAAACATGAAACACTGTAGCTTCACTGCTAGCTGAACTGCAGCCACTCCTGCAGCAGGAATATTTTTATTTTTTTTTTAAAGAAGGAAAAAGGCAAAAGGGAGTGCAGAACTATGATCACTTATCATTTTGTTGCAATCAAAATGAAAAGGCTATGTGCAGGCAGAAGTAAGAGACAGCCCCCATTCTCCAACCCCAAATTTCTGTCTTAATGGTACACAACAGGTTAAAACAGTATGAAGAAAATACTATATTATTCAATCTTGTAATAAATTTCTGCAGGCAATATTCAGTAGCTCAGTTCAACCACTGGCCCCACTGGAGAGTTTTAGTGCTCTGAAGATTAAGATTAAATTCAGAAATAGCAAAGCCAAATTTTCTAGTTTTTTCAGGGGGCAGGAGGAGGAGGATTATGTATCCCTCTTCTATGTACAAAATAAGTTTCCATTATTCAAGAGTTTTTCCATAGATCAGTCACAAAGACAAGTGTGCTTTTTCTGCAGTAAGCATGAACACTACCTTCATGACACAATGAAGTTTTGATAAACAGAAGCCTTTTAAGTAACATTATAGAAGTAACCATTTTTCCTTCATACCCTTTCAAAGGGGCACTGGCATTTTCAAACTGGCACACATGAATTACATACCAATCTAATGATCATACAGCACATTGGAAATTTACTCCTAAATGGCTTCTGTTGTAAAAAGGTAGTCAATTTACATGTCAGAGTAAGGAGGTCTGAACAGAAGCAAAGCCTGAATATCCTCACTTACACCAGTTTCATTCCACAGACTTCATCGAGATTATTCCTGATTTGTGCCACTGGAAATGAAAAGAGAATCAGACATGAAGCATTGTCATGAATGATGATGTATTGGTGATCAAAGTAGAGTAGCCTTCCATCAAAGAACAGTGTGCATTACTAAGCTCATTTTGTTGTGCTAAATGACTTAATTCTCAGAAGAGGAATAGTCCCAAGTCAGAGAGCTAAAATCAGTTCAAAAGTACACAAAAAAAATGAACATATACAGAAGAAAAATGAAAAAAGCAGAGAATAAAGAGTTGGTGTTTTTCTCTCTCCATCTAAAGATCTCAAGACAATTTACCATCTTGAATTATGTCAGCCTCATCACATTCCTTTAAGGAAAGCACTATATCAATTTGGAGATAATGAGGAGGCAAGATGTAAAGATTAAGGACATCATTTTCAGAATCACATCAATTATTTGGGAGCCTCAGTTCCTAAAACATATTGAAAGAACCAGAACTTCAGAAGAGCCTTGCATTAAAAAAATTTCCAGCAAATTAATGGGAAGAATGAATGTCCACAGTTTCTGAAAAGTCTGGCTAACAATACCACTAACTGGGCACGATGAACTTCAGTGGGTACTTCTGGAAGCATTCATCAAACCCAAACAAGCTGTACCAGAACAAGGACGAAGGCCTGGATCTTTTGATTCAGTCTTGCATGTTAATCACAAGACCTTTTACCATTCTTGTTCTAGTTCAGGGATTTAAATAGGTCCATTTGATGTCCAATATGTCCAATTTGATGGACAATTATCACATGTATATAAACCCCAGCAAGGGTAGTTTGATCAGTAAATGATAAACCGATTACACATTTTTCCAGTCAGCTATTGTCCCTTTTACTTTCCGTATTCTGGTTAAATTCATGATAAACTCATGATATCAGCAGGTACTAGTCACTCATCCTAACAAGCAAAACTTCCTATTGTGCAGAAATAGGTGGGTGGACAAAGCCTTTATTCAGCCAGTGCCAGTAACAACTGTGGAATTCGTTTGCTTCACTCTTCACTCAGTTACCTGTAAACTCTGCAGCTTTTAACATCCACAGCTTTCAAGTAGAATCCAGAAGTACGTGACGCTACAGGGTTAATGGACTCAGTTGCCAAGATTCAACAGCCAAATAGAGATGGGTGTCAGATCTCTATATATAATCTCCTGTACATCCGGAGCTGGGAAATGGAATCTGTGCAAATGAGAGAGGGATAAAACTTAACCAAGTATGCCCTTAATGTTAAGAGCCTCAATCAAGACAATAATACCTCCATTTCGTAACTACAGGTTTTGCTTTACTTTAGCACCTGTTTATTAAACTCCTTGCTTCTCATATTCTCAGATGGAAATAAGCCAATTTTTGAAAGCAGTGGTGAAGGGTTTTTCATCACTGAGGAGCTCTAGGCATGGATGTAGAGAAGTACGCCGATTACACAGTTCACAATTTCACTTCGTATTTTTATGTGCTAATTGTACTGCTCTTCCCTATTCTTGAATGGTATCGGTGCTTTGGAGATGCTTGATCCCAGTACCTCCAAATCTTAGACCCTGAAATGCTGCCACCTCTCTCAGTTTGAATTATCAAGACATAAAAAAAAAAAAAATCTATATCTGATAGGGAAATAGAAAAATCCTAATCTTTGAATCTTTCAGAATTACACTGGACAACACAGTAGAAAAGATTACGATGAACAGGAATAATTCTGCGCTGGCAGGGAGATGGACTAGGTAAATGAATCAGCCTTTTCTGTATCTAATTTCTCTGATGGCAAGGCATGAACATTCTGACCAAGCCATTTACATTGATTTACAAGTATAATTTATAAATCTGTGGGTTCATACATCAGGATTTCGGATCAGCTTATATAATGTGTATAAATACATTTTCACTTTATTTGTTAATGTATTGCAAATGAGGATATAAATTTGACATGAACACAAGTTTACCTAATTGTATTCATTTTAAATGACAATCACTCCTGTATGAATGGGTAGCAGAGGACTACAGCACAGGCTTTGCTCTGTTCTTTAGCCCAGGGTCAAACTTACAAACTAAATTTGAATCATCTACTTGTCTTCTGAGATATTTCCTCTTGACTGCTTTCTTACCCTATGAAATACACGCATTCTGAGGGCCAGATCCTCAGCTACAGTGCAACTAGAGCATCCTTCAGATTAGTTCATCATCTTCAATAAAGTTATGCTAGTTTTCCACAATTGAGGATTTGAGGTGAAATCTTTGTTCCAATTAAATCAATAAGAGTTCTCCTATTGAGTTCAAGGATTTCATCCTTGGCCTTTCTATATATACGCATTTTTTTAAGACTAAAGTGATATACAACAGCTCTGTATAACGTGCATGTAGCAGATCCTTTTATGGAAAGAGTAGAAAGCTCCTCAGACAGTGCACATCCTGTTTCCTTGTGAACAGTTTCTGAATGTTTATAAAACAAAATATAACATGAGTTATGTCAAAGATTCATATAAATTTTCACCATTTATAAATATTTTGGACATATTTTGGACATAAATTAACACTTAAAATTTCTTTAAGCCCATCAAGCCAGCCATAATCCCGTTTTATACCAGCTAGCACATAGAGAACTTGTTTTAAGAGTCCTTCTTGTCTGTGATCATATTTTTGAACGAAGGGTTTCACATAAAACCAAAATGACAGTGGACATTTAACAGGAAAGGACTGAAGCAATAAATGTCCAAAGAGCAGCTGGATCCTGTTTCAGCCTGCATGAGCTGTACCAAATAACTGACAGTCTTATTGCCTTTCCATTTTACACAAAACTACAGTAAAAAAGTGGTATCTTCTGGAAGCTATTCCATGTGGAATGTAACTCATATTCTGGGCAGAGGGATACTTTATCTGAGCAGCAGACAGTGGATCTATAGGTGTGTATTTCGAAAGAAATGTAGTTGTGAAAATTAAAGACAGAAAAATTACATATAGGACCCAGCTCCACTTAAATCCACAACAGTTTTTCTGCCTGCCTCCATGGGAGTCCCCCTGCAGAGAAACCCTGGTTCCTTTTAGCTTCGTTTAGCAAAAAAACTCCAGGACTGTACTCCCAGAGTATATGCATGACACAGAGACTGCTAAAAAGAGGGAGTGACATAAACTTGTTGATCAGGCAGTATTAACTTGAAGTTTTTTTTTAATGTACAAAATTTCTTGTCTAATACCTCGTCTATTTTATCAATTTTGTATCAATTTTCTAATCGCGATGTGCTTGTCTCCCCTCCTTTTCTCCTGCTCAGGTTTCTAAGGGTGTAACGTAGTAAGAGTAAGGACTTGATCCTGTACGACCAAACACATGGAAGTCTTGCCTGAGATCAGTGGGTGTTTAAGACCTATAAACATTTACACATGCTAGCACCTCCACAGATTTAAACAACCTCCCTCTCTCCCTAAATTCAACACCTGGCAGAATCAAAGCGAGCTGGAGGGAAACGGGCCCCACACTTTTTCACCTTTGTGCTTCTGCTTATATCTTATTACTTCTGCTAATTTTGCTGCGATGCATAAAGTAAACTCTGCGTTCCAGCCGTAATGTAAATGACATAATTTAATGTGACTAAGAGATATACAGATGGCATTGCATTTCCTCCGCAGTGTGGAGAGGTCAGGCAGCAATTGGCTATAACACAAACTAAGCTCATACAGAGCTACAAGCTGCCAGATCCTGGTCCCTCTGACTAACTCTGGGAAGCAATTGAGCATGTAGCAACTTTCTCAACTCTACTTAAGCAAGGGACAACGCTGGAAACTGACAGTGCTCCAACTTAACAAATCTTCGCATACACAGGAAGTATTTTTAAAGATTTTCATGATAAAAGGTTGGGAAGGAACAATCTTTTTGTTACGCGTGCCTCGTTCTACAGCTTATATGCTACAGCAGCTTAATCTTACCTCCTGTAGGAAAACTGCAATAGTAAATCTTGAAATTAAAAATGAGCCCCTTCTATTGTTCATTTTGATACACAAAAAAAAAGTTAATAATTTATGATTATGATTTTTCTTGTTTTTGTCTACTTTTAAGTGTCCAAAATATAACCAGTAACACTGGTACAAAACTGTCTAGTGTCTAGTATATAATTCCTCCTTTAAATCTGGTTCTAAGGAAAGTGGATTTAATAATTTTTCAATGCAAAAAGTCTATACAAATTGGATTATACCTCCGTCTACAGAGGACCCTGACTAGTTTGTTTTGCTTCAGAAATGTAAAAACAGGCTTTAAAGCTTCCCCATCCATGCAGCTAAGCGATCTTCTACCTCATGACAAGCTGTTGAGGAAGGCAAGTCCAAGTAAAGGGAAGGAAGAAGGTCTGACAATACAGACAACCAAACTGTACTGATCCTTAGCAAGATCCTTGGCACTCTAACGTGCTAGGATGTCCGTAGGAGATACTACGAAATACAATAATAAACAAATACTTCCCTTAACAATTTAATCAGCAGAGCAAGCCCCCTCATTCCCAGGGGAAGGTGTGAAGAAGACATTTTTCTCCCTACACATGTGAGCAGCCAGATTATTAGATATTTGTAATCCAGCTGTTCAAATCTAGAACAACTTGGTTACCTGTCTTCTACTGCTTAATTATTAGTGACCACTTGCTGATCAGTAAAATCCACAAGTACAAAAGCGTGTAAAGAGTGAAACCATCCTCTACAGGTGCTGAGCTCAACATACCTCTCTGAAGTTGTGCCGGAAAAGACATCTGGGTTTGTGGCTGTGGATGAGTCTCAATCCACATGAGATTAATTTCTGGATTCGGTTTGGAAATAGTCTCTCTAAGGTGCCCATCCTTCAACAGGAGACTTCCAAAGAGTACATGCCCCAATTACAGCAGCTCAGCTGAGGTGTGGTAACTTACAATGCCACTGTAATGCCATCACATACAGTTGTGTTCTCCGTTACTATTCAGCCACCTGAACCTTTGAAGGCATGGAGTGACAATCTCAGCACTGTTGCCAATACTTTAACTTTTTGCACGAATCTGGGAACACTTAATATGTTTCTTAAATCTCCAGATCCCCAAATCAAAAGATTATTAGAGAATATAAACTTTTATTAAAAAAACAATGGTATTTCTAGACCTGGATGCCTCAGAGAAAAGCTTAAAAGTTTGCATAAAATAGAAGCCAGTAAAGAGCATCCAGATTAATAATTGTAAAAGCAATTTAATGATTTCCTGAGGCTTGATTCATGCCTTTTTAAACCTCTGGAGCTGTAAAAATTAAAACTGACTGTAGGAAGATTTCACAATACTAAATGACTGTGCAATAAAATGGTACATGAAATTAACAGCTGATAAACAGAAAATAATGCACAAAGTAAAAATAGTGGTAACTACAATGACAAGTTCTACCTTAACAGAAGGAGAGCCTCAAGTCACTGTGTTTGCTCAGCAATGTCAGTTTAGTAATCGACACCAGTCAAAAACACAAACTGAATAACAGGAATGACTGAGAAAGGAATACAGATTAAAATAGAAAATGTCATAATCTAGACCCAGTGCAACTGCATCTTCATTACTACTTGCAATTCTGTTTCCTTCCACTTCACGCAGTAGGATCAGATAAGACACAAGGAAAGGCATCGTTCCTAGAGCTATGAAACAGCTAATTTGCAAGCTTAAGTGAGGATGAATAAGTATTGGGTGAAATTAAAATATTCTCTGAAAAAGTTAGATGGATTCACAGTCCCATTTGCAATTTCTTATGTAAAATTTTGTAAACATCAACAAACACATGAGGTAACTACAAAGTTTTTCAGATAAACACTGTCAAATGCTTCCCTAATGCTTACCCAAGACACGATTTACTCATGCCAGGAGTACTTCTCATGCTTCTTTTAAAAAAAGAGAAGCCCTTCTGCATGGTTTTCCTGACCCACCATAGCTTAGATAGTTCCGACTTTGAGTACCAGTTGGAAATAGAATTCTATTTTCCAAGTCATTCAGGCAAGACGTGTAGGCAGTGTTACACTCCTGAAGAGTGGGTGGCAGATGAAATTCACACAACGGAACATATGCTGCTTTCTCTAAAAGCAATGCGTACTGCCTGCTTCAGTGTGCCAGCCCAAAGTCCTTTTGGCACCTGGGCTACCAAACTTCACGAAGGCATTCACCCTTCAAAGACACAGCTGTAACAAAGCAGCACCGACAGTTCTACATCTATGATGAACTGAAGAGGGCCAGATTTCATCCTCGCCTTTCCCTAACCCTATTCACTGCCCAAACTGTCAGTCAGTACAAACCAAGTAGAAAATTTGGCTTTTCATTCTCTTTCCCCGCCCCC
>JAOXJM010000001.1:68673084-68694309 GCA_026413425.1 Tringa solitaria | reverse complement strand
CTAGATCTTGTTGGTGATTTAATATAAGACATCAAGCCTCTGCCCCTTCCAAGGCTTCATTTTGCTACTGTGATCCCTTGCTGCAGCAGTTCCATCTTAAACCAGAAGCTACTCAATCTAAATGCCAGTCTTCAATGTTTCAAATTTAGAATATTTTTTGAGGTGCTTGCTCACAGAGTGCATTAGCTGGCTGCACTGCTTGATTAGCAATGCTCTTTCTGAGTGGTATATTTACTCCCAGGAGCACTTTATCATTTATCATACTTATGTTCATTTCACTCTTATCCCAATCGTGGCAACTTTCATCTAAAATGTTTAAAAAAAAAAAAGGAAAAAGAAAACAAGATTAATACCAATTTAGTACACCTTTAATACCACCTTTAATGCACATACACACACAGTTCAGAGACAAACTGTAGCTTCTTTATATTTGGGGTTTTTTTAAATTTTCTTCAGAGTTTTCTGAATGTAAATACTAGGCAGAGCTGTGAAAAAATAAGAAGCGATATGGAAATCTGCATATCACTAGAGAGCCAAGAGGAACAATGAAAATTCAGGCCAACCATCTGGTCGAACACAATGCTCCATTTCAAAAGGTATGTCTTCGAGAATCCTGCTACTGAAGTATAACGTGATTTTGGGTCACAGTCATTCTGACATCCCTGTTGCAGCAATTGCCTATGTACAGTCGATTCAGATCTCTGGAATGTAATCTAACTTAGACAGACATTTTCTTTTAATCTTTTGTCTTACAGGAACAATAGACACCATCTGTTTTCATAAGAAAGCACTTTAACAGGCCTTCCATAGGTGGTATGGTCCTCAAGGGTGCAGCTGGGAGTGAGAGGAACCAAATTTGTTCTGTGTTACAAGACACAGGAATCACAAAGCTACTTAAGCATCACAGAAGACAACTGAGGAGAGAAACCTCGCCATACAAATGAGTATTTTAGAGGGCAGGTTGGAAAAAGTAATAACATTAATTTCTCTGAAATTCCCCTAACAAAAAGAAAACAACGCTTCTATTATCTAGAGGAAGATTCTGTTTCACTCTCCTGAGTCCCTAAGAAAAACTTTTAATTTTAATTTAGAATCTTCTCATCAAGTAACTTCTCGAACTTACTTATTATTTCAAACCTGACATTTCCAGTGTCTTCTTTTCTTGTGCTCCAGGCTGGCAGGTTGTAGGGAGCACTATAGTAATGAATTCTCCTTCATTTACAGCTATTTAATTGTGTAAGTCACAAACTTACTTACATTTCAGACTCCTGACTTATTATAACTAGCTTCAACACAAACTGTGTATCTTACTACCTAAAATAATTCCATGAAAAACTATTTTTTATATATATGAAAAACAGAACAAGCCCTCAGCAAATGGAAGGGAGATGGCTACAAATAGCTATTTTAGGGCTGGGGTTTTTGAAGTTCTGTGAAATGTAAAGGGTAAATTAATCAAAGCAGAATGAGAAAAATTTGTCATAGAAGGGCAGCCCTGTGCTTAGGAGAGTTAACAGATCCCATAAAACAGCAGTTCTGTGGTTGAAATAATCACTACAGTGTTCTGGCAACCATTGACAAAGTGGTGCTTTGGAGTGAACTTGGCTAAAGCTTTTACCCTTTTCTGGTTAACTCCAGCTGTTTCAAAAGTTGTTGAGGAGCATCATCACCAGAAAAAAGATTTTAAAAAGCTGTTAAGACAAAAGTCACAAAGTTTCTTCTTCAAAGGACTGCTGTTATATAAAAGGACAGCAAATAGGATATTAGGACCGTTTCACAGGCCCCCGAAATTATGTTCTATATCATCAAAAGGCAGAAATCATCACAAATCCATGCAAAATCCATCACAGTGTGTAAACTAGTTATACCCCTTCAAGTCAGTGGAAAATCATAACTAATATCTCTACTAAGATATTATCTGCTCTATGGAAGAAACTGTATTTTCATTCTACGTCATCATCGTCTTCCTCTTTCTTTTAGACGTTGTCACAACCTCTCCAATCAACTGCTCTCCAGATTTTGTTTGGCTCATTTATTTTCCATCCTCCTAATCTTTCTTCCAGTCCTGAGGTCTACCCTATGGTACATTATAGTGACTGAAAAATAGGAGGACATGACATAAAGACGTGATATAAAGACCCCCACTTTATGGGGGGATCTTTATAACACCAGCAAATTCATCTTTAGAAGATACAGCCCCTGTGGTTTCTTAAACTCGGAGGTTTAAGGTCAAGGCACGTATATGGGGAAGCCTGAGTGGCTGCTGAGTGAACTAGATGGTGCTGCACTACGGGATGAACACACGGGCAGGCATTCATCCTCATGGCACCTTCCAAATGCTGTCGCGGGGTTCTCCAGCCTGCTACTGCACAGAAGGCACCAAAATGGGGATCTTGAGCCATACAGAGAAGTCACTCAGAAATAAAAACATCTATGACAATTTATAGCAGATGAAAGATTTCGGGTTTTTTAGACTCAGACTTTTAAGGTTAGAATTTGATATATATATTAATGATCTAACATCTCATAAATTATGAATAATATATCTAATAAATGATTAAGAGGTTTTACATAAGGCTATTCACAGTTATTTTTATACATGCACAGGATTGTTATGCCACATAAAACACACTATTTTAGCAATTATGTTTCTTAATATTTCTATGTATAAGCCGTACACTATGTGGCAGTATAATAGAAGATAAGGCAACAAGGTCACAAAAATATTTAGAAACTTCTACCTGGTTAGAAAAACCAACCAAACACCACCACCCCACATCCCGAATAATGGCTATTTCTGCTCTCAGAAACATTTACCTTAATAAAATTGAAGTCATTGAAGCAAAAAAATGATCGTCTAAAATTTTAAAAAGAAATGTTTTGATATTTTTCTAATACCAAGGAAAAAAACCATTTGATATCGATTATTTAAATCTGTTACATTCTGAGACTTCAAACATAGTTCAAGATTTTATATGATAATAACTTGGCCAATGAAATGAGAGCAAGACTATGGGTCACGCTAAAATGAATAATAGAAGTTAATCTGCTATGTAAAATTCATTGTATCTGAGATTGATTACTTCATATTTGCAATCACAGTGCTCTGGATTATTTAGATCCATAATTTTGTTCTGTCTATTATGAAAAAAAAATGAAAATAAAGCAATCCTCATCTGGCTTCAGACTCACATCATTCTCACAAAAAGGCATAAAGGTTAACACAGATCAATAAGAACCAAACACTGAAATATGTCTGAAAATATGGGTCAGAGGGGTGTGCCCCATAAGTGCTTATGGAAATCTTCAAAATCAGCCCAGTAACTTAACTTCCATTGCCGTGGTTAAATTTGAACTTTAAAAAATATAACCTTAACTGATTAGTCTCCATAGTAAGAGTAGTAGCAGAGCAGAGAACTGCACCTGAATGTCTAAAAGCCTATAGGCAAAAACCTGGACCTTATTTTTCTCCAAACTTGACTTTTGCCTGGTCTGCCTCTGATATTTACTAGGGACTCAAACGAAAAATTGATGAAAGTAGTTAAATTTGACAATGGTTCAATTTAAAATGATTGTTAGCTGTGGGAAATTTCAGTTCTGACTCTGAAGGGAAAGTGAAGAGGAGATGAAGCTTGGCAAGCTGGCGGTTGCTGGCCAAAACAAATTTATATTCACACACTGATGGTCCATGAATGCGGTCTTTGGACAATGGACACTGTTGAAGCCTCTGAGGAAGACGTTGGGGAATTGATTTGAATGCCATAATGAGTATATCTGCCTAGTTCCCTCAGCAGTTAAAAATCATGTTAAAAAGAGCAATCAAGAAACTTTAATGATAATATAAGACAATGGTTTACATTCAGTTTTGATTTTGTCAGTTAAAGAGTCGGGGAAAAAAAGAACAAAATAGGACAAACTATGGTAGCTGAACATCAAATGAATCCTCTGTTTAAATGTCATTTCTCTTTTTCTCAGATATACTTCCTGCTTAAAATGATTTTTCCAATAATTCTGGCAAATCTTGATCTCTAGATTAGTCACAATGAGTATGTTATGGACACTCAAAATGAGGAGTTGGAAGACACAGAGGCTGATTTTTCCTGAAAATTTTCCAATTTGCTGTTCAGGAATATTTTCTATTATTTACCTATGTTTTGCTGTTTCCATGACATTTCTGGTCAGTAAAAGAATGGTGTCATGGGGATATTGATTGAATGCTAGCACAGACAAAGTGAAGTTCCAAAAACCTAATTAAAATTTGGGGATGGATGAATAAGATCCCCAAAATTCATGGGATCATAATGTGTACATCAGCCTCTTTACTCTTCCTTCTCCCCTCAATACTTGGAAGGACTTTTAGGACTACTTGGAATGTAAGAGCAATCAAAATGGATCAGCTCTAAAATACTGCTTTGCAGTCATATTCAGCTGTTGAAAATTACTGGCACAAGAATCGAGTGTTACGGCTCCGTTTATAGCAATGTTTGATGATTTTACAGTTGCTAATAGTGCACTCAGAACTTTTTGCAAATTTCCTTGACTCTAGCTATTTGTATGGTCTTAGTTCTGCATTAAGCTCACATGGATCTAATAGAGTCGGCAAGAATTTCACAGGTTGAACTGTTCAGATGAGGTCATTTGCTCAAGATGTTTCAAATTTTGTAAGAACAGATGATCTTACTAGATGATTCCATTACAGAGGTCAAAAGTCCCATGAGAAGGACAATAGGAAATACCTTTCTTTCTTTGTCCCTAAAATGCCATGCAAAACATATGCAATAATGTGAAGGATGTCAAGGCAGGGAAAAGATGGGCAGAGCTTGTCTTCCCTTTAATTTCTCCCCCCACCTCTTATGCTTGCTACATAACACTGCTGCAGTTTCTCAATGGAAAGGCTTCATCTTTCTTTACAATGTGCTTTGGAATTCTGGTGGCATTAAAAAATACAAAAGAAGTCTGTAAGTAAGGGAGCATATGGAGTAGGATGGGTTGCAAGCGATGTGAAAGAGGTTCCACATGTACATTATACTTTTCAGAGAATGACCCAAAACTCTATTTGATTTTGTTGATGAGTCAAAAACTGAATACAGTCACTCCCAGATCTAAGGTTTCCAGTACTATCTACAGAGGAAAAAAGAAAACTTTTTTTGTCCAGGTTAATAAATCAATCAATTTATGCATTACATATATGCACAGAAAAGAGGCAGAAGGCATTTTATTTTCTTCTGAATGATCAAAGTGTTGGCCAATGTTATGGCTGGAGGCCAAACTAGACTGAAGATGGTTTGCTCCATTATGCCTACTGCTGTATGCTTATCTTGGAATGACAGCAATTACTCTATGTATTTTTAACTGTATTCTTCCATTATGGCAATAAATGGTTATTTAAATGCCATCAGTTTCAAATTACTTCACTGGAAAATACAGCAGGGAAAAGTATCAAAGACAAAGAACTTTTAAATAAATCTCATCTCTCCACCTGCCATATGAAGCAATTTCTATGCCAGGTGGCAGATGTTTATGATGGTGCTTAAAACAAGTAAAAATTAAATGGATCTCAAAACCTAATTGTTTTTTAGTGTAAAGGGCTCTCAATTAAAGGGAATTTTATTTTATTTTTTTGGTTAGAGATCCTATCAGAAATGACCCGAAAACCCTAAGCTCTAAGACAAAAGAGATGATAGAGAGATCAGAATCTCAAGCATTAAAAGAGAATCTTCTTTCCTCAATGTAATTTGATATATAATATCTCATAATCGGTCTATCATGACAGAGAACTCTTCATCCTTTCAATATAACACTTAGACGGTACATGTGGAATTTTCTTGATGTATGACATTTTATATAGGATATAGATCAATCAGACATGTTTTTCTCAGATTTTCTGCAAGAAATATATTAGTAGTAGAACACTATATTCAAAGATTCCTTTTGAAAACTGAGTATATATCTGATTATCAATTTTACAAGTGATCTTATAGTTTATAAAATGCTTAAGTCCTCTTCTAATTAGTATAATTTCTTATCTGAAGAACTGCAATTTCTACAGGACAATTTTCACTGAACATTTTTCCTGCTGATCTTTTCTATATAAAGATCAGCTATGTCTTTTTTTAGGGTGTCTTCCATTTGTAAACATGTTGCTATACTTGAAAATGACCATTCACGTTAAGCCTATTGTGAATCAATGCCATATCTCACATTGGTCTGTGTCTGCTCTATGTCAGAAGCTGGTATAGAAATTATGTGTAAGTAGCATGTATTTTTGCTCCACACAAATTCCCCAGGATAACAACACTGTCTCTGCAGAAGGAATGACAAAGGATTTATGTGTTCTTCTTTTATTCATCCTCTGCAAAGTAGATGTGGGCCTGAGTAAGAACCTCACATAAACCATACCAATTGAATTGCTGAATGAGAAAGGAATTCCAAGAGCTGGCTCATGGTACACAGGCATTAATTTGAATCCTTGCGAAACCAAGATCTAGGGAAAAACAGTTTACCATCTCAGTGAGGATGCGGCATATAGCGGCAGGAACCTGGAGAAAATAAATTCCTAAGAAGGTAGCAAAAATATCATTAAGTACTCTTACACCTATAGGACAAGAAAAAATACTGATTTGTTATAGCTGCAGAGAACTGGCTGAACTCTCCTACACTAAAAAGCAGCTCATAGCAAAATTTGGGAGTACATTTCTAGAAAACAGCTGTGTGTGCTCTTGAGGCATCAGTGAGATCCTGGTCTCACTGATCTTAGTCCTAGGCTAAGAAAGCTGATCTGCTGCTAAATTTTAAGGAATAAACCGTTATTGGAAACACAGTTGTGACAGTTCTGCATAGATCTATGTTAGGCATTTTGACTGTGAAGAGTTTATAAGGTCGCAATTCTGTAATACCGAGGTGCTGAAATTATAGTTTGTGTTCTGCAAGGGGTATTCAAGTCAAGGAGGATGTAAGGGCGGTTGGTAATCCAGCGCTGCTTCTCCCAGCACTGCTGTGTCACATCATGGCCAGGGTTGATGGCATTACCCCTCTTCATCAAAAGCATGTGAATCCTTTCACTAGGAGAGAGATCTTTTGCTCCTGAAGAGTAATCATATCTGACAGCAATGGTTTTCATCAGTGTGTAAACTAGGCCCAGTGTACTGCTGGTGGCTTTCATTTCTTCATGAATGAGTTGCCAGTGGGATTATCTGGGATAGTATGAAATCAACAGATCTTTTGGTAGTAAAGAGGTATAAATGTAAACAGTTTATGAACATAAAATTAAAGGTTGGACCAGATGATTCCTGAGGTCCCTTTCAACCTGGTATTCTATGATTCTGTGATAAATTGCTATCATTATGGCTCTTTTACTATCATTTTGATGAATACAAAGATGGCACTTTCCCAAATCCAAGTCTACTCAATTAAAACTACTAATTAGCACAATACCACTGCCAATCAAGTCACCCAATACTGGCTCATTGCTCATTTAAAACCTAGAATGGAGGAAAGGAAGAAGCTGTACTGTAGCTAGGGCTTTGAGATTCTACAGTAAAGAAGTCTGCAAGAGATAAAGTCATGTCAAACTAAGATAGCAGATATAGCAAGAGCAGCTATAAAGCACAAAGGGATACATGAGAGATTTAGTCAAAGATACTTCTGTTTTTCCAGCCATGCCATACTTCAAACAGCCCGGTTTTTGCATCTTCTTTCCAAAATTTTGAGTCACTTTTGAATCACAGGAAAAAACTGTTTCACACAATACCGACAGGTCTATTATCCATCTTAGTAACCCCTTCTGTGTTGGTTCTACTCTCTATTTTATGTAAGAACAAGCAGTCTTCCTCTAGTACCTGTTCTGATCTCTTCAGAAATGCCACAAAGGTGCATAAAACTTGAAAGGGGGAGAGGATGTTTAGGAGGTTGATAACTAAACTCCACGTGGAAGCTGCAAATAAACGTAAATTACAAACTCACTATGTGCCTGTGTTCTTGTTGAGACATGACCTTTTGTCTGAAACCCACTAATAGTGAACATATGTCACAGTAGAAAACTCTTTGGTGCCCAAGTTATTTCAGTGCATCACAGTTAACAAATTGTAATTCCAGTTACATAGTTCCTCTGCTCATAATAAGGCAAATCTGTCACAGAAAAAAATAATCTTTCTTTCCCATAAAAAGACTCATAGTTAAAGAATATAAGATTATCATTATGCAAGCTCATTAGGCGTACACAAGCTATACTTTTCCCTGTACAACTGAAATTCATTGATAAAACAATGAAGTGAACTAACACCCCTCCTAAATAAAGTTTCACCAGTAGCACTGTATGTTAATGGAGCTATTTCATTGTTAATGTGACTGACTGCTTATTGATTCTTGCAGTAATCCAGCAAGGGCTTCAGAGTACAATTTAGTTTGGAGAGCTACGGGTCCAACATCTATGCTCAATTACAACTTTCAGAAGGGTAGATCAATAAAATTTAAATTGCTTATGGTAATCACAACTTCAAATCATTGCGATCAGCATAAGCAATCTGCTGACCCCAGCCAAGCTCCTAAATTGAAACTTGTAATGAGTGGTCATTTAGTTTGGGTCCATTCATATTATTTTGGAGGCAGGTGATGAACAATTAAAGATCAGTCAGCACCTTCCCTACCCAGCATTCCCACCTGAATTCCCAAAGTACTAATATGTAGTAACCCTAGGGTATTGGCCTTTGCACTTCTTTAATGGATATTCTGTATGAATAAGCAATTATATTTTCTATTAAACAATTTCAGTGTAATTGAATTAGCAGTTATAATATTGCTCGGGCAAGCAGAAGCTTTCCTAGGGAAAAATTAAGTGATATTGGGTAATTCAAATTAATTTATAAGACTGAAAAATGTAACCATTAAACAGAATTGTTCACCCTCCCAAAAAAATTACAATTAATGAGCATATTGTTTCAATGCATAAGTTTCCTAACAATTTGTTTTTTGGTCATAATAGCTTTTTCCCAGTTCATTATAAAAACCTGTCTATTATAATGAAAATTTCATAGGCTGTTTTCTTTGACAAAGCGGGTTGCAAGTTTAAACAAAGATAGCCTGCAGATTACTTTCACGATAAGGAGTCACCTTAGAATTACATTTTAATAAATCATTGACAATAAATCTTCTGCATTACAGCACTAGGGTTTAGAGAAGGAGGAAAAAAGGCAAATACAGAGAAAACGATCAATGAAAATCCCCTTCTGCCAATATGAGAATAGATTGACCAACTCAAATGTAAAGTTTGCTACACACAAAAATAAAAGCTCAAAAAGCTTTTAAAAAGATGCAAAGGAAACAGTAATAAAGTCTGAACACAGATGGATATTTATCTAACATATTAATTCATTGATAGTCACCTAACAGCTTTTTTGCAAATGGTCTGTATTCAGGGTAGAAGTCACTGAATATTTAAACAAGCTAACAGACACTGATTTGGGAATATTTTCATTAATAAAATGCCAAACATACATGATTCTAGTTCAAGAGATAACATATTATTCACAAGTATTTTAAAAACTGATGAGCATTTCTATTTGAGATTCACAAAACGTTACATGGGGTTTAGCACAAACAGTGCTTTGCCCGAAGACTGTTTAAACTGGTTTAGTCATCCAACCAGAGAGGAATAACAATTCCCAGATTTTTACTTAGAACAAGAGGTCTTAAGGCCAGGAGCATCTAAGCTACATAAAATAGCTCTTGCCATTTTAATCAACAGCGCAAAATATACCTTATTTATGCCAGTTTTTGCACAGCTATGCAGACAAAAATTTCAGTGGCTCATATTTTGGCAGGGGTGGGAAGAAGAAATCTAAGAAAAACTACCCAGACAAAAGACTTCTGTATGTGTTGTGCAACACTTGGATGGTTTTCTGGAACAAATTTACCAAAAAATTCTTCTGATCATAGACAAGGTCTAACAATGTCCCTCACTAGCTCTCACAATCACAGTACTATGAAAGTAGAAAGCAAAAACTAGAGGTGGTAAATTCAGAGTTTTTGATTAAGCAGAGTCCTGAATAAAAACCATGCCTCTGCCTATGAGTCCGTGGGTTACTTACACTGGAGAGGGCTTCTCCCCTCCGCCTGGCCTGTCATTTTATATGTAATGTAATGCTTCTTAAGAATATCAATCTTCTTTAAAAGTACACTGATGTTTTATAGCTGCTCCTGTTTTGCAATACAAATGATATAATTACTTGCTTCTCGCTGGAGGGGGTCCGGTTCTTTTAGTTCATTTTTTAAATGCAAATCTTATTAAGCATTTTATCCTAAAATGGCTACTGCAAAATGGGCAGTATGATCTCAGACGAAGATGGACAACACACCTCCAAAAATAAATACTAAGCAAGGAATGAAACCTGAATTAAAGCAGCATACCAAAATCTGAATTGATTACTTACTGAAATACGTTAACATGATGTAATGGGTAACTACTAAAATCAGATGTACAGTAATATTCCATGAATCACTGCTAGCTAGCCTACAATGAACAAAGACATAATAAAGAGCTCTGTTCACCAAAAATCTCAAATTTTATAATAGCTCTGAAATGTTGTGTTTATACAGTATAACAAATTTCTCACCACCTACAGCTTCACATTTGTTACTGTGGACAGACTGCAAACTTTCTTACAGTGGTGAGCAAAGCATTAACTCATTCCTGGGAGTAACTGCTCACTCCTTTGAGCTCACTAATGACACCCCACTCTTGGGCTGGAGACCACAACCACTCAGAAATTTCTGGCAGCAGCTGAGCTTGAAATTAGATTCTCCTGACCCAAAAGCACAAGTCCTTACTATTTAACTTAAAGCAGATTCGCCATGAGTTGTGCCCTATGAGACATGACAAACGACTGAACAGTTCTGATTCCATCCATTAGAGGTCAGTTGTACTTGTAAGCTAGCCAACTCATTACAGAACTGCAGAAAAGGGATTAATTAGTGTCCTAGCTTAGCTTCAATTATGGAACAATCCATATTCAAATTGTCTGTTGAATATGGTGGCCACTACATGAGAATTCTGGAAGTTTAAAGACTATGACAGCATTGCATTTAGGAAAACAAAAATGCAGTCCAACCACATTGCCAATGTAGGGACTGAAGTCCATCCTGTGTCCCTCACATATATATTTTTGGGTCAGGAAGATGTCCATATCCTCTCCAGCTTTGCTCCTGGAAGACATAGGTTTATCCCTCTGTGGAAGAGAACTGGGACAGTGTTGCCCTGTTTGTTTCAGCCCGTGAAGTGCTCTCTTTGCAGTCCTGGAAATGTTGAAAGGAGAAAGTCCCTTCTCCCCTAATCCTAACGTGTAAACATGAATAAGTAATAGAAGATTTATATATAGACAGGTCTCTCCAAAATGGATCTAAAAGGCAGAATTTTAAGCCTATATAATTAGCTCATAAATTAGTCTAGATTTATCCAGGGCTCATTGTCACCACACTAACAAATTCCTAACCTGTAAATTTTTTTTTGGTTTTTTAAAGTCCCTCAGAAATCACAGCTGTCTTTTTCTTCCAGTAATTAGTAGATTTAAATATTTGATGTCAAGATATATAGGAAAGTCATAAATAATATGCATCCTTTCCCTAGGTAGATCTTTAAGACATTTTAAAGTATAAAAGCAATATGACATTTTAAAGGTTTGTGAATTTCCTTGAAAGCAAGCTGTAAAATTGGCTTGACAAATCCTTAACTATTTATCCATAGAGTGAAAATATAACATTTCTATTTGAAAAAGAATAGCAGAAATTATCAATTCCCTATGTGAGTAGAGTGGAGAAACAAGTGGAATATTCAAGGCTAGGTTCTGATCCAAGTTGCGTAGCTATATATCTGGGGAAGACTGACTTTAATAGTTATTTCAGATTTTCTGTAAAGAAAATTTTAATGAGAGCTTTATGCTTCCTATCAGTATTGTGTCTAAAAGGATCCATTTTCATGATATTTTTTATTTGCCTACTTCATTGTACTTTTTCACTTGTCAGAAATCCTGCAGTAACACCAGCTTAACAGAATTCTTGCAGCAATTACCTATGAGTTGAAAGCCTTACATCATAACTAAATACAGTGCACTTAAACCAGGTCTTAATCAAACAAGTTAAAAGGATAGCATCATTAAAATACTGTATGAACATCACTTAGTGCATTTAGGGAATATCTAACAGTGAAAGATACCACTTGTGGGGTTTGGCGCTATTGCAAAAATAGATATGGAATAGGTTTGGTAGCTTATTATAAACTCTTGTCGTGTGAATTAGGATGTCAGAAGAATGTGGGCCTATTGACACCACGTTCTGCTGTCCTATACAGGTGGAAGAACATGAAGGAAAGCAAGAGATGAACCAAGGGACAGAATTTAACCCGCACTGTAAGGCTTAACCTCAAATCATGTTATTACTGTTCACACGAGAGCAGTGGACTCGATGATCCCAAGGGTCTTTTCCAACCTGAATGATTCTATGATTCTATGAATTTGCGTGTTCTTGACCTGTGCAAAACTCACAGAACTATTATTTATCTTAAAATTCCCCCACTGAAATGTAAACATTGTCACGCTACTTTACATTTATTTGTGGGACAAATTGGCTCCAAAATATAACTAGTAGGCTCAGCTGAAAACAGTAACCCTTTAAGAATGCAAGACCTGGATTAAATGGTTTAGCCTTAAAATTCTCCTTTTTACAAAGCTTTTCATTTCAGCAGAAACTTATGTATAATACAGGAGATGGTGAACAAAGAACTACCAACTGATTGCCATAGAATAGGAACACTTCTAAACGTACTTCAGTATCACAGGACTGAATGGTACCTGCTAAATCCCCTGCATCATGCAGCCTACTCTCGTGACATTGTCTGCAGTCTGTGATACTTAATGGTCTACATTAAGGCATCTTGGAGGCACCTGCATAATTAACAAATAATTAAAAGGGAGGTAGTTATTAAAAGGGAGGTAATCTTGTGCTCCTAGTTACAGAAAATACCTTGAAAGGGCTGAAAAACTGGAGAAAAAATATCCCACACCGTGGCTTTCCACCCTCACCCCCACCCCCCTTTTAAAGAAGTATGACATTGAAAATATCATGAATCTTTGGGCCATGCAAGTTTTTGTGGATAGAGGCTGGATTTCAGCCTCAAGACGATGCATCTGATAGCCCACCCCCTTGTATCTGCTCTATTAAAAACTACCCCATGGACAAATCATGATCCTAAGAGTTAGTTAAAAGTAACCTCAAACCTTTCACCCTTTTTGTACTCGCAAAGTAATCTAAACCCAGGACATTAAGAGAGACATCAAAGAGTCCCCACTGGTTTTTGTAGGTGCAACTTCTGAGTCTCTTACTTCCTACTTTAGAGATAAGCCATGCAAAGACTTCATTCTGGCCTTTTGCCCCCAAAAGAGTTTTTACTGAAATGTGTGTTGCAGTAGAAAGATAAATAGTCAGAGTTACAGAAATCAATATAGCAAAATTCAATAAATAACAACAAACACCTACTGGACAAGACCTAAACTTTTACTATGAGAGAAGTTGTTTTACTTTCCTACGCTTGGACAATACAGACACTTCTTTTGTACATTCATGTTCATAAAGAATATAACATCTTTCTGATTTTAAAGACTCGGGCAAAATGTGAGGCATACATTCCATTGCCTTTTTCAGAAGCTCCTCAGATCACTGTCTAAGAGCTCTTTGGAACCAAAACCAGAAACTCAAATTATATTAAACTGCATCACACATATATATTTAGATCTCAAATTCACTTTAAACTATGGATGCAAGCTACAAAATACAGATCCAGATCTCATTAGCCTCAAGGTCTGCAGATATCTGAATCTGACATTTTGACTTGGAGCTGTTTCTACTAGGAGTCAGAAAAAATTCTCATTTTCCATTTAGTCATTCCCAGCATGTTTTGCTTATGATTTTTTTTTTCACTCTGTCCCTGCACTAAGAAGCCATTGAACCATCTGTAGTATTCAGATAATAATTTTCTTAGCTATAACTATATAATTCCACTAATGAGGGCTACTGGAGAGTCTGCTATCTTCCATTTCCAAAGACATTATTATAGTTTGATCTTTTGCATATGCAGGCATCACTCCACCTTATAGATGTGGTTAAATGCATAAGATACTATTTCTTAAAGAAACACTGTACTGGAGCAATGTATGTAATTATCAAATAGCATAACTACTGAGAAATACTATTTTAGAGAGTCTGAAACTGTTTACCAGTCAGACAGAATTCAGACAGCTGTTTGGCTATAAGAAAACAATTTTAAAATAGTTTGGAAAAGTTAAAAGGTACTTTGTTTTGAAATTTTCCAGCCTATTGTTTAAAAATTGTGTTTTCACTTTAAGATCCACTAACATTTATTATTTCTTATAAGAACTGAAGGAGTTAAATTCCCTTAAAGAAAATAATGACAGGATACAAGCCTTTTTAATTTTTCCTTTATAGTAGGAAATCCCAAATAAAATTCCCTTCGGTAATTAACCAACATTTGTCACCATTTTTCAGCTGAGATCGTGAACTAAAAGACCACTGTTAGATCACACCCATCCAAAAAGGCAGCATTACTAATCACAGCAATAGATCAGACTCTCCAACAGGCTAGACCTCAGACTTAGTTTATGGAAGCCCCTAAGAACTTAATATGATCTTCAGCCACAAAATCAAGGTAATTATCAAGGTGTAGTCTCCACATTGGCCTTTTAAGGATTTGCACAGTGCTCCCTCTGCAGAAAGAAGGTGATGCAGGAATCTGCTTTGTAGCCTTTGCATAAGGGTCCTTATGCCAGCACTCTACACTGAGTTCATGCTCACCATTTTCTCAAATAAAAATTATATGTTACATCTAAGAGATTCCTAATAACTGTTCATAATATGACCTGTCTGTGCCCTTTAGAAGCACGCAGCCTCTGCTGACACAATAGCCTCTCCATTCATGTCTGAAGTCCTCCAGCACAAAAGTGCCTTCTTAAATAGAGAGAGCATTTTGAAAATGCATTCCTCAGTTTGATGATGAAAAACGAATATGAGAATAGAAGAATTCCTGTTGTTTCCTCGTGTACAAGATTCTCCTTGCAAAAATCAATCCGTGCCATTTTGGAACAGTATCACTAATGAAATTACCATAATCAAGAACTGCAAAGGCATCGATTACTAAACACAAAGCTAATAACAGCCTTAAACAAGATTCTGATGCCGCTGAAGACTTAAAGAATCCGGCTGGAATCTCTTTCTCTATCACCAAATAATCCCACTGAAAAGCCAAACTATAAGCAGGTGATGAATCCAAGGTCATGGTTCTACAAGACACAGCCCCCTAATAAAGTAACAAAAATGCTGTACTCTTCAGACCCAAAATGAACTTGTCTTAGCAGTTCAGATTCATTCAAAAAATCATCCCAGTATACTTCCTGCCAGATGATCTATCCCCTACTCTACAACCAGAATGAAGCACAAAGCTGGCAGCAAATTGCGTGCTCTCATTATTTTAACAGAAATAGCACTAATCATAGCTTTGTGATGGATCCAGACCAAATCTTTAAAGACAGACGATTCAAATATGCGCAGAGCCAGTATGGATGAAGCTGGAACTATGGCCTCATCGACTTCACTCAGACGATGTGTGATGTTAAAGTAAAACAACATAAAATCTTACTTGGATTATGCCCAAACCACTCTTTAACTTCATCCATGAAGGAACGTGAATCAATGATCCTTCTAAGCAATTAAGTCACGCAACTGTGTGTTTGTGGGTAAATCTGTACATAATTTTCATGTGTATCTCCTAGATTCACCTGTCAGGTGCCTTATAGCTTAAATTGTATACTGTTGGTAAATGTGCATGTAATTATAGACTCAATGTTTTTGCCCAGCACACTTAAAAACTTCACAGATTCAACCTGTTTTACTGTTCTTGGAAATTTCAGAGGTTCAAACTGTCTAATTAAGCATTCCTTAGTTTTCCTACATTTTCATTCTGTGAACCCATACTGATTTGCACAACTCATGCTCCTCAGCCCCACATCTCAGTGATACAGCAAGAGCTGTATCCCAGGTGCCCTGATTTAAAGCAAATCCACATCCAAAATAAGTGGTTTCACTTCAGGACCAGATCGGGCAAAGCAAATAAAATGGAGTAAGTAATCTAGAGAAGGATGTAGCAAATAAGATCCTACAGGTATTTTCCATCTCCAAAGGCTAAGAGTCACTCTCTTTTTTTCTCCCAATAAGATCTGAAGCAACAAAAGAGCCTCCAAAGACTTTGCTCTTTTGCTAATGTCCAAAATGGTCTTTGTTTGCGTAGAAACAACGTAGAAAGATATAAAAATAGGCTTAAATTAGCATATTGCCAAATTGGTCTACTGTAACAAGTGCTTTGAAGTCTGGCGTGCTGACTGATTCCCCACAGGAAGTTGAGTACTCTGAAAACAATTAAGAACAAAAAAGGGGCGGGGGGGAGGAGAGAGGGAGCAGGCGAATACAGTAGTTAAATTAAGCAAAGTGAGCCTTGGAATAGTCAAGGGACTAAACAAGCCACCGAATCACTTAATAACAGCACTTCTTTAGCAGCGGAGATAGAAAACACCAACTGGATTTTTAGAAACTGAGACATTAAGGCTCGAAAAAGCAGAATGACAGAAGTTTAAATTAAATAAATGAAAATCACTTCAGAATATAATAGAAGGTAATAAGGCACCAAAACTGCCAGTAGTTATAGTAGCTAATCCTGTGTTCTAAAATTGATCCTAATGTAAAAGCGTTGTGCAATTTAAAAGTAATAAACATAATAATCCCTGCCATTTTACATAATAAATAAATCTTAACTATGGTTCCCATTTGTATAAAGCCTTGTGAAATGATGGTTTTGGTTGTTAAAAAAAATCCAAATGTTTGTTTCGCAAGGACGATGCAGCGGAATATATTTTGAGGGGGAAGGTTAAAATATATTTTATAGGCAGTACTGAGTAAACATAACTATATCTGAAAAACCACACACGCCGCACGAAGACAGACCTTTCAGATTATACAGTAAACATTTTACGCCATGGAATACTTTCTCTATAACATTTTGTCTACACTGAAACGCATAATTGCATACTGAAAGATGGTTACTATTATTATTATTAATGTTATGGTAGCATGCAAAGGAACTACTGTGTAATTAGCAACGGTATCTATCCCAAAGATCCTGTGATGTAGATAAGCGAAACAGGTAAAGGTTTCACCATCTGTGTTTTACCTAACAGGAGTGAGGTACGGGGAAGATTAAAGGCTTGCTCCAATTAAGCAGTGAATCTCCAAGCAACTGATGGTTTCCAGATCAGGCCCCAGATTACTGGTTTAAGGGAACAGAAGGCTGTGGTTCAGCTGGGACCTGAACTTACATCCTTGTCTTCCCTATGCATGGCTTAGCACAAACTCATCAGAAATGAGTTCTGTTCCTTTGGACCCTCTCTTTACAAGCCTCCCCTACAGACGCCCCCTTACCTCCATGGTGTGAGACCCAAGAGGCGTTACAAGGAAAGTAGCTCTCTGTCTCATGGCATTACATCTCAAATGTCCAAGATAGGCCCTTAAGCCTCCAGAACTCCACTGGCTTTTCCCCCCTGCCACCTTCTGCCCTCTCCTTTATACAAACACAGCGGTGCCTCTATATTTTCATCATCCCCACTGCAAGTGTTAGGATAAAGTTATACTATTTTTTAAAAACTTTGGCAACTAACTTTTGATAACAAGATGTCACTAACTAACCTTTCTGGTTGCCAAAAAAAGTTGTGGGATTTCTACCCTTGGAGGTCTTCAAGACTCAGCTGGACAAGGTCCTGAGCTAACTGACCTAATTGGACTTGCTTTGAGCAGGGAGGTTGGACAAGATGATCTCCAGACGTCCCGTCCAGCCTGAATTACTTTAGGATTCTATGTTATGTATTTTTACTTCAGGTGTCTTCCTTGACATGATAAAAAATTCATTTCTTTCAACCCCCCTCAAACAGTTCTTACCTTACAGAAAAGAGTCCACATGTCCTTCAAGGTACAGAGGAGTACTAGAAAAATGAACAAGATATTTCTACAAAGCGTGTCTGCTGATAACATGTAAGCCCTGAACCCCTTCTAAGTCTTTCTGAAGTCCTAAAGAGAAAGACACCATTTATCCTTTATTCTCTTGCAACTCAAAGCCCATACATTATGTGAGCACTCTAAACACCAAGGTTGTAGGACAAGCCAGAAGACCCATGCTGACCCCAACATCCTAAAGAATCACCTTTATTATACAGTAACTGTTCTTTGAGAATGTGTTATTACAGATGCCACTATAGAAGATCAGTAAGCATTATCCTGTCAGAATAGCAGCTTTGAGAAAATCCAGCTGCCTTGAATACTGATTTATGTTACTGCATTCCCAAATTTAGTAACCAAGGAAAAGCTGGAGAGCTTGATACTGACATTCACACTTCTGGCCAAAGTAACACGTATCAGAAAGAATAATTTGAAGTGGGAGATCATCAGAACTCTCTCAGAAGGGACTTCTGCACAAGTTTCGGTTTCTCTCTGGACTATCTTAACCACTACATAGATTTTAAAACAGCAATACTATAAAATGAAAGAAAACTAAATAGTACTTCTCTGTAAAAGTAAAAAAACATAGTCTAGAAAAGCTGAGTGAGAGGGAAACCTGTTCAAGATGAGGCTGGAGAAGACTGTGGAGATTAAGTCTTGTCTTATGGATGAGACCCCATTCAAACTTTTCTTGGCTGCCTATATCAATAACCTTCTTCATTTTGAGAAGCATTGCCTAACTTTCGTGTCTTATCTCAGGACTCCCTGGCCACTTTGGAACAACCAAGTCCTCAGGTTTTTATCACAGACAATTATCAGGTGAGGAGAAAGGAGCAGGGCATAATCTAGACATGGCTCTGTGAGGTTTGGTGGAAGAGATCTGAAAACACAGTAAGTATCTAACAGACTTGCACTACTCAGTCCAAAAGCCACCACATGAATTTCACCATATCCCCTTCAAACTTGAAAATCACCTCAGGTGGAAGCCTCCTTAGAGAGTATGAAACATCGGCATCTGTTTGCTACCATTCCTTTTATTGATTGCTCTCAACTTTTTATTATTTCCACTTTTTTCTTTTTTTCATATTATGTATTAATATTGTAGTACCACCTATAGCAACAAATTAAAATTGCAGCTTCCATCAGAAACATGATCCTGTTATGCTAGGTTCTGTATCTCACTGGTAAGAAGATACAGTCCCTTGCTCAAAGTGGCAAAAATAAAGGTGTCAGAAATAAAATCAAAGCAAAAAGAGGTGGCCCAGCTCATGCCAGTAAACAGTAAAACAGGTTTCCTAATTCCAAATCCAAGGTACCTTACCTTTTTCTTTGGCGCTTTGCCTTTTGTCTCTGTGTCTCTTTTTCTCCTACCTTACAGCTCAACATTTATGCCTGAGAACGTGAGGGTGTGTGTGGATTGTGTCATCTACAACTCTTGTATACAGGCAATTTCCATAGTCAGTATTTCCTTAAGCTTCAATTCTTTTATTAATAGAAGTTCGGAGACCGGAAACACAAGTACAGAGATATTACCTTACTTGGTCAGAAATAAAATTGGGATAGAATACAGGCCTTTTGGTCCTCCAATTATAAAACTCTTAGATTTATGAGCAGAGGCAAGAAACTGCTACTCTTGGTCAGAGTAACCAGATTCTCACCCTGCTAATAAAAACTGCCAAACTTTGGTGCCTCCCTAATATGGCTACATAAAATAGGTCCATGAGCGGGCCAAAGGAGCCCACATGCCTGCAAGGAAACACCAAGTCCCCACTGGACAAGGCTTCTTCATTCACTGTAGTCAGTTACTGTCCTGCTAGTGGATTAAAAGAAAAAAAAAAAATCAAAAGAGTTTCACTTTGTATGCTTTCCTGGTCAGCCCTAAACATCTTTCTGGGTAGCAAGTGAGAATACAGGAGATTTTAAATGCTTTCTTTGAAAGTAGAAAAATATATCTTTTAAGCAATCAAGTGTTAACTGTGAGAATTAAAAATATCTGTTCCATATGTTCAAGTCCCAAGTAAAGTCATATTAAGTATGTACAAGAAAGTTCAGGTAGGAAGAGCAAATGATTAAAATAAAAGTCCCTTGGGTCAAAACGCAAGAGTAGTGGACATAGATAAAGTACCGGGGAAAGGAGATGAAATACAAACAGGATGTGCTGTGGTGTCCAAATGAGACACATTACTAAAAAAAGCGTTGCATCATTAACCACTCCATCAACCAGCTCTGCCAGGGCTGCAATGGACTTTCTATTGCCAACACCAAGTCCACTGACAGCACAGAGACCTTGGAGAATATGAGGATCTCGGATCACTCTCTGGTATGTTTGCTAGTCTCACTTTAATACTTCAAAACAGAGGAGGAAGAAAATTTATAATCAAACTTAAAGAGAAAAAGTAGTTCTATTAGCAGCTGCAAAATTACTTCACTTGGGTGAAAGGCCTCTAAATACATGACAGAGATCGGTATCTTCTGTATTGGCATCTCAACGGTCAGTTAGTGCCTGGTCTTCACTGGATGTGGTATGTGTTGCCTGCAAGTTGCATTGCTTTTGTCACTGGTGCTGGGGTAGCTCTCCAGAAGTCACCTAGTGTTCTAACAGAAGACATTCCAAGAGTCTTTCTATATACCCAATCAATAGTTCTGAACCCATCTAAAATGCTGGATGCCACCAATTAGCCCTGAAGTTCACAGAAACTGATGATCTTCAATGCCTCTAGAATCAGGCCCTTAATGATGAGCCCCTTCTGCCTCCATGGCATTCCCCAGTACGTAGCCCACCATGTGACCAAACACAGACCTTCTTGAGCAGCTCCTGACTTCAATTTTAAGCACTGTTGGAACTATTAATTCGGAGGGGGTAGTTCTAGATAAAAGAGAACTTTGTACGGCCATAGTTAAATGTTACCTCTAGGTAAATGCATAGAAAATCCATTGCATTCATTGTAAATGTAATTAATTGTAGTATTTTACAAAACAAAATATTCTGATTTTTCCAATCAGAGCAATTTTAATGATTTTTTTCAGTTTGTTTCAAAAAGTATTTTAAAATTTTTTATTCAGACGTAACAAACTTCATTCAATTTTAAAAATTACTATTTTTAGAGGTTGCCAAAAAACCCCACT
>JAOXJM010000001.1:68659792-68673055 GCA_026413425.1 Tringa solitaria | reverse complement strand
GCCATGTAAATTTTCCAACAAAATTCCAGCAACTGAAAGAGTTAAAGGAAAAATGCCTCTTATTCTTACTTTGTGAAATAGACAAAGCACATGTTGATTATGTTGGTGAAGTAGCCAGTGCCTCCTTTAGCATGGGTTATACTTTTACACACACACAAAGCCACCACACCAATAAGAATGAGAAAAACACAGCTAAAAATAGGATACTCTTGATTGCAACCCCACAGAAACTGGCAAAAGGACTTGGGGACCTGAAGCTCCTATTAGCCTGTTTGTTTTTAATTGACTAGATTTCAAGTTGACAGTGGCCCTTTTAGCAGTGTACAGAACAAAACAGCACCACATGGCCAGCAGGATCCATTTTAAAGTGGTGCTCTCTTATGTCCCCTGCTGAGGATTGCACCATATGAGCCATCAGTAACGCCAAGTCAAAGGCCAACCATCAATAAAGCTCTTGCTGTGATCAAGAATATGTAAACAATGGACCAGCCACTTCTAGTGGCAGTTATAGCTGAGTTAAAGCCGAAGTAGGGTGGCACCTACCTGACAGGATTTTTTCTCTGAAACTTTACAGAACATAGTATTTTATCTGGACACTGTTGCCTGCAGTAGCTATTTTAGTGCAGACCGTATTCTGCACATAATTAATTAAATGAATGGAATATGAGAGAGACTACTTGTCTAGATACAAAGCCTGTGAAAGTCAGTGGGAACTTTTCCACCCAATTGACTGGTCTCTGAATTAAGCCTATAGCCAATAGCAACCCAGATATCATAGCGATGAGAACTAAATAAATAACATACAGATGTGTCCTTTCTCATTACATACACTCTGAAAAGTACACTTTTATTTAGTACAGTTCAACACATCTGAGATAAGCTTCTCTTCGTAGATGTACATGTGCCTTGAGTTAAAAATTCCTACAACGGAAGTTCACTGGGAAGAGGTTATTATTTCAGAAGGAAAAGACATGTAGAATTTAACAGGGATTTTTGCTTTTGGTCATCCTTCTTACATTCCTGCTATAGAATGGGTTAAGCTTTCTGTGGGAAGAATTTATTTCCATATATCCTGGAAATTTTCCCTAAATCCCGTTAGCTTTATTTTGCAGAGTGGGTTTCTCCATAATTCATGCACCTATAAGACTTAACTGGACAAATTAAGAAAATCATATAAACACCCTTGCAAGGACATACTTTTTCTGACCTTAACCAACTCTTTGTTGCCATCTGTCCCTGTACATGACTCATCCTGTTCTGTCACATTACCATTGACAAGGACATATAAAGCCACAAAAGAAGTTGATGGACATTCGCTCCAGAGCATTAGCTACCTTCCTCCATGTTCCTGAGATCTGATTGTGCCTTTTGACAGCTCTCCAAGCACATTTTCCCATTTCTAGAATGAAACTGAACCTTTGCACTTTATTATTATTATTATTATTGTTCTCTTTCAGCAAAAAGGTAATTGGGCATGAAAAGTTCAAATCCATTAAATAAAAACTCAATTTAAAATATTTTCCATCCACCAAGCAAGGTCCTATTCATTATGCTGACACTGTACTCCACCTCTGTGCCAAGTGGATCACTCAAAGATGCCCCCCACCACTTTCCTGGCATTTCGTGTGACAAGTAAATCTGCTGTGCACACATTGCTTTATAGGGCATCCCAGTTTTGTATAAATACATGCAACATTTTTTTACAGCACCTTTAAATTCCCAAGTTGAATTCTGTAACTGTCGAGATACTTTCAAGTAAACTATTTGCGCTGAGTCTCTCCTCTGGATATTGTGACAGACAGACATGGCTTCTGAGTTTTAGTTCTGCTTCTTTACTCACTTCAAGATTTTGAACAGCCTCAGTCCCATTCAAATTACCCTACTGCTAAATACAAATCATAAAAATGTATATACTTATCAAAAACAATAGCAGACAATTAAAATATAAATTACATAGTTCTCTAGGAACCTCAGGAGAAGAATTCAGATGTTGCGGTTACCTGGTGCCTTATGAATTTATAAAAGCAAAACAAAACAAACAAAACATTCTAACACTTCAGCCACAGATTAAATATTCTGTTTTCACAAAGGTCACTTTTTCCATAAAGTTTTTTTTAGTACAAGTTTACTGTACAGAGACACTATTTTGCCTCAATATACATTATAAATTTCTTCTTTAAAGCTAGCAAAATATTTTCCCTCTACAACTCAGTCTGCCAGAGATGCAGAAAGCAGCTACTTCATTCTTCGCAGGCCCAGTCCTGAAACCCAATAAAAAAGCCAAAGAGGGACATCTAGTGGTATCAAGCACAAAATTAAGAACGAGCAGAGGGAGGAAAAACCTACTGCCATGCCTGCGGATCTAAAGAATCGCTCCTTTTTCATTAGTAATGAAGAAAGCTTGAAGGTAAGACCAAAATTAAGGAAAGGAAAAAGTCTGCTCATTTTATTATTTTCTAACCCATAGACACTTACCTTGATAATATACTTAACACTAAACTCCATTCAGGCAAAACACAAAGATGAGGCGAAATAAAAGGAGAGCTAACAGTCATTCTTTTAAGGAAGTCTGATTTGTTTGAAGAAAGTCAGAATCCTCAAAATGAATCTAAACGAAAGAGACATAAGCAAACAGCACTGCCACAAGACTCCAGACTCAGTGGAGGAAGCTGCATCCCAGCCCTCACTTGCAGAACAATCCTGTGGAAAAATCAAGAGGACCCGCAGAACTAATTTAATTCACCTTGAAAGTACACAAGTATATCAAAATCCAATCAAGGGCTGAGCATCAACAGACACTACATTCCAGTTTGACAAAACTTCCAAAATCTCACCCAATGAGCAAACGATAAGATTTAGTGCTCATCACTTAATATTAGCTATGAACATTTCATGAAATATTAGTGGAATAAGCCATCTGTCAGCTAACAAGGCAGATCAGGAGCACTGGACCCTTCTCTCAGCTGAGGACAAGGAAAGATCCACAACAAACTCCAAATTGCTGGAGAGACAACAGAAGAGCTGAGTAGCACAAGCTACATGATCCCAGCTAACTTTAATATCAAAGAGTATCTGTATTTGCAACAAACTGGGTCTTTCCATTGGAAACACCCCTTTAACAGTACAGAAGGGACACCCACACAAAGAGTAGGTAAGTTGCCAGCCCTGCTCTCTCAGATACACTGCCTGCAAGACAGACCACATCTGCTCATAGGTTTGATGTGAAAATCCCATAGTAAACAACTTTGTGTCATATAGCTGCCCAGTATTAAATAAATGAGGCAGTCATGCATGCCAGAATGTAACTCCAGGCTTGTTAAGGAAAACCGAGCTTTTGTTTTCACTTTCTATCAAAAAAAGCAGCAGTTCTACCTTTGTAACAATTATATAGAGGTCTCTTAGACACCTAAAGAATTTTAACCTACCTTGAGCACTGCTGTGGCAATTCCATGCACGCCCGTCCCTACAGCTCCTCTCTAAAGTCAAGGTTCAAGAGATGAAGCTCAGGAATTCTTCCAAGAAATGGGGGACAACCTACAGAGCTGAACCCATTCTGCCCAGCTCCCAGACAAACTCACCCTTGCTCTGAAGGTCCTTTTTGATTTCTACGAATGTGGGAAGGGATACTTTTCCATAACTTTTGATGAAAGGAAGTGTCATATATGTCTTTCACATGTGGCGTATATATGTGTCATGTATGACTTTCCACGCAGTAAAAAATAATCATCCCCTCCAGTGCTGTAGGTGCGATGTCATTTTTGGAGCAGCTTCATCAGCTGTTCTTTGTAGTCACACAATGCCAACTCCTACTTCCCACAGCAGTGGTCTGGGTGCCACAGGTGCCTTGAGTGGCAACTGATTGAACAGAATTAGCTACAGAGTTGAAGCAGCTCATGGGTAATCTCCATTCTGATTGGAGGTATTTATAATCCTCTTTGCAGATATTTAATGACTGGATGCACAAGGAAAAACATTCTTTAAAATGAACTTATTTTAAATAGAGATAGCAAAGTGGGTCTATGAAATAAAACCACAGAAGCAGAAAGCTACCTGCCTCTCTCATAATGCTTCATCTACTAGTCTTCATCTAGTTTGCTGCTTGATGCTGTGCTAAGCTATCATTAAAGTATTTCCCTCCTCTGAGTCCTACCTTTCTTTTTTTCCTCATTGTTTCTGCAGAACTGACACCACTTTCTGAATTTATTCCCCCTCACTGGACAAGCAGTACCCATGAGACAAATACTCTTCTTTTTCTCTCTTTTTTTTTTCTTTTTTTTTTTTTTTTTATAAAAGACAGGTTTCTTGGAACTTCCTCTTCTTAAGCTCTCTCAAAAGTCCACCAGCACATCTGATATGTAGAATAAAAAAAAATAAAAGAAAGATGCTGTCAGTGGTGATACACACTGGGACCCACCAGCAAAGAAGAACTAGATATAAAAGCATTCACTTGTGGAGATTATGTGGCCACTGCCAAAATAATGTCCTTCAATGCACAAAAATAAATTCCTTATAAACGTGTTTCCATGGAAAAAACTGCCACCTGGCACACGGGTCAATACTAGGAGATGCTGTGTCAAGGAATGGAGGCTGACTCGTTAACAGAAGTCAGCCACCACTCCCCTGCCCATATTACAACTCCGTAGGCTTTGAAGACAGTGTGCTGGAGACACCATTTCCCACCCTTTTATAAGCATCCACTTCAAGATGCTTCACTCCAGGCTAGCAAGGGATGCTCTACATCACTGTAGTACTACTTAGAGAATTTATGACATAGGATCACGGCTACAGCTTCATACATTGCAAGCATCTGTGCAGAATACAGTCCCATGTGTGCATATTCACTACAACACATATTCCTAAGAATATTTAGTGAGCACTATTATACAGAAAAAAACCTTCAGGCATTACACCTCACATTTCTCACCTCCTACTTTTAAAAGACAAGAGTAGTATTTTTTTATATGTGGAAAGGTGCTCTAAATTTGGGGTTTTTTTTCAAGAGTGTCCAGAAGTAAAGAGCAGAGTGCTTTGTAAGAGGAAAGCAGCTTTTTAAAATATTTCATGTTCCTCTTTGCACTGCAGTAATTTAGTAATAACTGCCTCAGAAAAAAAAAACCACCAAAAACCAACAACAAAGTCGACAAAAAGAACCTACGTTGTTTTTAAAGACTAAGTTTAGTGTTTGTATATTCCAGAGAGAAACCATGTCATAGAAAAGAGTGAATCAACACCTGTCTCCCAAAGGCTCTCAATGAAGTTCACACACTTTTCTGGAAGTTGCCCTATGGTTAAACTGACCTCAGTAGAAGGGCAGCCATTCCATGGCATATTTTCCACTAGAGGTCAGGCTGAAGGAGCTAATGATCTATTTTAGTCTTCAAAATCTCTGAGTGGGAGTTACTAATGAAGAGTTGGAAGTTTGAAAATCAGTATTTAATTAATAGTGACTTAATTCACTTAAAGTGAATCAAAAAGTTGTGTTTTTCTAAGAGTCCAACAGCTGGAGGTATTTAATCATGAGAGTATTTTAACACATGTCAATACAAACTTTCACACACAGAGCATGAGATGTGTCATCTCGGTTGGCAAGACAAGGTTTGGAAAAGAGAAAAGTTCTTCCTAAACTGCAGCTTTGAAATTAAAAATATGGTGGTCTGAATAATAACAGAAAACATTCCAGTTACTTTTAAAAGGATATTTTAAAAGTTTTGTTTTCTATTTTTCACTTTTAGAAAGGACATACATTACAAGCATTTTCCATCAAATATCTAGATTGAACTTGTTTCTGTAAAAAACTAGGAAGAGACACAGCTAAGCATAGAGTACATGACCACAGCAGGCTTCGGATGACTAGAAAATTTTTCAAAACCCATAAATGATTTGAATTAGGAGCCTACCCTTTTCTTTTCCTTTATTACACAATTCCATCACTTACACAATTACTTACACAATTCCATCACTTTCAGAACATTGACCCGGCTTCTTGAAATAAATATATTGAAGGCAGGGAAGTTCAGATACACACTTGCTTCTGAAAATTGAAGGAAATGTTTAATGTATCAATTTTAAACATCTGCTTTGTTGTGACTGGATGTGAAGTCATGTTCAAATGGCCAGTCACCATTTGCCAGTCATCATCCCTCTCAAGGACTCACTGCCTTCAGTGCATCTGTCTGCAGCCACGAAAACCAGGACAAGGCAGCTTTGGCCAAAGCCACATTAAGCATTTACCCATAGAGTCAAAAACTAAATTGAGGAATTGCTCACATTTACACTTCTGAAAACAAAGCAGCCTGTGAAATTCACTCAGAGACAAAAATCAGCTAACTGGGTCAAGCTATGTCAGCTAGTAATTTAAAATACCTCATGGTCAACTATTAGAGCCACTTCAAAGATACTTTGGAGAAATAAGGATATAAAATGCCAGGAATAACTGTCAGAGAGAAGAAAACTTGTAGTTTTTCCAGTTCTCTAAGACTAGTGGTGGGAATGACAGGCACAATGAACAGAAATGAAGCTTAGAAGACATTAGTTTGACCTCTTTTTATGTCTCACGTGGAACCATAGTTTAGGTTGGAAGGGACCTTAAAGATCATCTAGTTCCAACCCCCCTGCCCTGGGCAGGGACACCTCCCACCATTCCAGGTTGCCCAAAGCCCCATTCAGCCTGGTCTTGAACACCTCCAGCACTAGGGCCTCCACAACTTCTCTGGGCAACCTGTTCCAGTGTCTCACCACCTTCATAGTGAAAAAATTCTTCCCAATATCTAATCTAAATCTACCCTCTTCCAGTTTGAAGCCATTACCTCTCATCCTATCACTACCTTGTAATAAGACCCTCTCCATCTTTCCTTTTCTGTACTTTCACCAGGTCAAAAGCAGCATACCCGCTGATAACCGCCGGTCGTTTCATCACAGTTACATTATTTCGTTTACTGATTTTGTAACAGAACCTGGTAATAGCAGTCCAAAATCCACATGTGCGTGTTTTCAAGGGTGAAAATTCAGTTTAGCTCAATAACACATCCAACTAATACGCTCTTATTCCTTTACTAGGTCTCCTGAAAATAAGTTAACCTTTCAAAATTTACAGCTGTATAACACCAGGTACAGTGCACCTCTCTAAGGCATGGCCTGGAGAAATGAAAGAGCCATTGGATGAGGACCACTCCACCACATTTCCACAGAGCTGGCAGTCGGAGTTTGACTGAAGCTGGTAAGGCAGATTTCCTTGATTGAGCACATACCCCACCCAGCTGCACAGATGGTATTTGTGGGAGCAAAGGAAAATAAAATATAGGTTTAAAATAAATGCAAGAGAAACACAGAATAATATTGAACCACTCTAGGTATTTCTACATGTTTCCATTTATCTTTTCTGCTTCTTGGTACATAGCGAGTGCACATTCAGGGCTTTGAAGCCACTGAGCAAATGGAAGGGATTTAAAACTAGTTTTGTTTCAAATGTAAGATCACAGAAATAAAGACAGGCTCCAGGTATTTCTCTTCAGAATGAGATTTCTGTACAGAAGTTTGATGCAAAAGGAGTTAAAAATGCTGTTCCTGCATGCATCTGGCAATGACAACTAGGCTTGTCAGAAGAGCTTTTTCGATGCTAAAGGAAAGGAATCGCTCTGCAGATGAAATTCAAAAGGGTCCCTCTGCATGGTGGCTCCTTTCCCGTTATTTTAAATGTATAGAAAGGCACATAGCTGGAAAGAAGAGGGAAGCTACAAAGAAGTGAGGAAAATAACAGCTTTAGATGCTGGTATCGCGATATAAGGAGGCAAGAGTGGCCAGAGACCAATCAATCTGAGTTGTCAGGTTGACTCTGACAACAACTGGTTTGGGCGCCAGCACAAGGACACAGTCTCGTCCCTTCTCCCTCCATCACTAGATTCTTCTCAAGCAAGGAAGAGCTGACGGTCAATCTTACCTTGTTTACAACGATACTGTCCAAGGCAGCTGGTCTCAAGATCCCACGAAAAACTAGCAGAGACAGCAGGAATGGCAGGAAAAAAGGAAAGACAAGAACTGGTGGAGAAAGATGCAATGAGAAGAAACACAAAAGCCCACGTTCTCCATTGGAGTCCCTGGTAACCCAGAGGTGTTGACGTGATTACTCTGCCATGTCAAGAACTGAAGCTCCACAATGTTCTAGTATTAATCCTCTACTCTTTAGCAGCCTCCTTCTAGAGGATACAGCTCTTTGTTATTTCACTCATTAGCTGGGCCAATTTCTGGCACATCACTGTTAAGTTCTTGATTTCAAGTCCCACCCTTCTCCTGTTCAGTAGACATGACTTAAACAGTACCCTTGAATTGCAATAAAAATCTCCCTTCTTTGGATTAAAGCAGTCTGCCTGCACCCTTCCTGCCTCCTGCTACGCCTCTCAGTTACAACCCAACATAACTGAGCCCAACAGCCCAACTGCATGGACTTCCACAGGCTCATCTCACAACTGCAGGTAAACAGGTAGCCCTTCCCATAATATGTCTAACAGCCACTTCTCAGAGACTCATCAAATGGTTAAGAGTTGGAAGGGACCTTAAAGATCATCAAGTTTCAATCCCCCTGCCCTGGGCAGAGACACCTCCCACTAGAGCAGGTTGCTCAAAGCCCCATCCAGCCTGGCCTTGGACACCTCCAGGGATGGGGCATCCACAACTTCTCTGGGCGACCTGTTCCAGTGCCTCAGCGCTCTCATAGTGAAAAATTTCTTCCTAGTATCTAATATAAATCTACCCTCTTTCAGTTTAAAACTGGTAGCCCTTGTCCTGTCACTACATATCCTTGTAAAAAGTCCCTCTCCATCTCTTGTGCAGGTCCCCTTTAGGTACTGGAAGGGACTATAAGGTCTCCCCGGAGCTTTCTCTTCTCCTGGCTGAACAACCCAGACTCCTTCAGTTTGTCAATCCAGGCTCACACGTGAGGTCTTAGAACCAGAGAATCATAGAATTGCCTAGGTTGGAAGGGACCTCCTTCCACAGAAAAAGAGAAAAGCAAAGCCTTTGACATACAGAGGCAGCAGAGGGAACTTCTCAGATAGGAAACTAAACTGCACATGTTCCGCTGTGATTTCTATGGTTTAAAACTTATCAATGAGGAGCACAATGGATAGAAAGACTTTTCTGGGTCTTTTTTTTTTTCTTGAAATCTTGTGCTATTATTTAAGCTACAGACACAAAAAATGAACAAACCAACTAAAAAAGACCAGGAAAAGTCTTTAAAGAAAATATTGCGAACTGATACATCATAGAAAGAAAAAAGCAAAGAGGAGAATTTTCTATCAGCACCATATTTATGACAGTATGACATGCAAAATAATTATATATTCACATCTGAATTACTTGATATATACATTTGTAAGTGTCACTCATTTTATGCTGAATTTATTCATAAATGAAAAAAAAAATCTTCTACAAAATCTTGTACTTTATCCAGTCACAAAACCTATGTCTGGAGTAACTTCAACAAAAAGAATTACTTCAGATTTTCACCAGTGTCAGTGAACAGAGTTTAGCCCAAATACTTTTTTCTTTTTAATCTATTTGACTGACAGAAATGGAGCTGCAATGGTTTGGGTTTTTTTAATCCCAAAATGGATTATACAAACAACCATTTCATCAAAGATTTTTTTTTTTACAACAAGCCTAGCATTACTGGTTATATCTTATTATTAAGGTAAGCATTCTTCAAAGAACTGTATGATTGGAATCTCTTCCTGATACATAGTGACATGCTATTTGCTGGCTGCAGTGAGAAGAGTCAAAATGAAAACAAAAATACAAACACGCTTTTTTTTTTTTCCCCCTCTTGTCTTTATTGATTAGACTTCAGAGCTACAGCCCAAAATAGTGCATCTGTAGAAAATTACCACACATGCTATCAATACAGCATCATTGCATGTTTAGAATCATAAGCACTTTACAAATCGCAAAGGGAACATTCAATCTAACGTTTTGGCAATACAGCCCATGAATAGGGAATACAGGGAGAAGGATTTATTTTATATTTTTTTCCTCCAAAAAGAAGTATTTCTGAACAGGAATGAAAAGCCCCTGTTAAAAAAATTAATTCCAGTCACCACAGAAAACTCACACTGGTTCATTCGAGACATCAACATACACTGCTGGGAGATTTGGGTGGAAGGTGGAATGGTGTGCAGAAGCTACCACTCTGCTGCTACAGGTACAACGCCGTCTTCAGCACTTTGTAGGCCATGGAGATGGTCACTGCATATGCAACTGCCCAAGACAAACCTCTGCCAGGCTGGGGAAGAGGGATCAAGTAGGCAAAAGTGTGAAGGATCCTAGCCCCGGTGAAGATCCTGAAATGCAGCAAGGCTGTGGAGAGCTCAGGGCCGCTAAGAGCATACAGCAGTCCAATGCCAACAAACGGGACAATGTTTTCAAGGTCATTCAGGTGGCCTCTGGGGAAGGAAGCAAAGTTGGTTTACGGTGTTATATTGTTCTGAATGAACCGCTTCTTCAAGCCCCAATATTTTTAAGCATCTCCAAAGCACACACCTGTTAAGGGCCTAACACAACTGCTGGCTTCCTCAGAAGTGGGGACTTGATTCAACTACCGAAATGGTTTTGGCATGTTCACCTGACATTGTTCTGGTCTCTCATTCCACACCCCACATTTTTAAGCTTCTGATTTGCTGTATGAAAGGATTTAGTTTTTGCCCAGGATCTTCATAATATTAGGGACTTACATGAGGTATATGAGTATTCTGGGTATGCAAGGAAAGATGGGGAAGAAGACAGCTGGAATTTTCTTGTAGGTTCTTTCAACTGAACATCAATTAACTGGATGACTGTGACTGCAACTACTGGACTTCATGGCCCAGATAGTCTATTCCAATCCCATAAACTCAGTTCATCGTCTCCACGAAGACAATATGAAATAATCCTATATATAAAACATTCTATAAATCTTCATGAAGTTCAATCATCTTGAAGAATGTTATTTTTGAGCATCTAACAGGTGTGACAGTTACGCTTCTGGTTCATTTTCTTCACTACTAAGCACTAAAATAGCTGAAAAATGTTTGAAATTTCGAAACCATAATATAATTTACTAAAAATGTGCTGAGACTGAACTCCAGATCTTGAAGTACTCTTTCACGTCTCTTCCTACACCTTCCCTGCTCCCTTTACCTCTTTAGATAAATTATACTTCCAGCCAAATTTACTGATTGAAACAACCTCTAAACCTTACTAATTATGTCAAATTTCACAGCCAACTAGAATCAGAACATGGTGCTGTTTGCAGATGCTTTCTGACGTCATTTATCATTACAAGGGAATGTATCTTCCAGCTTTTTTTTTTTTCTTCAAAAAAGTACACTGAAGAAAGCAATGTCTTTTCTATTCCCATAAACACAACAAATTCTAGTCACTTATACAGATGAGAATACATGCTAAATCTCTGTTGCCATGAAGCCTGCAAAGCAAAAATACAGTAAACTGCCATTCAGAACCATTGTTGGGAGGGAAAAATGGATGCTGCAGCACCAACGGAGTAACTAGAACCAAGCTGACTTCCTAGGTCTGGGGAAGTCTCTGCAAAGTAGCAACACATTTCATAATACAGTGTTCTGAAAAATCTAATCTGTGTAAATGACTCTGTGAGGTGGTTGTCATTCCTCTACCATAATAATTTGAGTTAAAAGGGCATCTTAGAATTTACAAATAAAAAAGAACTGCTCCTCACTAAAATGTGCCCATTTTTAAATAACAACCAGCAAATTAAACAACTAACAACACCCTGAACCACTCAGGAAGAGAAAAGGAAAGTTCAGAGCATTTTTACAGCCCATTGAGATTAGAATGTTCTTTCTGAGATATTAATCCAGAAGAGACATAAAAAAATATACCACAGTCATCTATATTTGCAAGGATGTACTGTTCTGAAATCAGAGCCGATACTTATTTTCAAGATCTTCCCTAAATGAGAACAGTTCATTCATATTCAAGTCTTTGGTTGGGATGTTTGTATAAAAATATACATATGGCAAATAATATGTTTCATTAAGGAACAATGATATGGAAAGTATTCCATTAAAGCTTTCCTTGTTAGTACAGGTATATCAAACAGCATCTCTAAAGTTACGATTTTTGGTAACAAAATTTTGCCATCAGCTAAATAAAATTAAATAAGCTGCAACATTCAGCCCACTGAAATACAGCTCACATTCTGCCACGAATCCTGCAAAACAAAATACATACACGGCAGGTTGCACAATGCTATACTATTAATAGCAGTCTTCCAGAAGGCTGGTCAACTTTCCTGTAAAATTGACACATCAGTGAGCAACCTCCATTCAATCCAGCAAAAGGAGCACAGGCTTTGACTCCTACTCAGTATGATTTGCCATATTAATGCCCTCATTACAACTTTGGAGTTGCATTACTTAAACATAGTTTTACTCCTCTTCCTCCTGTGTGTATTTCCTTTACACTTTAGGAAAAGATACAAATATTGCAACTGGTGTTCAAACTACAAAGAAAGCTGATTTACACTTAATGTACACTGCTTCATATTAAATCACCTTACTACCATATTTTACAAACTTGTCATCACTTCCCCCCTGTATACAAAATACTATCCAAGAGTTAGCTATTTTAACCAGAGAATGACTTACTATTTTCGGTATGCAACAGTGACAGTTTGCACGTGGAATTGTTTGTTCATTGAGAGAAACTGATGTATTAGATTACTACATAAAGCAATATGAAACACAGGCTTGCTAAAGAGAATGGGGGGAAATCAACTCCTTGATTTAGTATTATTCTGCTACTTCAAATAATTTTTAAATACTCCTATGCATTACCTGCGTACACGTTCGACATCTGGATCAGTCCGCAGATATTTTTTAGCAGTCTCACCTTTACCAAATGATGCTACATCTTCTGGGTTGACAAATGCCTGTTTCAAGCATAAACACACATGAGAGGTTAGAAGACAGAATGTTTTTTTCTAATCAAGGCAGCTTGCTATAAAGGTCACTCTTTTTACTATTGCCTTTATAACCTCACATAACTTACCTGAAGTTAAACGCACAGGGAATAATATATTGTTTACTACATTACTGTCTTCCTGAGCCTAGTCTGTACGTAGCTTAAACGCTGACAAATTAACGTAATGTAATTTATGCATGTAGATAAAGCCTTTTTTGTAAGATGGACAAGCATGGCAGAAGAGTGGTCAGGCATTGGAACAGGCTGCCCAGGGAGGTGGTTGAGTCACCATCC
>JAOXJM010000001.1:68628909-68644664 GCA_026413425.1 Tringa solitaria | reverse complement strand
GGGTAGATGGTTGGACTCGATGATCCCAAGGGTCTCTTCCAACCTAGATGATTCTGTAATTCTATGATTCTATGACTTTGGTGACCTAAAAACCAACAGCTGTCTCACCTCAGTAGCTCTGTTGAAACCTGTTGCTGAATACCATACCCAGCTGTTCAGAGTGGTTTTTATCACAAGGATCTGTTATAATACTTATTCCATCCTTATCAGTGGGCAGCCTTTTGAAGAGGAAGCCTCAGATATTATGCTTACTGTAGGATGGAAGCCAAGTTCTGACCTCCCTTATGCTAAACTGACTCTTCTTCCTGGGCTAGACTGCAGGATTTGCCCCTTAACTTCATAACAGTTAGATAATTAACTTGTAACAGAGTTAAGTGACTCTCCCTAGTTTGGGGGTGCAGTTTTTTCCCATCCTTCTTTCATTTTTCTCAGCCATTAGCACTGCACTGCATGACACACTCAGTCACTTCATTGCCTTCTCTGTCTACAGCAGTCAAAGCTAACGACTGTTCAGCAGCGTAAATGAACCTCTTCATCTCCCCTGCATAACCATATAACCAAAGGGTATATTCTAGCCCCAAACATTTAAATTATGTATATATTCGCCATTACTCTTAGTTCATGTTTTCTTTAACTCTTTCATGAAGTTAATTCAATCATTTAATCCTGAATTTTCAGGTGCACTGTTTCATTTCTAGGGTCTAAAAAGCCTCTCTGAAATTGTGCCCGCTCTGCTTTTGAAGCCAGTTCAGGGACTTTTATCACTCCTGCTTACTGCACAGTGTTCCCTCTACTTTTCCCGTGTCAAGGCAGATAAATTGATATTAATGCTACATAAGGGAAGTCAAGGGCACACTACAGGGGCCTGATTTGCCTGAACATGATCTTTCAGGCCTCCAGGTCCTGTTAAACTCTGTGGACATTCCATTATTTCCATGAACATCAGTGCAAGTTTCCTTCCTTTACTAAATTTTGTTGAACAAACAAGCCACCTAGAAAGTTTTATGACCTTTTACGGTATGTTTAGAAACATGTAAAATATAGCTGTTGCTTAATAGGCTTGTAATAACTTGAAGTCAAGTCCTTAGACTACCATTTGTGGAGAAATAAGAGTAGTTGACTTGTTTCTTCCCCTGCAATAGACCTGATCCAAATCCTGTTCAAGCCAACAGATTATTTTTTTCTGGCTTGTGGGATGTGGCTCACACTCAGTTTAAGTGGCTCACAAGGATTTCAATTATTTTTATGCTTTTGAAAAATAAGCCCAGTCACAAGTAGTGGCACTTCCTTTAAACCTGAATTTTGCTGGTGATAAAGAAGATTCATAGAGTGGATGTTGAATGAGTGGGGCCTATCTGCAGTTTAACTCTCACAAGGGCCGAGAGTGAGAGCAATGGCATATATTTCCTAAGAACTTTACCCTACAGCAGCTAGAGATAACTTATCAGAATAAACACTGATGGGACAAAGTTTCCATCTAGTAAGTCAACGCCAGCCAGGAATCTCGACATCTCTTATAAAGCAGCAAACTTAATTTTTCACTTCTGCACTTTTGTGCAATAGGTTTAACTAAGAATTCTGGTCGGCTCCCTGTGTAAATTCCTTAGAGAATCAAAGTTCATTGTATAACACTGGAAGGAAGGAAAATAGTATTGTATTGTAATGTCTTTCTGCAGAATGAGTGGTAGTTAAAATGTACTCGCGACAGGTTTTTCTGAGAGTCTTTTATCAGTTTATGTGATGGAGGATTAGGACAGTTTGTAATGAAATGTGATTTAATTTCTCCACTTTTGTTGTGGCATCAGTGTTCTAAATGTAGCATACTTTATTAAAAATAATAAAATAATTATTTAATAATATATTAAATAAATTTTAAGTAGAGCTGTAGCCACATGTTCAAGTTTGGCTACATGCTTTAAAAGCATAAAAGTCAGACCCGTGACAACACCTGAAAGTGGATATATATGCTTAACATTAATGCCAATAATGTGTATATTGTGCAAAAATTTAGACATGGCCGTAACTCATTGCAAGACTCAGGCTGAACATTGGAGCAGTAGTAAATGTTTTTTACTTTTACTGCCAGTTTAACAAGCAAATAGAGAGGGTGGTGGGAAGATTCAGAGGTTATACTCTAGACACACTAAGGCCTGATTATGTACTGCCCAACCTAGTGATGATTCATTCCTGTTACATTTTGTGGAAATACCTGAAGGAGACTCCAGAGCTGTTTGGGTAGAAGGAGTTCAGGTATTTATGGAAGCTCCCTGTGTTGGCCTTATGGGGGCTGGGGAGTTGAACTTCTCCCACAATGCTTAACCTCTTCCTTACAGCCCGCAGGTATTGGCTTATGCAATTCAGCATTGTTGATTCTCGTGATCGTGTTGCAAGTTCTTTGGTACTTGATGTTTTTTCTGAAATCCAAATCCTTCAAGCAGGTGAGTTCCTCTTGGTAATCCTTTTTGCTGATAGGGGAGGAGGGGACCAAACAATGTGACCAAGTACAGCCCTAAAGCTCAAGCCAATGCAACACATGACACTGAGAAACAGTGCTTTCATGTAAAAAAGCAAAATCCATTATAAATACCTTCACTTACAGAATTTGCTTTTTCTAGATGTGATTTTTATAAAAAAAAAAACAACAACAAAAAGAACGTTAGCTTCCTGAATCAGTTATTTTGGTTTTAGCTTGGGTCAAAGGTTTGGCAACTGTTTCCCCTCATTTTTATTTTAATTAGACTATCCCTGATTTTTATACTCTCTATTAAAAGAATATTAAAAGCCTGCAAATTCTGCAAGGCCTACTTTTCTGGTCAGTACAGAGTGCCCTCACATCACATTGCTCTTAATGGAAATTAATTGTATCACGCCTTTAGACCTTGGAGCAATTTTGTAGATATTAGATTCTTAGACATCTGTGGTGTTTTATTATTGATTAAAGAATGAGAGGAAATCTCATGGCTTAAGACCTTGTGCTGGGATTTATGAATTACTTTTTTTCCTCTGTGACCCTCGGCAGGTCGTTTGAATCTGTCTTTCAGTTTCCCATCCGTGAAGCGGGGAATAACGATGATTTTCTGCTGCTACTCTTTGTCCATCATTCCTGCTTAAATAGTTCGCTCTTTGGAACAGGTCTTGTTACTTGCTAGTGCAAAGAAATCTCATTCTGAGTTAGGATCAGGAGCTGTAATACAAATAATTAATATCAGCATTAAACAGTCAAAGGTATTACATCCAAGATGCATTTGGCCTGAGGCCCACATAGTTCTTAAAATGATGGATTTTTAATTGATTATTTGGAATGAGACCTTTTCTCAAGACTAGCTAAAGCGCTTAAGACCCACGCACACTAGCTATATTTAGAGGCGAGGAGGTGGCAGAGTAATTCTTAAAGTGCTCTGTTTCTAATAACCCAGGTGAGTGACAGTCTGGGAGTGCTGCCTCTTTTCAAACAAACGTGACTCACAGCCCCCCCGGCGGCAAGATGTGCAGGTTAGAGATTGTATTGAACCGTCCACATTCATGAAACAATGAAATACAGCCATAATCATAAACACTTAATTTACTAATTTCAGGTTAGTACACGAAGGTAGGCATACTAATGGCTCGGCATCTGTAATAGCAAATGCGAAAAGGCTGTGTAAACTCTGTGTTAGGGTTTTAAGGTGAGTCTGGAGTAAACAAGGCAATATTTTCATCCCATACCACAGCCCGATGCGTTTAGAAAGCAGAGATGTAACTAAAGTATCAGGCTTTGTTATCAATTCTGCATAAATTACATCTTTACAAGAATAAGATTATCTCCAGTGTCCCGAAAAAAGGCAAAACGTAAATGGCCCTCGAGATGCATTAATATTTAGCTCTCATTGCAATGGACCCCCCACACGTATGGCTGTTTCCCAGACGTTTCTTGTCCCAAACAGTCACTAACCCCCGTGAATGATCTTTCTCTCTCTCGGAAGGCATACGTGGTGAAATGAAGCTCTGTCCTTAGAAACTGCCAGGGAAGTGCAAGGGAGGAGTGAGTACCCCCCTAGCCTTTTCTCACCTACGACCAAAGCTAAAAATACACAGCAAAACAGGGAGAAGCTTGTTTCCCAGTGGGAGAAGAATACTGCTGTCTTCATGAACTTGTTCCTGAAGATGTTACTTGTGCTCCTGGGTACAATGGGCCCAAGTGACTCTTATTTTGTGTCCTAAGCTTGTCACCGACTTCGGCACCCAGCCACGTTTCACTGTTTGCTCTGAGATTACCCAAGGCAAGTTCATCTCTGGGAATCTAAGACAGTATTGCCAGGAACTCCCACTGATGCAACAACTTTCTTTCATCACAAGTTGCAAAGTTAAAAGCATGCTTTCGTCTGAACTGCAATAACAACTCTCAGCCAGGCTCTGGAATAGCTGCATCTTTGTTCCAGCAGACTCTCGTTAAAGAAGTTAATGGCTACATGAAAAAATGAAGCCAGTTCTAACTACTTACCTTTTTAAGGTAGTTTCACTAGAAATCCCAGATCATTGCCTCTTTTTTAATAGTTCCCATATTTCATTTCTAAGAATTTGCATTCAATGAGCATGAAGTGGTCATCTTTGTGTAGATAGCCAGTTAGTGCAACACATGTAACGACACTTAAAACAAGTTAGGATGAAGACATGACACAGAGGCTTTGGTTCACAATTTCCTCACCTCCTTGCTTCCTTTAGAGTAAACAAAATATTGATTTTGTATTTGCCTCCTAGTTCTGTTTCTCAGCATTGAACTCGGTGACAGGCAAGAGCTAGGCATAATACCTGCTTAACAGCAAGTGGACACCCAGCTCTGCTACTGCTTATGAAGACTCATGTCAAAAAAAATCAGGGAAACATTACTGGGTGGTTTTGCAGCAGTCTAGGAATCTGTGCGGTTTAAAACATCTTCACGTGGACTTGAGGGAGCCTGAGAACCCTGGAAAATAAAGAGCCAGCACCATGTAGGGAAAAGTTGGTAGTGGGAGTGCCCTCACACCTATCTGCAAACATGCCTTCAACTCTGACTCACTTTACCGGGTGGTGTCTTGTGTAATCCTTTGTCCTTTTAAGATGTATGTGTGTAAATAACTGTATAATACTTATATATAATCTCTTCCACCAATGTAAATAGGCTGCCAAGCTCTTCAACTATCAGGGTGCACTAGATAGAAGGGTCATCTGGTTCCTGGGGGTGTTGTACAAGCTAAGATCAGCTTAGTAAAAGTACGGACAGACTGAGAGTTATTAATATCTGCAAGGTGTAGTGCTTTATGCAATGTCTCCTTAACTGGAATTATTTTGTTCATGTTATTGCCCAAGATTCAGATTCTGTTCTGTTTTCAGAAGTTCCTTTATTACCACACCACTATAGTTAACTATTTATTTGCGGCTAACCAAGTTGATCCGCTCATTGTCTTTGTCAGTTTGAGCTGGTCAGTTTACAGTTGCTAAATATCTGAATGTAAAATTTAACATCTTTTGCAAATATTTGTTCCTGAAAATTAATAATTCTATATTTAATTTTCATTGTCTGCATGAATATCAGTTCCTTTTTGTATCTTGTCAAGTTCTTGCCTTCCAAGAGAAATTAATTTCAAAGTCCAATTATACGCTGCGTAAAAAGGTACTCTTTTTTCAGGGTTGGTTTCTATTCTTTCTAACAGCACTGAATTGAATTTGTCTTCTGATTCTGTATTATGAGACAGTGAGAAAATAAGCTCCCTATATCTTAGTTACTGATACACACTTTCAGGATTATCTGTTTTATAAAGGACAGTCTTATTGTCCTTATTTAAATAAGAGACAACAATTTCAGGGATAGATGCAGTGATTAGCAGATGAATCATACTTACATTTCAAGTTAATATTCTCAGGTGGTTTTTTTCTTCCTTAATATTTGCTACTCTCACTACCAATTTTCAAGAAGGGCTTTCCATCTGCTGCCTGTGACCCCCCCACTTCACTTGCTCTAGTGAACCTTTCTTTCCTAACCATACCGGCTCCAAAGTTCTGGAGAAATAGTGGCAGATTCCTATTGATTCCAAGAAGCCTGTAATCAGGTCATGGTGAAGTGCAGCGTTAAAGGGACAGTTCTCTTTTTTTTTATTTTATTTGCCTTCTCACTCAGCCTGGGAAGATTTGGCACCGTTTCCAGACTGCCTCAGTGTCTCTGCACAGGATTTAGTTTTATTAATGTGTATAGAAAAAGTACAATACACAGGGTGATCTTTTCTCGTAAACCTGGGATTCTTTTGATGCCTGTTTATTCCCTTTAAGTTTCTACTTAATAGGCTGTTGCCCTGAGTTTTAGCTTCTGTTTCCTAACTTGCTTCATCTGCCCCTGCGATACAGGGCTGTTCTCCTGAAATTATATCCCATATAAGCCATTAGTCTAATCAGTCTGACTCTGGAGGACGCTGATAAATCAACAGTAATCAAAACCCCAACCTCCCTTCAAGTGCCAGCCTATGACAAAGGGCCTTGGAGTTCATGCCATTCTGTGTAATGAGCTCTGCCCTGGGAGGAAGGAGAAAATACAGCTTGATAGCTGATGAACGTTGGAGATTCTTTCTCCTTCTGAGCAGGACTGTGATTTTCCTGCGTTTCAGTAAAATGCTTAAAAGCTAATTTAGTCGGTGTGTTGGTGGTGGTTAGATGTGGATGCTTGACCACTAAAAACTGAACTGGCAAGCTACACGCTCCTTTCTCCTTAAAGTCACTTAAGAGAAAGGGAAATGATTATCTAGAGTGAGCTGTCAACCTTTATGCCAGCTTTCCTCCTGATATGATTTATAAAACAGCTAAGATAACCTCTGGGGGGGAGCTTTGCAATGGAAATAGCAAGTGATTCTTATTCTAATGAACATAACACTGTCACAAGTTTAAAGTTCAAATCTGAGGTACGAAGGTTTGGGGGGAAAAAAGAGCCCGTAAAATGTGAATGTGACAGTATATGTGTTCATTGCCTGCACAGTGTATGAAACAGGAGGAATAGCCAAACTTTATTTTTCTAATGAGGTTTAAAATATTTTTCAGTCTTTATCAGGCAGAGGCTTCTCGATACTGGTTGTTTTTTTGTTGCAATTTTTTTTTTTTGCTTCACACTCTCCCCAGTTGAGACGAGGCATTTTTCTCCGAGCAAGTTGCATGCCCTTTGGTCCTTCAGCATTGCAAAATGTACTGTCACAATTGGCACTCATTAAATAAGCCTTTGTTGGTAGCTGCAGCCAACAGGCAGAAGGTTGAATGGACTACAGGAATTTAAACTCCTGGAGGAGGCTTGTCCTGACCAGCATTTAGAAACACCAAATGAGGATTTATTGGAGAAGTTATTTTTTTCCCATTCTATTAAAAAAAAAAAAAACAAACCACAAACAAAACTAAAAAAACAAACAAGGAAAAGAAAGAATCCCATTACTGGGTATCTGACAGCTTTCACTGATACCTAGCTTACCTCAGAATTGCCTTAAAAATAAAAACAGATCCTTTCTAGAAACTGTTACATGCAAAACAAACAAACAAAAAAAACCCTAAACCCAAAAAATTTGAAAGTTTATAAATCAATGGTAAGTTAACCTGCCCCTGAACTTACACAGCACATTTCTTATCAGGAGAGCTGTATGAATGCAATTTAGATAGTCAGTGAACCATAGTAACTGCAGGTTTGCTCAGGCTGATACCTTTTCACTGGTCAGTATCTTTCTGTCTCAAGGCTGGAGTTGCACTAGATCCTTGCTATCAGCTGAAGTTGCAAGAATTAGCTGAGCAGAAAAGGACAGTAAGCAAAAACTTTATTAAAGTTACTTATTACAGTAATTCTGCTTGGTAGCTTCACTTTCTGAAGGTGTATCTCACTTTGAAGCCTTGTATGAACAGGAAGCTCACATGTTTTACCTAGCTCCTAGGTGCACTGCCCGGTTGGAAAGGCTGTGGTGGCGTCTGGTGGTGGTCAAGAATTCTGTGCTGGTCTCTTCCTCGATGGCCCAGCCACCCCCATCCAGGTACAGAGGGGGACAACGTGTATGTGGCAGACTCTGGCTCAGTGGAAGCATGGAACTCTTCAGTGGGACATCAGTGGAATGCTTATGACCTGGCAGTAATATTGAATGTATCAGAAATCCAAAAAATCCCTTCCAATGGTTTGGTACAATTTGTGAGTTGTACACAAGGAATACATGCCATTGCTGTGGAGTCCTGCTCTGCTGAAATTCCATAACTAGCAGGAATATTAATTTGATCCCACTTATTTCTCCTTCTCACACATATGCTGCGTACTTACAAATAGGCACTGAATAGCCTGAAGACATAAAGAGTTAAAAATGAGGAAGTATAGAGCTAAATTACACTCTCCAATGTGGCACATGATTGCAGCTCACTTTATCATGTTGTGAAAAGTAGAATACAGTCTAAACTACTTCCAGAAAAAAAACCCAAAAATTAAATTGGGCAGTATTTTCTTAAACCTTATCTGCTTAAGTGACTAAATGCTGGGACAGCTGGTAGATTAAAAAAAAGCTGGATCTCCAGGAAACTCCAACATTCCTTTGAAGTTTTTGGGGAAAAAAAAAAAAGGAAAAATAACAGATCCTATCATACTCCAGCTGTTCCCAAATGTCAGACACTACCACAGCATTAGGAGGGTCAGATCTCCTCTGGGAACCAGACCGTGTATAGGACCTACCTGACATTCAGGGAGCAGGAGCCAGGTGGCAAGTACCCTGTTCCAGTGTGGCACAAAATGAACACTGAGTGGGGCCAATGTAGCATGATACTTCTTTCCACAATAATGTCTCCTGAGATATGGTCAGCGCAGGTTTGGATTATGGAATACAAATGCTCAGTATCATGGCTTATTGAAAAAATCACGAATATTGAAAAAACACTGGAAATTCTTTCTTTTTTTTTTTCTTTTTCAGTACCGTTTGAGTTCCACAGGGGAAATAAAATCAGTAATTCCTGATAAATATAAAGCTTAGTATCAAAAACCTTTGAAGACAGTAAAAGTAAGCAGCCTCTCTGTTTTCCATTAGCAGGTGTCTGAAGCCCTGTTGGGTCTCTTCCTGGCACGGAGAGATTCTAAATGCAGTATTTTGCCACCATTGTGGGATGCTCAGTCTTTCTCATTTGGGCCTTGTCTCCACTCAAGACCTTTCCTAGCATAACACTTTGGTTGCCTTTTTTATTTTAGCTGTTGATGTAACAAGCAATAAAAAGTTCAGTGTGCCATGCAGTACAAGATCACCACAGATATGCTCCCCGTGCATATCATCATCGTGATAAAAAGTCACTCCTGAGAATTGAAGTCTGTGTCCTTGTAAAAAATTGCTAAATATTTTGCAATACTTGGAGTATAGTATTTGTTTTCTGATTTCAAATAGGCAATGAAAAGCAATTCTTGCCAATGGATTACAGCTGGGTAAGGCTTATTTTAATGCCTGATTTTGGAAAAATCAGACTCACTTAAATTAATTGCCTTTTTGCAAGGCAGAGCAATTTAGAGAACATCTGCCTGGAAAAGTTCTATGGGTTCAGGTCAGAAGTTATTCTCCCAACAAGGCAGACATCAACATAATGCTCAATACCAATGACACAAAGGTCCTTGGTACTTTAAACACTTTAAACAGTGTGCCCCACACATCAAGCCCATGATCTGATTGTCACACTTTTTGATATTTTGAAAAGGCTTTTTTTTTTTTCCCCTCCCATGTTAAATTTGGAATTACTTTGTTCTCTTCCTTATGTAAGTAAAGTCATTATTTAGGATCTTAGTCTTTCCTCTGATCTCGTTTAGGATTCTTCATTTCTAAATTTGGCCCTGCTGTTGATTTGCAAAGGGGCCACAAATTCTCTGTGTCATAACTGACCCATCTCTAGTGTGGCAAATCACATTCCCTGCCTATTTCACAGAAATGTGCCAGACTTAATTAGCAACAGATAATGTTTTCAAAAGTGACTAGTTAGAGACATCCTGTGAAAATTGAAAATCAAGGACTATCAGGTTGAGCCTCTGGATACACATTCACACTTAAAAATTCACAAATAAGTTGTTGAAAAGCAGTTGGTACTCTGATAAGATGCATTTTAAGCACACTACTATATATCATAGCAAATATGTTAATGGAAACCTACCTTTTACTCTTTCTACCTTTTCCCTTATTCAGTGCCAAAGACTCGATATCCTACCTACTCTTGGTTGATATATTCCTTTTTCTGTCACAGAGAAGGGCAAACTCTGCCAGAACTACTGAGGGTTACCTGCAAAATCCACAGGTGAAACACACTACAGACTACGAGAAGAAAGAAGTTTTAAAACTTAAGATTCAAGCCTAGATCTGTCAGGATTTCACAAGCCCATGAAAGCATGCTTGTGTGACTGCCAAAATCTTTCACTGTGAAAAATATGTATCATGATTTCATCACCAAACTGGAAGCAGCGGCCACTTGCACAGCACATAGGAGTGCTATACAGCTGTTTTCATGATGGATTTCTTGCTTGCTGACCTGATTTCAACTGGTGTCAACTCAACACACCACTGTAAACTTCTTGGGATGATTAGGACACATTCCTCTGAAGTATGTGAACAAATGCAAGCTGCAAGCACTGTGTTGGAGATTATCTTACAAATGTAACATCTCTGCAGTGGGACTATATAACTGTGCTATTTTTTCTTCCATCAACTGCCTGAGTATTAACAGTTAGTTGCAATCATAGTAAACATCTCCCTGACATTTTTTCTTTTCAGCAGGAAGCCTGATTCTTTTCTCTTGGCAAGAGCCAGACCAAGTTACGTGCTCTATCAGCAATAAGCAAATGTAAAATCTGATCTGAATTCAGTGTTTATTTTGATGTAGTGAGGTGTGGTAATCTGGGAAACCTCAACTCATTGCAAGTCTTCCATGGAACATGAACTTGAAATTATGGAAAGGCACTGGGAACCAAAGATGTCTCCCTCACCCCTTGAAAAACTTGCCAAATATGCTAAATACCTGTCTGTATTTAGTAACTGCATATTCCTCTGAAATCTCAGCTTGTATGCCCTGGAAGGATTGTTGGATTTGTAGCACCAGCATTTTCAGAAGATTCCTTTTGCACAGAGCATACTCCATCCCCTCCCTGCTCCTCAGCATGGGCCAGACTGTAGACAGCAACTACATTTATTTTTGCTGGTTGTAGTGCTTCTGGCCATCAGAAGCTGGTGGCACTGTGGGCATTGGAACACAGAGGAGAAAAATGCCATTTCCCAACTGTCCCAGCTAGTTCCCAGGCAGCCTGCAGTGCAGAGAGGGCTGAAAAAAATAATAATTCAACTTCATGGAGTTAGTATTTCAAAGTTGGTTTTGTGGCAGCTTTGGAAGAACGCCATGGAGAACTTTTTTAAGTTCTCATCAATGGAAACAGCCGTGCTGGTGAGTTCTAGCTGTTGGCCCAAGGATCCCAGCCCTGATAGATGGTCAAAGAGATGTAGGCTCTGGAGCATCCGTCACTCCTGACTTGAAGGCAGTTCAGGCAGCAGGCTGCCATGGGAGTGGGGGACATCAAGGCAGGCAAGTTTTGCACAAGTCTGGCCTGACAAGCATGAAGCTGACGGATTTTTGCCAATCTGGACCCATGTAGGGTAATTGTTCAATTTTTAAAGAACTGGCATATTCTAAGAAGACAAATTCTCACCACCTTCTGGTTTTCTACGTCTTTCTTTACCTCTCTGTCCCCCTCAAAGAAAAGGCAGCAAAACTGTAGAAGAGAAGAATGCAGAAAAAAAATAGTGACAACAAAAAAGAGTCTGGGGACAGACTGAAGAGGAATAATGATACAGAAATCTCAGTTCCTGCTGCTCTCTTCAAAGGAATAATAAGAGTGTGCAGGGATAGAAAAAAGTAAATAAAGGCCAAGTTAAATTAGAGATAAATAACAGCAGGGCAGAGAAATGGAGAGGATGGGGTCGAAATTATAGCAAAAGAAAAAAGGTGGACACTGGAAGGAAAAGGTGGAAGCCAACCTGATTTCTTTAGCTTAGCACTTGGGGTTGGTAGTGGTTCTACTTCATCTACTCCACAGTTTCCACACTCTGCAAAAAGTAAAGCTGAGTTTTACAGAAACTTTCATTTCTTGGCAATTATCCTCAGAATAAATCCATTTTGTGCTTTGAGATTATTAACAAATTTTATTTTTTAATTAAAGGCTATTCACAATCCAGGAAGAAAAAAAAAAAAGACTGAACAGATTTACACAGGTCACCCGAAGTTTAACACTTACTATTTTTAAAGTACTTGTCTTGAAGTCTTACTATTCTCTCGAGTATGTTTTTGGTGTTTTGTTTGGGAAAGTGAAGTGAATTATGTATAGCAGATAGAGAGATACTATGGTAGTAAAAACTAAAGATAGGCTTTAGTAAAATTCTGTGAGGTGCTGAGGTATTGGTTCCTTACGCGTGCAGACTGATTTCTAGGGTCACTTCCAAACTTTTTTCTGTAACAGCCTGAGGTCTTTCCTCCAAAATTCATGCCCACTGTTAAACACGGAGCAAGGCAAGCATTTTGGTGACATGGCCGTATCATCGTTAAAGAGCGTAGCCTGCGTGGTTCCCTTGTGCATCACTTGGCACACACTTCTTCACGGTTCCAACTCGGCCTGAGGAACTCAGTGAGGAAAGTAGGGTGTCCCTTTGCTTTTCTTCTCCTGTCAAATCGTAGTGTGATAACTAAAACCTGGTTTGCATTCCTCCACCTTCATCCCTTCTGCCACGAGTATAATTACTTGATGTACGTCTCGCTAAGAGATTTCATATCTAAGATCTTCAAAAAGTCTGTCAAGGAGAAAGCAATAGGGAGGAAAGCTGAGAAACTCAAATGTGGTTTTAGGTCAATGTGCAGTATGAATGTGACAAAACTTTACTGATGTACAAACGCTTATGTATCTAATTGTAAAATGTGAACACCTAATACCAAATTTATTTCATTATTATTCCCTCTCTGTCTTTCTTTTCGAGTTTAGCCTTTCTTCCTGTAACAGTATCAATTATTTTTCAATAGTGTCTTGCATCCAATTCTTTCTCATCTCTTTTTCAGTACTACCCTTTTCTCCATTAAATCATCAAAGATATTTTTGTTCCTTTACCTATTGTGGCAGAGTCTGTAAACACAATCTTACAAAGAGAATTTCTAAGTGTAAGCATTTGCGATGCATTTGCACTAAAAGCTTTGAATTGCCATCTTTGATAAAGATATTTGGTCTGATTATATTGTTTTGGAATCACACATTCAAGTGCACCTCTGAAAAATGATTTTTTCAGAATGTAGTACATTGCACGTCTCAAAATGGGGGAGGATTATTTCTAAATACCATGTAATCCATGTAATCAATTGTATTTCTATAGTGAAATTCATACACCAGCAATTAAGAGTGAAATTTAAAGTCCAGTGTTTAAAAAGCAACAACTTCTAATCTTAAAGATGCATCAAATATAAAAAAAAGTTAATAATAATTATTGTGGTATTCATTCCCTTAAATTGCTTCCATGCTTTGAAGACAGCAGACAGATACTGCGGGCGGTTCTTGTATTGAACATGCCAAGCATTCTGCGTGAGCACTGAATAGCAGGTGTAACAGCCATTGATGGTTGTAGTCTATCTTTTAAGCAGGGATTGAAAACAATATTTCCAAATACAAATTCAGATCTCATAGACTGGAATTTAGGTGGGAGTAACTATACTTTTGGAAATCCAGTGGTGTCTTTAAACTGCCATGAGTAGTCAGGAAAGAGTGTATTCGAGTCATCAAATAGCAGAGGCCCAGAACTACAGTCAGCGATAAAGTTACAGGATATATTGATCTCAGCATTTGTGGCACGGGCAGATGATCTCTTCATAAACCTTTGCAGCTGAAGACATCACTACCTGGGACAGGCATCACAGCACCCACTGATTCCATCAGTGGAAAAGATTATGTGAGCCTTCTTTAATCTGTTTCAGTCAAAATCAGTCATGTTAAACAGTAACTGAAGTTGAAAAAAGTTAATCCACTATTTAAGTTTAATTAATTACCAAGGGTTTTTTTCACCTGCCTTGTTCAATGGCAAGAATCTAGAAAATTAAGTATAACGTTGCCCACACTTACATGTTAATGTTTTTCCTTATTCTCACACACCATCAGTGCAAGCCATTGAACACCCTCCGAGTTTCATAGTGTCTATTGATTTTCAAAAGCACCTTCCTGACAGAGCTGAGCACCCTCTACTGGAAGTGTCTGTGGGCCTTTAAAATCACGCTTCCACAATTATGATTCCTTAGCCATGTCCTCAAAAATATATATTTATTTATGTTTTTATAGCAACGTACTTATTGCACTCTCTCCTAAGTTGGTATCTGGTGTCCCTCTCCTTTTTATAGGTGTTGGTGGTTTTAAAGCAAGAAACTGAACTGTACTTAATAAAAAGGCATGCTTTGTTTGAAAAGATAGGTAACTCACTTAAAACATGTAACAGACACTAGTCTATCTTGTCTCCAGTAATAAATAAGTAGCATACATAGCCCCTTATTATATTTAAAGAAAACTCAGGGCACTTTATTATAAGCTGTACAGTGGTTTAATATTGTGTTTTACTCCAGCTTCATTAACTAATGAAAGTCAGGGAGAAAATGAGCAAATCCAAGGTTTCCTTCTCTTTTTGCCTATGTACAGCATAATTAACCTCTCCACTGTATCTCTTTGAAGGACTGTAGGAATAAAGTACTAGGTGGGTTCAGCGACAGTATTTTAGTACAGCATTAGTGAAACTCATAAACAATCAGGTAAGGACTTGGGTTGTGTTGAAATCTGGAGGTCTCCATGGCAGATGTTTGAGTTCATCCCATGCATTTCCTTAGGCACCAGGCAGCCATAGCTTTTGTGGATTGATGTGAAGACTGGAGGTGCTCAGCACTTCTGATAAGGCAAGCCATTCTTGCATTGAGATTCATATCCGGACCAAGGACACTGCCCTTTGCTAAGGTTCCTCAGTGCTACTGGACTAACATTTGGAGGCTGTCAAAATCCTAGAGGCAGATAATGGTGAGAGCTAAGCCTCTGTGCAGCCCCTTTCTCAAACTCTGGTACAAGAGTGCTGGGAAAACGAACAAGGGAGAGAAGATGGAAAGTTTATGGCCCATACCACTGACTGAAAATTATGTTATTCCAAGCAGTGGCTGACTTCCTTGGAAACTAAATAGAGCAGTTTATGCGACCTGCTGCTGCACACAGACTGTGCCCTCAGAAGCCGTGCATGGAATTTCCCAGAATTATTACTGAAATAGTGACTGTGTGTCATCTGCATTTGAAAAGGAGAGTTCAGAAGAGCTGTTTGGAACAAAATGTGTACATGTATGTCTGCAGAACATGCTTCAAACAGCCACATGATGAGGGTGGGATTTAGTCACTTTTATGGTCTCAGTATGCCGTACAGGGAGAAGACAAGCAGAAAGAAGGCTGATTATTAGGATGCATCTAACTGTCTACATCTAAACACATGGAAATAACATGATACAGTCCTCCTTAGCAAGTAGGGAAACTCCTAATGACCTGCCTATTTCAAATTAGGAATGATCCTCATTCCTAGGAGTTTAGATCGGGAATTCTTATTCAGGCTTGTTTTTCTTCACAAAGGTTTCAAAAGACCGGAGAAAATAAAGTAAGAGCTCAACCTGGATTTTATTATCTGAAGTATCCTAAGAGACCTTTGGTTTCTTATTCCAATAATTAAAAGTACAACTGCAGT
>JAOXJM010000001.1:68580455-68625493 GCA_026413425.1 Tringa solitaria | reverse complement strand
GCTCTTAAACACGTCCAGGGATGGTGACTCAACCACCTCCCTGGGCAGCCTATTCTAATGCCCGACTTCACGAGGAAAAATAAACAAATATACTTCTTAAAACACAGCCTTTTCCTAAATGAAAAGTCTCACCCTCGTCTTGCACTTTCTTGTGGAACAAGACAAGACATTACATCTATCCTGCAGCGAGGCAGAAATGGGCTAAGGATCTCGGTTACATCCGGCTGAAGCGTGGGTGGTTTTGGAAGAATACTTGCTAAAGGGACAATAAAATTATTCGAACATGGTGCGATACCAGAATCCCAGAACTTCCCAGAGAATTTCTTATATAATCAGTAATTTTAGTAACTGGTTATTTAATAGATGTTATTTTTCAGCCTTCAAGATATACTTTTACAACATTTAAAATTTATAAAATATAAAACAATTTTATTTGAGTAGATTTAGTAATCTAACAGATTTCACAAATAAGCTTTCTCAACCTCCCGACGACTACTTTTCCTTTTCTTAATTGACCTTTTACATGATTCACAAAGAACTTGGGTTTTATTTGTATTTGTTCTTCTGGTATGTAGTCAGACAAATGTTAGTCATCATTTTACTGATGCTGATGAAGTTCTTCAGAAGCATCACATACAGGTTTCAAATGCTGTGATCTCCAAAAGAAGCACTGTCATATTCTGTCCCACTTCTGATTCAAGACTACTCAAGAGTATTCTGAGACTGCAGAGCCAGAAATCGCTAAAATGGTTGTCTGAGGTAACATTTTAAATGGAAGAACTTTCAATATTCACCTGTGAAATACCACATAGGACATACAAAATAAGACATTATCTGAAGTCACACCAAAAGATGGGGAAAAAAAAGACAAAAAGAATAAAAAAGTTGACAGAAAAAGACAAAGAAAGTTCATACTAGAAGTTAAATCTATTTTATTAAACTATGAAGCTTTGCTTTACCCCTTTTATAATTAAACTCTGTCCTTACAGCTATTTTGAAGTCCTGTGAAGCACATCCACAAATGGCAAGTCATCTCCAACCTGTACAAGATCACAGCTTCCAGTACTTGTATTTTATGCCTCAAAAGACTGGTAATTTGTATTTGTTGATTTTTCCCCTACTATAGATACAACCGCAAGGAAGGAAAAAAAAAAAGAGAGAAGGATATACCCAATTTTAGAGGGCCTGACCCTTTCTCTGAGGCCACACATTGTGCTAGATGAAAGGAGGCATGAGCAGTACCTGCAGAAAGCGATGGTTTAGCTGCCCTTGCACAAGGGCATCCTGCAGGGACTTGGTCTGGTAACCGCTATTATGTGTTAAATTGAGTATTTCTCATACACATAAGAGAAGTCAATTAAAGTGGTGATTTTGTAAAGCATGAAGTCTAGTCTTAGCCTGTGCTTTTACCACTTCTCCTTTTTTTTCTGTCACTAACCTTGTAACTCTTCTAATTAGTCACCTGGAGCTGTAGCAGGACACTTGATGTGAGAAGCATTCCTGCAAACTTGTCTGTGCAGCATTTTCCTGCTTTCTCCTTATCTTTCATCCAGCTTTGAGCGGTGTTTCTTTCCCCTGGCTGCCTGCTCAACCTACCACCTTGGACCTGTGTTTACACCATCGGGCAGCAAACCCCAGGCACGTTTGCCCCCGGTTGGCAACGCTCTCGCCCAGAGCTTTTGCTCTGACTTTGAAATTGCAGTCCTCAGGTCAGTGGTCGTTGAGCCAACTTCTCAACCCATGCTAATTAATGGGAATCCTGGTGCTAACTAGAAAGATTTGACCCATGTAATTTTTTTATTTACAGTGTGAAAATTGCTGTGTTGTCAATCTGTCCATGTCAATTGTGTTTCCCTCCCAGATATTTAGCAGGAGCCACAGCTGCTGCTATGATGAAGGGTAACACCTCTCACATGTTCCTTAAAAGAATAAGAGTAAAGCTGAACTAAATTTGCTAAAACATTAGAGAACATAAACCCTTCTAGAACATAAACAGAGATTTAGAGCACTACTACCTCTTAGCCAGAGGAACTGTTGTGCTGGACACTGAAGTTCTGCCTCTTTAATTTCAATACATTACCCCCACAGTAAAGACACTGGCAACTGTCACTCGTCAGAGAAATATAGGAGAAAATTTCAGTTCCAACCTGTCCGACTTAATTCACTTGCCTAATGCTAACTTACAGGTTCTATATGAGTAGAAGTAACCTTCTAACCTGGTTGATAGGCCACAAAATGGCAACTCTTTTATTAATGTCCAGACCTCTAGTGAGCTCACACTGTCATGTGAGAGCAAATATTTTTACAAACCTCTCTCCACGACCTGATTGTCCCATTTTGAGAGCTATTCTTTAAAGATTTGTTTACAAAATTACACCAACTCCTTACTGGCAGACAGAGCTGCTGCCAGGAGTGCTGGATTTTGAAACAGAAGTTATTTGTTACAGCTAGTTTCTAATTGCTTCAGTATATATAAAGCTCTACATATGTTAATACAAATAATAGAGTTTTTCATCAGGCATTATGCAGTCCCACTACCTTGTGTATTAAGAATAAGCCAAGTAAATGCCAGGTGATTCAACTAGAATTCAACTTAAACCCTGTCAAGTAATTAGATAGATCAGCTATGATTGCTGCAGAAGTGATTGAAAAAGTGAATCAATAGAGATATTGTTATATGAAATTGTATATTCTCTTAGCATTGAGCATGTTAACTCATTTACTGATTGTGATCTGTCACTGTCATAACCACCACACCCATATTAGTCACATGCAAAAGCAATTGAAAAGCAACAATGAAAATCACCCACCTCCTCCTTTCTGTGGCATTTATAAGGCTCAGTCAATTATTTCCTTTCCCCAGCTTGTAATCTCAAATTAGTGTAAATGAAACCACATGAGGACTAAGATACAGCCATCCCAGCTACTACCCTTGCTGTCTCTACTGGTTCCCATGATATGATTCACTTTGACTTGCTAGCACTCATGACAACAGGTAAATTTTTCACTCTTAAAAGTAATTTGTAGGAAAAGAGACTATTTTACATTGAAATATCTATAGGAGCAAGAGTGTGTTTATCCTGATGTTTTCTATCTGATTGTAAAATTGGGGAAAGAAAGGAAAATATAATTTTTTCATGAAGAGGTATATAAGACTATGTTCAAGCAATGAAAGTTACATGCACCTTTTAGTCAAAACACTATTGTCTCTCCTGTTCTGATTTGGGATTGGCTTCATTAGGCTTTGACAGAGAAGCTGAGTTACAAGTGATTTCTAGTTTGAACTTTTCTGGTTAGTTTGTCTCAATGAGGATCGTTTTAGCTATTATAGATCAGAAGACAAATAGTTCTTGGTATGCTACACACATCCTGCTTTTACCCCTAACTAGACTCATCTGAAAACTCTAAGTTCTTTGGTAGCTGAGCTCTTGCTTTAGACTTGTACTAGGCTTTAAAAAAAAAAAATCAGAGTTATTTTAGGGAGCAATATCTTGCTACTTAAATTTAAGCTTCAGTGCTTCTAGGTTTTGTGTATGCATCACAGTTGCTCTAGAAGCAAGCCAGGGAAGTAAACCAGAACTTGACAGCAACATTCAGAGAGTTTTTTTCTTTTTTATTTCTGGAGGTGATTTTGGAATCTATCTTTATCCATACCAGTTATATACTATTGTGCATCTGTTTTGGGATGTAGGAGTTCTCATGTACTAAATAGATCTGAAGAGGTAAAATTTGAGTAGCTATATGGACAGATGGAAACAAACAGCAGAGCCTATGTCTCAAAAAGTGCCATCAGAGGCATTGAGAGCTCTATTTAGAGAAGCAGGCCTGATTTACTGTTGCCTTGTAACATGTATATGCATTTGCACAAAATAAATGCAGAATGCTTCTCATTCTTGGTTGGGAGTATTTTGAAGACGTGTTAGTGATCTTAATAAGCTCTGCAAAATAGAGAAACTGATCCAGGAAATCTGCGAACTTCCCTGTGGATAAGGGAGCAGGAGCATTATAAAGCACTTTAAGTTTGTCTAGTCCTGATTGCTTTTGAAGCTGGTGATTGTGTTTGGCTGATATGAGAGAGCAGATCATCTGTGCCCCTGCCCCTTGTGATACATTGTAGCTATGGCTTGATATCTGGCAGAAAGAAACAGTTCTGGTTTAGGTTGCTTTTGGATTGGTTTTTTGTTGTGTTTTTTTTTTCCTTTGCTAATAAGTTCAACTTTCTTTTAAAATTGGCTTTTCTAACTTAAATGTAGTAGCATTACTTATTTTTATAATTAACTTTATCTGAATTTCAACCAAAAATAACAAGAAATGTAACAATGATTAGATATTAACCTTAAAAAAAATCCACTTTCTCTCTGTTTGCAGTTTTTCACTTGTTGCCTAACTAAAGTATCAGGTTATTTTAACCAAATTATTTTCCTGATCTATTGCTTGAATTCTGCTGAAAATGTTAGCTTTCCTGTGTATTTAAGCCTTTATCTTTAACATACAGATAGAGCTGTGCATACTGTATTGGATTCACATAATTTAATAGGTAATATAATTCTGGGGAGAAAGCCTGTTCACCCCCAAATGGACTCATTAAATAAACAGGTTGAGTTCCTGACTTGCTAAATTCAGAAGCTGAAATGTTGGTATAGCTCTTTGATTATTTTTTTTTATATATACTCTTTGATCCTGTATGTAATGTCACAAAAGTGACAGGTGCCCTAGGAAATTGTAGTAGTGAAGTGTGGAATTCAAAGCAAGAGTCTTACCAGTTTGCTAATTACAGTGGAGGAGAACAGAAGTATACCTGTAACTTAAGCTGCTCTACTCAGTCGTACTCAAAAAAAAAAGACAAGCATGCCTGGTGCAAACAGAACAGACGTACAAGAGAAGCGACTTTTGAACCACGCTGCTGATAAGGAGCAAAATACGTTACCTGGGAGAAGCCACCGTGCTGGAAACCTGTCTCGGTCCGAGAAGAAGCTCCAAGAGGCTATTTGTGTGCTGCTGGTGGAGCTGTGTGAGAGATTCACCTTCTTTGGCATCGTCTGCAACATGATCCTCTTCTGCACCGTCAAGCTTGGCTACCGCAACTACCAGGCGGCTATTGTCAACATGTGCTTCGTAGGCACCTCCATGTTGACGCCAGTACTGGTTGGCTGGCTGGCCGAATGCCTTGTGGGGAGGATCAAGCTTGTGTGCATCTGCATGTTTCTACACTTCCTAGGTAGGTGACGCCCTGGTAACTATTTCATGTTCCACTAATTCTGTTGCAGAAATGCCTTATTGAGCACTGTGTTTGAAATCTAACGATTTTCCCCCAAACTTGTGGCCACCGTCTCCGACAGCTGATTACTTAGCTTCTCCTCTACAAAATGCGCTGCAGTATTTTTGACCACAAACTTTTGTGAGGCAGTGCTTTGAACAAGACTAAGCAACATTTGCATGTGCATCTTGTAGATAGTGCACAAACTTAACTCCTCTAAACTGACTTAGCTATTCAAAACGTGGATGCTCAGCTCTTAAAATTGGTCCCCTTAACCAGCATGTTTGGTGTTTGGAGCAAATATAAGGCTTTAATTTGAAATATAGTTTGAGAGAGAGTTTGGTAACTGTTTCCCAGCTGTTGGTAGTAAGATTTTTATTGTATGTAAAGGTATATGACTGTTGTATTTGGACAAGAAGTAAAGATGTACTTAAGCACATACCAGTGTAAATAAACTTGACTTTAAGTAGAGAGGTTGTATCTTAATACCTGTGTTGAGAGCCTGTTTTCTGTTAGCACATTCTGAATCTTCCCCACCTGTTATTCTGGAGATCTTTTACATATCAGACTAAGTATGACTGTTCTGTAGCAAATTGGTGCATCTCAAAGCTAGTGATTATTCTGTCAACTTAAACCAAGCTGATAGAAACACTTTTCATTTGGACCAGTTGTTGACCATAAGCAAGTCTGATTTCTGCAACCAGTTGTGTTATTATTTAGACGGGCAACAAAGTAAGGCAAAAGAAAAAAAAAATCAGAGTCACTCCTGAAATGTCCTTGAGCCAATTTCAAAACCGTTGTGCAAGCAGCCTGGAAAAATGATTGCTGTTATGTTCCACTGTTTTTCCCATGGGCTTCTGGTTTGGAATCTCCTTCTGCCACTCGTCCTTTCAGTGCGTGTTTTAAAATAGAAGACTGGTGACACAAACAGAATTTTATGTATTAGTGTATTATTTTAACCAGAACTGGTGGGGTTTTTTTGAGAGAGATCATTAAACATTCCTGACTTATTTGGATTTGATGCGCAATCATAGTCTTAGTTATGGAGAATGTTGGTGTTGTTGACACATCAATATATTTTGAGTTTAGTCTCCACTTGCAACTTGGAGAATCTGTCACTGATTAAATCTGAAAGACTTGCTTTGCAGACCAGAGCTGGTAAATGCAATTCATGGCAGTGCTTCTATAAGTAAAGTATCTGGAAATCATGTATTTTCCATGAAGCTGCAGGAGGAAAAAAAGAAGTTTTTCTATAAACCCTTTGAGAATTTATTTGTTAAATTATGATTTTAATAAAAATTCTGGGGTTTAAAGAAGATGAAAAAAAAAACCACCATGGGGTGGTTTTCTTGATTGATAGGTGGTTCATCAGGTGAAGTTATATATTTTAACCAGTGCCTTCTGGCAAGTGGAGAGCTACTGCCCTCTCTGCGATGTGGAAGGCCAGTGAGAGGAGTGATGGAGCTACTTTTCTGGAATGAGCTCTTCAGTTGATTGATAAACCTGAATCCTTATGAGGACTTCAGAGGAAAACTGCTTTCTTGGAGGCCCTCAGTGGTCTTGCTTTACCCTGTGTAATGACATCCAGAAAGGTTCTGGCTTTCTACAGAAATAAGACTCTCTTTTTGCACTCCTCTGTTGGGTATCTTTTATTTTTCATGTGTCTTTCCAACATAAGTGCTTAAAAAAAAAAATCTTATTCATCAGTCTGATTCTAATCCATTTCAAATGACTATTTTCTTTCCAATTCCAGGCACAGCCCTATTACCTGTTGTGGCATTCCCCTTTGAAGATATTTACATTGACAGACGACATATTCTTCATACGCTAACCAAAAGGGAGCAGAAAATAGTTTTCTACTTTGCACTATTCACGGCTAGTCTGGGAATAGGAGGCATAAGAGCTATAGTCTGTCCATTAAGCGCATACAACCTCGAGGACTGTGGACCAAAGGAACTTCTTTCTTTTTTCAACTGGTTGGTAACTTAATGTCAGCTCATTATCTGTTGGGGATGATAGAGCATTGCCGTAAATTCACAGCTGGTTTATAACGGAAATTCTACAGATGATGGGTTTCATGTTTTGTTTTTAACTGCAAAATGCTTAGATTTTTGAAATAGAAGTTTTTTCAGTAATTCTTGGAAACTTTTTCTTTTGCTAGCAGCAGTAAGTGTTCATCTGTTTTGGCCTTCTACAGAAATCTTCAGTCAGAATTAGGATAAACTCATTTTCCCAAATGCTCAAAGACTTGACAACCTAGTTGCTGTTAGAACAACATATTCAATTTAGTTTTCTACCTTTAACATGACTATCCCTTTAGTATATTTTGCTGTTACTCCCTAACTATCAGTGAAGAAATTCAATGAAATATTAAAATTTACACCAGAGTAAATTTTTAGCAATGACAGAGAGCAGTGGAGTCTGCTGGTTTGCTGGAACTAGGGATTGCTAGTGGTCTCTAACTGCTAAGCTGCTAGGGATCTGCCTTGTTTCAGCTCTGCTGTGAAGTTGTGGCATCAGATAAACCACTTGACATTTCTGGTTTGGTTTGAATATTTTAATTTTAAGAAAAATTTAAGGAACAATTGCTCATAAAATGGTGCTTAAAATTCAATATTTTTCATATTAACTATGTCTCTCAGTGTGTCAGAGAAGTCATTTTTGATGAGATGTTTGCCCTTATTTACCACTTCTGTAGCACTATACAGAGTGCTATATGCATTCACCTGTACTTTCTGGTTAAACTGTGGATGGAGGATCAAAGAAGTCACAGTGGGAACCTCCAAATTCCTATTTCAAGGCAGGGTGAAATAATCCCTAAACTGCCCCCTTTTCTCTCCTTTCCTTATACATGCACAGTTATTAAAATCAAAGCTGAGAACATCTGCATATTAACAATGCAATGCTGAAGAATCAATGAAGATCTTCATGAATCAGATCTCTTCTCCTTTGGGGATGGCTTTCCTGACTATTCTTTTTTCCTCCAATTATGTTAATATCAAAGAGTTTTGGATTAAATCCAAACTTCAGTGAATAAGGTAGCTTTACCAAAGGTGAATGAGACTGTTTAGTTCCTTAGAGCAGATTCTGCCTCCTTGACCTGCCCATAGGAGAGAAGAAGAAGAAAAATCCTTCCTTTTTGCTCTATTCTGAGTTTTAATCCTTAATTAGCAACATCATTTTGATTAAATAAGACTCTGGGGGATTAAGACTGGAGAGCAATCAGTTGTTCTGAAAGATAGCTCTGGAGAATTTATTGTACTGTGGTCTTAGCCATTCAGAATTGTGTTTAATCAAAGTGACATTTCTCAGTGTTGATTACAAAGGAGATATAATACGAATAAAAAGTTCCTTGGGGGAATCCAAATGGGTCAGTTCTTGGAACTTTGGAAATATCAAGAAAGGCACATGTGCGATTAAAAAAAAAATTATTAATTTTTGCAATGGCATTCAAGGAGGGGCTGTTTGATTGCAGTCTCAAGATGAGTGAAGAAGGGACTTGGATTCTGTAGGACTGAGTTTCCCTAAGGACTTCTGCTTTTCTAAGGTTAAGGTTATGAACTGGTTCCATCTTTGCAGCAGGAGAACTAAATTCTGTCTGTGCAGGTGGAGAACAAGAGCAAAAGGTACAACCCAGACTAGGGATGAGATTTGAGTGTGGTGTCTTATTTTACTGATCTGCTGTTCGTTTGTCTTCTTTCCTTCCTTCTTGTCTTATGTCTCCTGCAAATAATTTTTCTTTCCATGTTCTGCAGATCGGTTTCTGTTGTTATCCAGGACACTCTCTGACTTTTTAAAATGTTTTTCTACCCCTCTGGGATTTTTGTTTCCCACCTTGTCTTTGCAGAGAACTCCATAGTGATTCTTAAAAAAGTTAACTCCTCCTACAAAGCTGTAGCACATAAAAATACATAGTTTGGATACTGTTCCATACATGGACTATCTGGGTCTGAGTTTGGAAATCAAAACTTAAATCGCAAGAGCTATGCGTGCTTAAAAAATAAAAGCAAATAATACTTTTGTGGCAGGAAATCTATTGAGTCTTCAAAATTAATCCAAAAAATGACAAAAGGTCAATTTTATAATATTTTCATATATTTTACTTGGTCTCAGATTGTTTCATTCAGCAGGTTCATCTCAATTGTTACATTCACTATAAACTTTTTGAATACTGTATGAACATAAACAATACTGTTAAATAAGAAGTCACATAGATGTTAGTATTTTGAAGTTATAAGAATGAATGCATTTCTGTAAAAAGTCATAATAAGATTATTAGGTTTTTATGAGTTTGTCACAATAGCATTTAGACTTTTATCTGGACTGCGTTCTTGAGATGAACCTCCCAAGTTGGCATTTGTCCCTCAATCTGAGGAGACCTCAGAGTGCTGAAGCTCCATGCAGGAGATGTTCCCTGCAAAGCTGGGCATGATAATTTGGTTTGACGTAGTTAATTAATTCAGCTGTGCCCTACTGGGATCTCTGAGACACTTTAATGCATGTCCAAATATTAGACAAATATATTAGATAGCTGTGGTATATGGGGGCCAGTAAGATGTGTTTCTGCTTGTGTAGGTTCTGATCTGCTGTCAGTATGATATGAGCAAATCCCCAAATTCTGATGTGTGCATTGATGTTACTTTATCTTTCTGGTTTGGTCTATAGGGATTAGTAAAACATGTTGGGTTTTTTCTTCTCTTTTCTGTGAGAGGACAGGAGCTTTACATTTCAGTCATACAGTACTTTGCTATATGGTGGTGAAAAACAAAAGCACTCTCTTGTACTCAAGAGTTTTCTTTGGAGGTCCTACTTCCAGTGAAACAGTCATACAGTCATGAGGAGTGTCAGGATTTCAGGTAGCTCAGACACACTTCTTTATCTAAAGTTTGGAAAGCGGCCCCTGAAACATCTAACTTAAAAACTCTCAGTTAGGAATTGTTTCAAAACTTCTGCACCAGTTCTAACTGACCCAGTTGTATATCTATATTATTTTTTTTCTTAAAAGCTTATGTTGAACAGAGATCAACACATGCATGTACAAAATCCCTCCAAATATACCATTGTCACAGAATGTCATTCCAAAGTGCCTAGAGACTACTTTCAGTGGAGGAGAACAGTAATTGGTTTGGAACTTTAAACACGTTTTGGTGTGACTTCAGAGAAATGTATGAAGTGTGAGACTGCTGTGCCTGTCCTCGCTGGCTTCATGAGAGCTGCTGATGCTCCATGGCTCTCAGCAGCAGTTAAGTTTGCCCTGGTGGAGTATGTCATTTTAATTCTGCCACTTGCCCTGGGTCCTGCGAGGCAAGCCTCATAAACATGTTCCCATGCCTACTGCTGCACTGCCCTGTGGTCATCTCCCATCTCCACCCTTATCATGGTGAAAGAGTGTTGGTTTTGTAACTGAATAGACCTGAGCAGAGTTACCAAGGTCTGTATTTCTGACATGATGATGTTTTTGCTTTCTTGGCACTAGCTAGATGTGATGTAATGGGCAATGTCAGAACAAGTGGAAGGAGCACAGCAGGCACTTCAATGCTGTAACATCCAATATGGCTATGGTTTGTCTTGGCAATTATGGCAGGCCACCTAGAAGTCATCTTAAATGAATGAAATGGGGCTGAGGAAGTCTCCTAGGTGTCAAGAGAGACTTGTAATTGCCCTTCTAGTATTTTCAGCTCAAAAAATTTTGCTGTGATTGCTGATACAGGGAGCTGCAATGGCTGCTGGTACCTCACTCCTCCCCACTCACTTGCAATTGAGGAGGGATCAAGCTGAAAAGCTTGGGAGTTGGGTTGTTAAGGAGTAACTGGTCTTCTATAACGTTTTAAGATTTTTCTTTTAATGTTGAGAATGTAATTCTAGACTAGTTAGGAGAAGCAACTACTCAAGTCCAATAGCATATGTGAGGCAGAAGTGACACAAGACAAGAAAAGAAGCTTTGTATTAAGCTATGTACCTGTGTATCGATCACCTTTGAGTGAAACCATTGCACTAAGGTTCCAGCAAAGGTGAAGGAGTCTCCTCTTGCAGTTGCTTATAAAATGTGATCTGTTAAATATTGAGGTAGTACGACTACATTATTGATCCTTCTTTGTTTAAAATACAGTTGTTGTCTTTAAATCCAACTTGAACTTTAAAGTTTAGTCAAACTTAAAATTCTTAACGTTAAATTTCAAAGGCTACGTCTGCAGGCCAGAATCAAATCTGAAGCAGAAATTGCTGAATGACTGACTCTGACTCTTCAAAGGAAATATCATACTGATCCAGACAGACAGTATTTCTGGAAACTGACTTCACCAAAGCAGGTCCTCACTAAATCTGGTCTCTCTACGCTGAGATGCAGAATATTTGAGTCTGCTCTGTAGCCTCAAACCTTTGTTTTATGTGAGAGTTGTGTTTTAAGGGAAACCTTGGTTTAATATCTGCTGAAAGCAAAAAGACAACACAAGTGGCCTGAAGAGTAGTATAAGGGGAGCACCTCATAATTTAAAAGGAGTTAGAGCGTTAGAATTGAAATGTGTAATTATGAGTGGTAGAGTAAAAATCAGTCAGTCATGGTGTGAGAAGAGGGCTACGCAACAGAAGAATGAGCACTAACTTTTGTTTTAATTCCATGAATACTTATACAGGTAACTATTTGAAAAATCTGGATTTTAGATCTACTGATGTAATATTTTATGTAAGTCAGAATCCAATAAAAAAATTGTGGTGACAATATACTCCTAACTGAGCAGATATAAACTCATTTGCTAGGATAAAGAAAACAAGTAGTTATGCTTTTGCATCCTATCGGGGAAATGCTTTTTTTTTTCTTTTGGTTGCTTTTTGCTATCCTTATAATTCCTTAAAGCATATGTAATGTGCTATTGTCAGGGTTTCCAAACTGTGGTAGGCCTGTTGCTGGTGATGAACCATCTGCTTCCAAGAGTATGTGATTTTCATTTGAATGTCTTCTGTGCATAGGGGGGGATCAGCACTTACTTGGGAAGCACTTCTACTGCCACAGGCAGTCTTGGAGCAAATTATGTTGGGGAACCTCCTTATCAAGATATTTCCAGAAGCCAACAAAATTTCAAGCTGAGACTTGCAACTAATGGAAAAGCCATCCCTTCTCATAAATCAAATTCTACTGCTTCTTAAACAGGGATATTGGCATTAAGGCATTTCTCTCTTAATCTTAAAGTATGTGATTTAATGATACTGCATACACAAAGTTTGTTTTCAGATACTAAATGTGTAAATAGTAAATGTTGATGTATTTAATTAGTCTGATCCAGAAGAATATTTTCAGTACTAGATTGACAATTTGTTTAGCTCTACTGCCTTAGTATAGCCACGTTAATCACGTACCTCTTGGACCTGAGTCATCTGAGTGAAATTTGATGTTAATTGCTGTGTCAACATGTGCATGGTACTGATGCTGTCCATGCTTACTATACTTACCATGCCTTTAATTGAATGTTTTAATTTTCTGTTAAAGCCTTATATTCAGCTTCTCCATTCTTCTCTCTTTTTTCTGTGTGTACTAGGTTTTATTGGCTGATTAACTTAAATTCAGCAGTTGTCTTTGTCAGCATTTCTTACATCCAGCAGTCTGTGGCCAGGAACCTTGGTTTCCTTATCCCATTTGTGTCTGTGCTTATGGCTATGATCACAATTCACATGGTGCGTGGTGAAATGATTTACAAACCCAAAACAGGTAAGAGTCAACTATATCTTAGGAAATATCTTTAGAGATTATTTTTACAGAAGAGATCGACTTGCATATCTAAGTGAGTTCTTCCACAACACTGCCCTGTTTAGTTGGAGATACTTGGGTTTAGCTCTAAAAGGTTTGTGTGTAAGAGATGACGTCCATCCTCTGTAAAGATAGACCTGGAGATTCTGGATAGCCTGAAAAAGCGGAAAGCAGGCTCTGGTAAAGTTATGTACATTTTCTGTCATGTCAAGATACGTCAACGCATTTGCCTGTGCAGGAAGGGGTATCATATGCATGCAACTGGTGGACTTTATTTTGCCATGTTTGTTTCAACCTATGTCCAGCATGTTTTGATCAGTTGAAGCAAAGTTCATGCCTATGCTAAGGTACCAAGCACACTTATGTTTTCTCCCTTAAGTGTGCTCCTTTGCTTCACCTGAACACAAACCTGAGCAGCCAAGCAGTGTGGTTGGTCAGCTAAACAGGCATGTGCACTGGTAGCAAAGTTGTTCTGGAATGCCTTTATCTTGCGGTGTCTGATGCTTATTGTTATTTCAAAGTGCTTCCTTATACAACATCAAGTGTTTTTACACATTTGAAAATCACTAGAAATACTGAATAGCTCTAAATAGTTCCTGTGAAGACTGTGGAGATATTTTATAACAGAACTTCTTACACTTCTGTGGCCTCACTAGTTAGTACCTGAGCTCTCCATAATCCTTTGATGGCAACTACCCCTCTCCATTGACCAAGCACAGAAATGTAAGTGGTGCCTAGGTGACTTGAATAAGGCTGTAAATGCCCAAACCTAGCTATTCTAGTTTCAATAGAAACCAGAAACTGAAAGCAAGTTGTCATATGGGGGGTCGGACTAGATAACCTTTGAAGGTCCCTTCCGGCCCAGATGATTCTATGATTTTAGTCTTCATGTTAAATATAGTCTAAGCAAAAATATATTAGCAGTGAGGGAATGAATGTATAAATCAAGTGCCTAGGAATATCATAGTGAGGACGTCACTAGAGAGGTTTATTCAAAAAGAATAGTGCCAAAGAAACACGTCCCCTCCACAGCACCTCAAAATATCTTGATAATAATGCAACACAGCATCAAATTAACCAGCTTCTTATGGAGAAGGGGGCTCACTACAAGTTTTACAACCTGAGATAGTAAAAAGATTCTTTAGTATCCAGCCCTGAGCTGGGCTATTTCCTATGGATTAAATTTGTAGTTTATAATCTAACTAGTTTAATTCTATGAAGTGGAATAACATAAATTTATAGATTATGTCTGTCTTGGCCATCAACAAAACTAGCACTGTTTTGTATCAAGTGGCTTTTTTCCTGTCTTTGGAGAATGCTGATCTAAACATTGATATCTGCAAATTTTTTGTACCTTCCTGTGAGATGATGAAATTGGGAAGTCTTCAGAATGATAATTCAAATCCATAGATGACCTTAAATGATTTTTATATATGCTGCCTTTTTTATTTTAAGATAACTCTTCAAATATGGATCATGCATTCAATTATGTTTAGCTGTCAAGCACGGACTTAATTTGCATTTCTTCCCACTGCTGTAATTTTGAGGACTGGCAGGTGACCAAAGATGAAGAAAAAATGTGTATCTACCATCTAGGGTGCAATGTAGGCTTTTTATTGTAATTAAGTATCATAGATATTCATGATTAGATCAAGGTCAAAGTAGCAGAACATTAGAGCCAATGACTGAATATAAAGGAGAAGGTAAATCGCTTCCTGAAAGTTGCAATTTTATGTCTGTATGGACAGATTTTTGAAAATATTTTTTAAGAAAACATTAGAAATACAAGTGTAGAGTATGTGCTGTTGATATACACAGTGTGCACTGATATAAATGTGCTTTTAAATGTCTCTTACAGCTGATCAGATTTATTATCTGAAGAATTACAGAAAACTACTGTAGGGTTCTGTGGGTTTTATTTCTTTTCTTTTAAAGAAGGGATGAGATACTTACTCTAACTACATCATTGGCAAAATCCTCCTGATATTGATTAGGTCTATGTATCATTCAAGTTGCTTTTTGAACTATAACTTCAAGCAGCTTTAGCTTCCCAGTTTACTAGATTTTGTAATCTGCTGGAATTCCATGCTGAGAAACACAGCTAAATAATGTATATGTCTGGTTTTGCCTCATACAAAATGTTTCCTAGGTAGTTGACTGAAATTAAATTGAAGAAGGCCTTTAGCTGATCCATTAGGAAAGGCAAGGAAATGTCAGGATTTGTTGTCTATCTTAATCTTTTTTTTTCCATAAGAGTAAGAAAGCAGAGTCTGGCCAACATATTCAATTCTGAAGGAGAGGAGATGGCCATGACCATCTTGGAAACTGTCAGGTACATCAGCTCACTGCCATGTTGTTGCTTTGTTGACCTGTCTGCCAGCCTTGTTGTAGGACACCCTGTGCATCTTTTCATTTTGACACTGACTGAGTTTAAGCCCTTGTAAATCAGTAGCACCACATTACTGCTTTTCATTCCTTCTTTGTGTATGTCCAGCCTCCAGTGTAGGGCAAAGCAAAAGATTATCACTTCTCTGTATAAAACATGTAATTACTAGCTCCACCAATGAGTTGAGCTCATACTGTCTTTTGTGTTACGTTTTTTTTAAACATCTGAAAATAACCCAACTTTGACAAAAGCCCCAATTCTCACTTGTTTTCTGGTTAGCTTCTTAGTCAAGTTGCTCTGGAAGTCTGCAGATTTTTCTTTTAGTCTTCAGATTTAGTCAAGATCCTAAACTTAAAAATCATTTACAATGAGTGGTAAGAATAGTTGCCTAATATAGTCATACAGAACAATAAAAAACAGTACCAACTGTCTGTGTTTGCAAGCTTGGATATATTATTTCAGATTTTAGTCAGTAGTGTCAACAGTCTAAAGGCTAATGCTAAATAGCCAGAGTTTTTAGTGTTAAGTCATCTATTAAAATGTCCTTTCTTAGTACTGTTAGCAAGTGCTTCCCATAGGCGTCAATGAAAATAATTTCCATACCAGGGATACATTTTCTCTCTGCGGTTTTAGTTATCCTTAGTTTTGGAAAGTGTTTATTTATAGATACCCAAGTTTTTGTAGTGCTTCCACACTCTCAGAAAAGCAGAGAAGTACTATCAGCCCTATTTGCATGGATGGCAACTCACCAAAGGGAAATGAATCTGCATTATTCCCAAGCCTGGAGCTAACAGTTTTGTCCTTGTTTTACTTTCATTTCCTCTAAGTCTGAGAACCAAGTTAGCAATTCCTGAACCCAGTAACCAGTGAACAAGTTTTAATATGCCAAATACTAGATTGGAAACTTCTACTCTGCCACAGCATGCTACTTGGAAGTCCTGAGATAATATTTCTGGCATTGAAATGCATCCACGACAGTGCTCTTGTCTCATCAGCCCTCTTTTGAGCTCCCTTGCCTGCCCTTCCCTTGCTGCTGGGCTTCAGCAGATATGCAATATTTCAGTCCTGTCTTGAATTGAAAACTAACCTCATTCAATCAATACAAAGTGAAAGCAAAGGAGAGTAATACTTTACCTGCTCAACCACAGCAACAAATAGTTGTGGTGTGTTAAATAACTGGTAGCAAAAGGCACTTCTCTGTGGATGTTGGGCTGGATTGCTTCTGTAACGATTAAATTGTGAACCAACTAGCTTTCCAAAAGGAATGTTTTGGAACAAAGCCAGAGAGTTATTGCCTTCCCCCTCCTCAAAAAGATGTAAAGGTGAATATATCAGGTTGTATTTTCCCTCCCAAAGTGTTTTGTCTTGTTTATTTTGGCAGCAGGTATAATCATACCAATGTCTAATGTCTCTGTTTGCAGACAGTTCCCTGCTGACGACTTTTGGGGTGATTGCTAGTGCACTGAAAACATGGTGTGTGCGATATCGTTACTTTAGCGGAGGCATCACAAACTGGCTGGATCATGCCAAGGAAAACTATGGTGGTCAGTACAGTGAGACTCAGGTGGAAAGCACAAAGTCACTTGCCAGGCTCTTCCCATTGTTTGCTTTCCAAATTCTATACAGAGCATGTATTATGCAGGTGAGTACACACTTTTAAATAAAAAATCTTGAAATATACTATGACGTATGTTTACTACTATGCCTCTAGCAGTGTTTTTTTTAACTGTTGCTTTACCAGTGGAGCAACCTTGCAGAGTAGTTTTAATTATCTGAGAATATACCTTGCTGTTTCCTCTCCTCTCATCAAATAAGTAAAATTGACTTCTTCAAGACTCATTAAAGAGCTTGTGTGGCTGCTCGTTACTCATTTCTCTGAACACTTACTGGCTGAAACATCTAGTGCTAGAGTCCTGTGCACCTTACACTGCCATATTACAGTTATCAGAGACTCAGGCTCAGCATTTTTCTGAAAAAAATTTAATTTTCCCATTTCTTAAACGTTCACTCTCACTCACTTTTGGGGAGAGGTAGAAAATCTTTATTTGTACTTTTGGGTGCGTATTTCCCCTACTGTTCTGATGGGATTATGTGGCTGGTGTACACTGGAAATGGGTGAGTTTCCATTTGTATAAAGAAGCAATCTTTTCAGAGCCTCTCTATTAGGCTATGTGGCTCTTTCCACTTCTGAGTGCATGCATGTTATATAAATGTAAATCTGTCAAGAAGAAGCTACTTAAGCTGACGTGATTCCTTCAGATTCATTTCTGTCCGGATGATCTTGGCTAAGCAGGAGTTTGCGGTAGCTTACCCTTTGGCAACTAGAATAACAAATATATGAGCTGGCTCAGAAATTCATTTTTACATGTTGGTGTTAAAATGCTGCTTAAGGAAATTCTTAAAAATTTGTAGTATATACTGCTTTATTGACACTCCCTCTTGCCATCATCCTACATTCCCATCTGTCTGCCTCCTCCTTTCTCCTCTTCCTCTCTGCGTCACCCAAAAGCACAAAAATCCCAAGCAAAGAAACAAAAATAAACAAATCCAAACCAGCAAACTCACACAAATGGCCAAGGCTATGACCAGATGAAAATGAACCAGATATCATTAGTTGGAGTTGTAATAATCAGGTACATATCTAGAAAAGGTAAAAGTATTTGCACTACTGAAAGAGATGACTTTTATTCCTTTAGCAGAAGTTCCAGTAAGTTTAAGGCTTTTCCTTAGACTCGGCGATAGATCAGTATCTTTTTTTGTAAAGATTAATAGTGTTTTCTCCATATTAAGTTAACAGCTTTCAGTGCCTATGATTCATGTTGATGATATTTAAACTCCTATTAACAAGTCAATTTTGATTTGCAATAGGCAGTGGACAGAAGGAACCAACAAAATTTGGCTCAGTTTTGATCTTTCATGGCTCTGTTGCCATTTATTCACCCTTTTGCTATTTATGTCCTCCTTTGGAGGTAGAATTTAGGTGAAAAATATTCTTATGGAGAGCTAGCATTTGAGTAATTCTTTAGCACTGAACAGACTCCCAGTGAGTAGGGTTGACTGTAATCACTGATGAGAAACCCTACATGAACTCAGTTATTAACCATACAATAATTTTCAGACAGCTATAAAGCTGTAATATTCTGCCTGGATTTGGCATTGCCAATCACTTTGAAGAGCCTTACAGAATCTTGGAGGTATCCAGAACTCTCTCTTGAAATAGAAGTAAAGAAACCAGATCTACATCCAGCTCTGTCATGACTTCATCCTGAATTGCTCAAATTACCACTCTTTTTTTTTTTCCCCATCTATCTGTAAATCAGAGTGGATTATAACTCCCTGCTGAACGTGAACTTGCAATGCTTACTTAATCGAGCTTTCTCAAAAAACTCTGAAAAAATCTGTTGGTGGAAACCATTCCGATATTATTTTTTTTCTAATAAACCCAACAGATCTTCTGTAGAGCCTCACACAAGCAGGAGGAGTTATTTGCTCTTGAAGTGAGAGACAGTCTTATAAATCTACTTAATTTCATACTCTGACAGTCATTGGTGGGTTTCTCATCTGATTATTCTTTTTTCTGTTTTCAATTCCCAGAAGTAAAAGGAAACCCTCTATATAGCTGCTAAGAATGTCAGTTACATTAGGCTGGTTCTAAGACTCAGGCCAAATCCTGGTTCCCTGTAGTTTTTAAAGCCATGGGCTGGCAAGAGGGTCTTAAAAATGATTCCCACCTTGAGCACACAATCAGATGTTCAAAATAACTCTGCATCTTGCTATTCTAAAATACTGTTCTGGTAAACAGTGTCTATGAGAAGTGACTAAAGTACTAGGCAGAACGGTTTAGTATTTTGGCTGGTAGCTCTAACTAGGGATGATCAAATAAACTCATGGGCTGCTGCTTAGATATGTTAAAACCCAGGAGCACGTAAAATTGCTGGAATATAACATTTTCCTTCTGAGAATGAGAACGTTGTTATTTGAAGGGCTTTCATCATGAACGATCATTCCTTTTGGCCAGCAGGTATTTGATTTACTGTGACTTCTCCAGAAGGAAAAGAGTTGGTGAAGTTTCCCAATATAGTAAAAAGCTTATCTATGAAAGGTACCTGGTATACTAATGGAGAGGGGTCTTATTCTTCAACACAGATTCCTTCAGGATACTATCTCCAAACCATGAACTCCAACTTGCACTTCAGTGGATTTGTCTTGCCAGTTGCAGCAATGAATGTGATAAGCATCGTGCCACTACTGATTCTTGTTCCTATCTTGGAATGCATTAACTCGTATCTGTTTAGTTCCAAGGACACTGGACATTCTCCAACAATTTACATTGGTATGTGTAAAGTACATCTGTTTATGCAGGTTTTTATATATATATTCTGTTTTTGAAAGAGAAACCACAGTGGGTGATGGATGATCCTATACAATTATTTCTGACTATAAATACTAAGATGGACTTGTTTTGGGATGACACTGAGGTGAATGTTTCAAATGAATTGTGGAAAAGACAGTCTTGAAACAATATACTAGATGTAAAGATAAAATGGATAGCTTTTGTTTAGGATGGAGATTGAGGCTCTTCTGACAAAAAATTTTGAGACACACTGATGAATAACTTGGAATCATCCTAAGGAATTGGTGAGAGAAACCACACTAACCTTTTAAACTTAAGACTTACACTGACTTGGTTCTTTTCTATATTGTTTATCAATTAATTTTTGGAAAGTTAACTTACTTTGGAAGTTCTCTTTGGGGGGATGGGAGAGTCCCTCAATTGCTCTTATACTGGAGAAACATTCTATTGCTCAAAATTATGTTTGGTTTAATATAACTAGGTTATGAATAAAGGCTTTGTTTTCTTACATCTTTATGCTATAGCTGCATCAACATTCTGATTGCAGCTCAGAAGAGTGAAATTGTATTATCGCTAGTATAGTTATTTTCAGTTTCACTTGGGCTGAAATAAAAGTATTTGGTTTAATTCTGTGTCTGCAATAGGTGTTTTTAGGACTGGTAAGCAAAAGAAAACATACAGCTAGCTATGTAAAACAAATGCATGTGTATCACCGGATTGCAGTTCCCATTGAACAGGCTGAACATTTCACAGGCAGAAGGTTACTTGGAGAGGTACAGCGTTCCTCTCTAGCATTAAAATTTTCATTTGAGTATCTAGTATGCGATAAATGTCCAGGTGCTTAGTAGTTTTATTTATTATAATCCTAAACTGAACATACCTTGTTGTACGCTCACTTAAAGAAAAGAGGAGCCTACAGAGGTGGAGTATGATCTCTTTCTCACAGATGTGGTACAAGAAGTCTTCTCTATTGTGAATCCCAGTGTTTTCAACAGTAAGGGTTGTAAACACAGGCTTGCAGATTGGTGCTCATTTCAGAGAGATTTATAGCCTGGAAAGTAATGATGGCTTTAGTAGGGGTTGGGCCTCCTTCCATTTTGGTTTGTTTTGGTTTTTTTCCCCAACACCCACTCTGCCCCCCACGCCCCCAACCCTCTTATGTATTAGGATCTGGAGGAATCCTCTGCAACCTTCTTCTGATATCAGCTACATCTAGTACCACCAGAAAAGCAGATTCCATTCTGTATGCTCTTAAAACTACTCTCTTTCCTAGATACTATCGTTAAACCTCCTACAGTTTTTATCTTCCAGCCTGAATTACAAACCTCAGACAAAAATATTTATAAACGACTATTTTCTCAGTGTGCTACTATTAATTCAGTGCCCCATGGCAAGCAGCACAGTGAGTACTGACACACACAGAGGTATTAATCTGACTAAATTAGCCTAATTAAGAGTGTTATTAAGTTTTATACAAACCAGATGCATATAACGCAGCAGGTTGCAATTACCCTAGTTTTTAAAATAACATCTGCATTAAAACACAAAAAGCACATTCAGATAATAATTTTCCTTAAAAACATGTAAATTTCAAGTTAGTATTAATGTTCTATCCTGTTATGTTCAACAGCAGTAGAATATATGCAGTGGTTTATTCTTAATAGCTTCATTTATTAAAATAGCCTCCTGTTAGGGGTGATAAATTACCTGAGGCATAAAAATACCTATGAGTACAGGCGATGGCTTTAGATATCCAAGTATATGACTGCACCTGCAAATATGGTAGACCTCTAAGTGCCAATATGTTTGCCAACAGTTAATTAGGTTCCAAATTATTTTCAGGAACAAAATTGAAAGCATAAATAGACTGTTGGTGTTAAGCCAGCCTATAACTATATTTTAATTCAAGTCTTGTAAGAGGAAGAAATTTAAATAGGGTTCTGGAAATTTTCAATACGTTAAGAATAACAATTTTAAAGGATGAACAATATAGACAACGTTGAACTGAAATATCTGATTGCTCTGTAATAAGGATCTGCATGAAAATTACAATCTGTTACTTTCTCTATAGTTGTTGGTTTATTTGTAAATTAGGTATTATCTAAAAAACATTAAAATCTTAAAGTGAATTTAGATTGTCACAAATATATTGAGTATCTGGACCACTTTATGAAAAATATGAGTATTTAGTAGTCTTAGAGGATTTCCACTTTTGTAATTGTTTTGGTTTGTGGTTTTGCTTGGTTGGGTTTTTTTTAATATATCTTATGCTACTTGATTTAACCAATAGTATAGAAAATTCAGCAGATAACTGAAGGTGTGCATCTGTAGTTGTCTGCCAGCTACAGGCAAGAGGCTCTAGCTGAAGTATCCGAGCAACAGAAGTTCTTGCTCTAATATTCTTAATGTCTGATTATACTGAAATGTCTTAAGCCTTGGATTTACTCCGTCCTAGGGTGATGTGTGGAACAGCTCTCTGTACAGTACACAAAAGCAAGCCTCCAGTCCAATGTTTGTTTCAAGTGATTTAGGAGTTGATGATGACTATTTCTCCCTAAAAGATGCTCTAGTTTGAACAGGTATTAATTTCAAGAAAGCTTTTTGACCTGTTTTATGCAGGATGTGAGATCAGGTAATCGCAAAGGTCCAATACAACCTTAGTCTCTAGATAATATAAATAACCTTGTTCTAGAATCAGCCCCAAGTGGTCCTAAAATAGCCTGTTCTCCTGTAAAATCAAAGCCTCAAATGGTCACTCCAAACTGCTTGTTTTAAAGAGGACTAAATGGAGAAGAGGTAGGAGGAGAACCAAGTCTCCAAGGGTCTCAATTTCTTCCTTTCCCACATAATGTCTTAAAAGAAATATTGCAATTGCTGGGCATTCAGAGGTTACTTTTTCTGAAATATTTTGGCTTTTAGTAAGGAAAATGCTTAAAATGTAGCACTGTGTAGTAATATTGAACTGCTTGAGGTTTCTTTAGTACTAACATAATTTTTCACAATGAGAACTCTTGCTTTGGTAGATTACAAGAAGCTCCTTGAGGGCTTTATATCTGGCCTTGATGAGGTGCATTGGCTAGAAAATACTGTTGAATTCCTTCCTATCATCCATTTCCAAGCAATAATTCATTGATGCTCTTATTAAGCACTAGAGAGGCCTTAACATCAAAACAACTTCCAAGCCTCAGGTTAGTCAGGGGGGAGGGTATTTAAAGTTGTGAGAACGCAGGAAAACTCTGCTGGTGGAAGGGTGTGAGAGATGCTGCTGAGACACATGACGATGCAAGAAACAGATGCATGCAAAAATATCATAAGGCTAAAGCTACTTAGTTTAATGAGTTTGCTGCTTCTCCTGCCCTGACACCCAAACACACAGACTTTATATATGTTACAAATATAATATGAAACAAAAGCCTTTGACTGTTGATATCAAATCTAGTATGTGCAACAATTTCCAGTCATGAAGTGAGAAGAGGCTTTGTAAGATGTAGTCCAGGTATTTGAGCCAAAGCTGTCAAAAGAAGCCTAATTCTCATACCTGTAGTTACATTATCGCTTAGAAATGCTGAAGAATCACAAACTTAGTCAAAATCAATGGGACCTCAAAATAACAGAAATATAAATGTTTCTAGTTCAGGGGGCTCACTTGAAAACTTTGCATTCTTTGTGTTTTTCTGTTCCAAGAGGCTACAACCATTTACTCTGTCAACATCAAGAAATAGAAAATAACACATTTAAATAGTATCCTCTATGTGATGTATGATGAAGTCTATGGTATTTAAAAATACATCTGAGTTTACCAGAAGCCTCTTTTGCATCATGAGGCTAAATGTGTTGGGGTTCTTCTGCCCTGTGAGATCATGCAGTACTTGTACTTGTGTCTTTATCACTGAGGCAGGTGGTAAGACTCCTCACATTGCACGTGCAGTAATATATATATAGATATTTTGAACTGTGTTGTGGCTCCAGTGTACTATGGATCACGCAGTGATACTTTTTTCAGGTCAACTGAAGAAGGCAGGAGGCAACTGTAGTCCAATGGCTTATGTGTCAGCGTTTAGAAAGCAGAAGACTATCTCTTCCTGTAATGCAGCCTGTCTCATCCTAAAATGTTAAACAGTCTAGCAAATGTGCTATCCAACAAACTTTCAAAAGTAGTTTAAAAGAACTCTATAATGGAGGGAAAGGGGAAAATGTAGGAATGCTTGGTCTCCTGAGGTGGGATCTTTAGTGGTGATCTTTCTGTCCCACATGTTATTGCCTGCAGCCTTAGAAACACAGTACTTCAGCTGCCTGCACCTTTTTTTTTATAGAAAGCAAATGGGTAAAGCATATGGTTTATATGTATATTTCAGAATTGTATTGCTGCTTGAATAAGAGAATTTTCTCCCTGATTGGCAGTCTTATTCCAACCCAATCTCATATGATACCTGGAAGGGCTGCCGACTTTTCTTTTCCTTTCTTACATCCCTTAATCTTCATAAAAAGTAATTCTTTGTGACTTTGCTCTTCAGAAGAGTTTTTCCTCTCTCCTTCGTTCTGCATCCCTAAATTCTTTCTGTGTTGAGCTGGTGTCCCTTTGCCATACATTTAGAGTTAGACTTGTGGTGTAGCAAGTACTTTTTGTCCATGTTTGTGTTGAGAGGGTGTATTGTGGGGAGGAAGGAGGGGCAGCTTCTTTTACATCTCCTGGGTCACTGCTTCATTTAAATGCATGATAATGCTGTGACTACAAGCTTGATGAATACTCTGTGCTCTTTACCCAGTTGTAGGTCAGTTGTCTGCTGCACTTTCCGTGATGGTTGCTGGCTTCTCTGAAATACACCGAAAGCATTTCCCTCAGGTGGAGCAGACGCTTTCTGAGGAGGTTCTCCTGGTCTCCTCCATGCCTTGCTTTCACTTGGCTCCTCAGTACATCCTACTTGGAGTGGCTGAAGCCTTGGTAACTCCCTCCTGTGAGTAAAACCTAATAGGCAAAAGCAAGGCAATAGGCAAAATCTCCTGATTTGCAGAGAATGATATCAGCTTCCTAAAAATAATTACCATCATCTGATATTTTATCCCTGGCTCTCTTCCATGGGCTTAATGAGCAGATTTGTGCTTTACCTGCTTCAGAGTAGCATAATTTGCCTTGCTGGCTGTAACTCAAAGGGAGCATTGTTCCAGATTAACTGGAAAGTGACACAGCCCAGTCAGGTCCCTGGGGTCCCCACCGTGCAGTTGGGGGATGACCAGAGCGGTGGGATTCTGGGCTTGGATGCACAACTCAAGCTAAACCTGCTTCAGGCAAGGGCTGGATGGGATGAGCTCCTGAGGTCCCTTCTGACCTGAACTCTTCTGTGATGATTTTCTTGAGCCGGAACAAATGTGTGCATGGCAGCTGAGCTGTGGTTACGGTGTGTGAGTGCTCTTTAGGCCACAGTCAAAGGAAGGTGAAGCGATTTGGCTTATTCCTTTTCATTTGTGGACATAGCTAATAGAATTACTACGCATTTCTCACTGACACAGAGCTTGCGTGGGCAAGTAACACAAGTCAACTGACAGGCTAACCTGGAGAATGTTTTAGGTAGATGCAGTATTTTTGTTTGTGCTCCAATCAGAACATGCCTGCACAGAGCATCATGCCTTAGCTTGTGGCATGGAGCCAGAGATAAATGCTCCTGCTTGGCAGAGCAGAGGCAGGGCTTCGCTCACACCTGCCATCCATAAATTATGTAGACACGCTTTTGATTGTGAGTCTGAACCTTCCCTTCCTTCCGTAACTTCCCTTTCCAAACCTACGCTGACGTTCCCGAGGCTTATTTTCTTCTGAGGAGCATGCAGAGTGCAGTGTTTGACCTTGCAGAGCTTAAAAAAATAATGTTAGTATTACAAAAATAATCTAATCAACATTCACTTAGAGACAGGGGTAAAGTAATTGACTAGCTGATCTCTGCAGGCATTTAATTCTACAGGTTGAGTGTCTGTTGTTCCAGTACAACCCCAGAAATGTTCAGATTTTTACATAAGAGCAGGGAATAACTTCAGTGTCTCAGCTTCGCTCTTACACTCTAAGACTACTGAAAGCTGTGGGTCACGGTCTGTCACTAAAAAGGTAATTTTCCCCAGTTTTAAATACTTAGTGCTTTCATAATGCCTCTTCATCCGATAGCTCTCAAGCACTTAACTGAGACAGGTTTTCAGGCAAGTAATGTGGTTTCTAGGTTACAGGCTAAGTGTAACTGAAAACTGTGACCTTCTCTGTTTAGCTTAACAAAAAAATCCCGTTAGGAGGTGGCTTGCTTACAGTCTTCTCATGCAGAAGCATGAGAAGAATATTGCTGGTAGAATAAGGCTTTTTAATCTAGCACGCTGGGACACAACAGAAGTTCAATGACTTGGAAGATGACATTAGCCTTTAGAAAAGAAATAAAGCTCCATCTTGGGTTTGTTGGTTTTGGTTTGGTTTTTTAAATCGTTTTAAAGGACTGTGATTAGAATTTCTTAGGAATAAAAGTTGTCTTCCCCATTTAAATAAAGATGAAGCATCCTGCTAAAAGCTGCAGTTACAGGTGCTATTAAAGAACCCAGGCGAATGGATCTAAGTCTGAATTTGAGATTTGCGTGTAGAAAACTAGGTACCTAAAATATTAAGTTACTGCTGTAGTTGATGGGGATGCAGGCCTCCAGTCACTTGCCCACCCGTAAGTTTCTGACACCATTTGTCATGGTGTATCTAGGCAAAGCAGGCTCTTCACAGTACCTGTGTGTCCTCCAGCTGCTGATGGAGAAGAACATGGTTTTCCCCATAGGTCTTGCACCTTATCAGACAGCCCCGTGCAGATGGCTAAGGTGCACTGAAGCATTTCAGGCAGCACTGGGCATCTGTATTCAGGCTGCTAAACTGAGCTCTAGGTTTCTACTTCAATTTGAACTGAATTGCTGTTCAGGAACCATTCAGTGGATCTCCCTGGATGGTAATGACAGCCTAGACACTTAAATAGTTGTTTCACCTTTCCTGACATTTTACTGCCTTTGTTATGCAAAAGGTCAAATTCAATTATCATAATAATTTACTTGACCTGAAAGTACATGATCCAAGTTGAAGACAGAAATGTTCACACTTGTAATCAGAGGAAAGAGAGGAGATATCTCTTTTCTGAAGTGCTTGGTTAGAGGAGACAGATTTGGCATATTGAACTCTTTATCTACATTTGAGCCCTGATACTTACAGTTGTGTTTATACAATATATTTCATTATCTTGTTGATAGGATTTTTGTATAATCATCTGCTTCAGGTGATGTGAGCATCTCTTAGAATAATACCAGCATTTAATATTTGCCTAGCACTGAGGCAGTCCTTAAAAAAACAAAATAAAACAACGATAAAATAATTGCTCTCCTCCACCACGTTAGAGTGTAAGATCTCAGAAGCTTCTGACAGCTTGAATTTGTAACCCTTGCTTGGTTTCTACTAGGAAATTACTCTTTTAAAGCCCAATGACTTAAAAGGACCAAAAAAAAAATCTCCCCAAAAAGCCACAAGACCCCAAAACCCTACCCAAAGATACTGCTACAAAAACAAAACAAAACAAACAAAAAAAAACTAACAAAGATCAGAACTCCATCTTGTGGGACAATATTAGTAGGTATTTTCTCCCACTGTGAGTGAGATGGCTGGTGAAGGGAAGCCAGCCTGCTGGCCACAGCAGCTTGTGTTAGGCTGCCAGTGTCCCCGCCGTGCCTGCTGCACTGTGACTGCTTTACCCTACAAAGGGTGAGCAGCTTTTGCTGAAGTGCTGTGAGGATCTCATCTGCCCACCAACGTGTCTCTCGGAGCGCTTCAGAAATGGGGAAGCTTGGTAACAAATAGCTCTGTTAGTTAAAGGATATATTGGGGATCGCTTCGCCCACCGATGGCATGCAATAGTCCCCAGGGTGGAATGCAGCAGCTGCTTGATAGTTCACAGCAGCACGGTGGGAGAAGCAAGGGATGGAGTATGCAGTTGAAACAGCAGGGGTAATTTAGGTAAGTAGGACGCAATTACCCAAGCTGAATTTGGCCATGATGCATGTTTTGCACCCTGGCTTTTAAAAGGGAGAAATAACCAAAAACTTCTTAGGCTCTTAGCGGTTCAAATTAGCTAGGACACTGACTGTACAATGTTTCAGACTGTGCTGTTGCATCTACAGATGGTGTCCTGGGCTCACCTACTTTCTCTTGCCCTCGGGCTTTTGGTTCCTATTGTGAATAAGGAGAAAACACTGCCCGTGGTATTTTTTTTTCTTTAATATGTTTTCAAAGCTCTCATTTAGACATCCAAATTAAAAAGGGTGGAAGCTGATGATTGCAAAGTTCCATTTGTATTCAGAGATGCTTCAGGCAACTCAGCATCCAAATAGGATCCTTCTAATGACAAGTTTCTCAAGCTGGAGGTCATTCAAACTCAACTAATAAGGCAAGCTGGGGGACACTGGGGCTTGGAGAACAAGTGTGGATGAGGGCTTAAGGTGTGAAATTGGGAAACAAGGTTTTGATAACCAGGTAAAGGTACTCAAAAGGAATAGCTGTTATATAGACTTACTGCTACTGGAACCTAGTTTAGCCAAACTACAACTGGTGGGATTACTTATAGTCATCAATGCTACAGTGGCTTGCTACAGGTCCCCCTCGCCACCACAGCTGTTGCTTCTTCTTAGTCTGCTTAGTCTTCTGGCAAGAAAGTGAAGAACAATGTCTTTTAAAATTAGCTAGTGACTCTGGGGGAAAAGGAGCGTTGTCCAGCCTTAAGTTAAAGCAAGGTAACTGCCCAAGTGAAGGGAGAACTCTGGATTTTGGAAGTATTTACTAGTGGCCATGCTGCATTGGCTCTGGCATAGCAGGTCCTGTTGTCCTACAGTTAAATATCACATCTGCTGGCTGCGGTGGTGGTTCTCTTGTCTTGCTGTGCCTGAGGTTTTAAAAGGTGAAAGCAACTGTCTGGGTGAAAGATTTTTATGTGCTTGTGGAATATCGATAGCTGTATGTAGGATGGTTTGTTACGGAGATTCATTTAAACAATTTAAACAGTATGTACCCTATTAATGAAGGATTAACATATGTGGCTGCCCTTTTGCAGCAAGTGTAGTCTCTAAAATATGGACTGCCCATGTTACAGACATGTCTGTCTTCTACATTCATTTACTTTTTACCTTTTTTTTTAACATGCAACTGTATCTGCTTCCTTTCTAAGGTTCCTTACTGTCATTCTGGCTTGTGCCAGAAAGAATTAGAGGGATTTCCATGCATTTTTTAACTCTCTTTAATGGAGCTGGCTGCTTTATAGGGGCTTTCTTTGTTCAGACAACCCACGCAGGCACTCAAGGTAAGCATATGCTCATGACCGGTATTCCTGAGCAGTTTTCTAATACTATTGATTTGGAGAATTAGGCAGCAGAATTAAAGGGGATGCCAAAGTTTTATTGATTTGCTCTCACAATTAAGATGGAATTAAGATAGGAAATAGCCTTCCAGCTGTATTCATCCAATTTTAATGAGTCATCTTAGTTTTGATAGGTGGAGTAATTAGAGGATGGCATCTTGCAGGAAGCCCTCACCTCCAATCTCTGTACTTCTGTTCTGGAAGACAAGAAAATAAATTGGAAAATAAAAAGGAAGCACCTTTTTTTGTTCTTGAAGAAGTATGTTCATGTTAGCCATGCTTACGTGGAAGCCTCTGGCCATGAGAGCAATATTAGTGCTTCAAAGAATGGAGAACATGCCTTTCTCTCTGTTCCACAGTGTCATAGGGGAAAGGAGGCTGGATTGAGTCTTTCAAAGTTGTCTAGGGAATTTGTTCCCCTAGACCCACTACTTCTGTCTTGCCTTCTTTACACCTGTCCCTTTGCCCAGCTACTGGAAGGACCAGGTTCTGTGACAACATGGTCTCACTGTGGTTTTACCCTTTTGCAGATGAATACTGCAATTGCCAGAGAACTTACAGTTTCAAAAGGAGTTATTTCAGATTCAGCCTGTTGAGGAGTATTTAGTGTAAGTCCTGAACTGGAGATTTTTCTGCGTTGCTCACTTTCAAGATAGGCCAAGGGTTTCTCAAAGTCTTTTTTCTCTTCACTGATGAATCTTTGTTCAATACAGAAAAGACTTGTTTCATAAGTAAATTTATAAAGCACTTGAGTTCTTGAACCAAAGGACGGGGATCCCTTTGTTCACATCTGAAATAGTTCCACTTGCTGAAGCAGTACTTCTAAAGATGCTTTCCATTGATAAGCTTCGTTGTTACTGCGTTACAGGGAACTGCTCTCTTGTAGAGCACAGCTGCTGGCCCTAATTCACGACACCGTTGCAATTACCATGGCTGAAGAATTTTGTAACTGTTCATGGATAAGTTATGGGTTCTTCTCTTTCCTACATAAAGAAGCATGTAACTTAAAAATAAGGGGAAGGAGGTTTTCTTGAAAGTATGACAATTTTAATTCCTACTTCCAAGATCTGACTGAACAAATGGTTCTCTGACACAGAGTGCTGTTTTTAAGATAACAATTCAATTAAAATTTTATTGTGAGATATAGAAGTATCATCTAGAGATGGGTAGAACCCAGGAATGCTTACCCAAATGAATTGAGCAAAGAAGCATTAAGTACCAAGGCACCCATGGTGGAGAGCAGATCTCCCTGAATTTCCCCCGGTGGAGTAGATTGTTTTTCATTGTGTAATATGGCTTCAGTGAAACTTAACACTTCAAGAATGACTGTGTTGCTGACTATTTTTCTTCCCCTTGCCCTCCAAAGTATGGAAATTATTAATTTTTGTGAGGTTGAAAAATTTTGTTTTCGTAGAATTGACATATTTTACTGCAATTTTACTTTGGGTATAATTAAATATTTATAAAATAATTGAGCATGATGTCAGCATCAAAACATTTTGACTGTTGTGCTGCTATATATGTAATTTACTCCTTTACTTTTTTTTTTTTGCTCCTTCATATTTTTTGTACGAAGCAATAGAAGAAACCAATTTTTTGTATTTTGTTTGAAATTCAGTAGATTTTTGTCTAATTTTATATCAAGGTGATTTTTTTTTGTAAGTCTGTATGAAAACATTTAATTGACTCAGAAAAGAAAATGTTCATTGCTTGCCAGAAATACTGTTTTATCAGAGCCTTCAAATTCTTATCCTGGCTGGGACCAAAAAGCCTGGACTCTCCAAACTCTCCACAGACTGCAGTTGCCATGTTCCAACCCTTTTTTGCTCAAGATTTTTGAGCAAACTGCTAAAGTTTTCAGGCTGAACTACTCCTCACTTTTATGAAGTTGTGTGGCAAAGTTCTCTACTTAGCGTTGGAAAAAAAGGTGTAATGTCTTTATGTTGTCAGACCTGCCATTCCTGTAGATGGAATTGATCACAGTGTTGTCCTGAGTGAAAGGCACTCTTACAATTTCCAAGGAATTCAGCAACAGTCTGTATTCAGACTAAGGTGCTCTAATGGGATAAGCCCCTAAATAGAGGATGTCTTCTGCAAACTTGAAAAGCTTTAAAGAAAATACTGTGAAAAATGTTTCATGTTTGCTCTGTTGCTCTAGTTAGCTTTGTTAGATACTACTTTCCTTGTGAGTATGTAAACAACATATTATTGGGCTCTCATATTTTATTTCTAAAAATAATTGGAATCTTACTGGGAGTCTCTTTCCCAGTGTTTCCTGCTTGAATGAGATTAATTATTCGAAGTTGTCACAATTCATGCAATTCAGAGCTTGTAAATAATGGATATATTCCTGTATCTTAACTTGTGTTATAACACTCGAGACTGAAAACTTAGAGTATTCCTCTACTCATCCCAGCTATGCTTTTGTCCTACTGATTTTCCTACTTGATATGAAATGTTATATTCAAAATTCTCTTGTTCCACCTGTATCTTTTCCTAACTCTTCTGTTGTGCTTCTTTTAGTGTTCTTTGGTGTTTGTAATGAAAAACATACGATCAGAAAAATAGTATTATTTTTTTAAGTTATAAAACCTAATGGCTACTTATTGAACCTTCTGAAGAAGACAGTGCTTCAGAGAATAAAATTATGACCTATCTTAGGTCAAATAACACAAATTAAGCTTTCATTTCTCAGACTTATTTTTTTCAGCTCTGTTTAAAGAGCTTGTAAAACATTTGATACCTGGGCAATTTATGAAACTGGGCATAAAGAAAACCAACTGGAACTTTTTTTTCCTAAAAAGCTAAAGTAATTTCTATATATTGGAAGACTAAAATTCTTTCTCTTTTGCTGAAAGAAGATGATAGTGTTTAAACAATGGCTTTGTAAGATTTAAGAAGGCTTAGTGTGCGACTCTTGGGCTATAGGTGCTTTTGTCTTGTCCCAGGATTCTTGTTTCAGTAAAACCTGAGCCAAGACTATTTTGGGTTCTCCCATCTCTAAGCAATGAGACCATGTTTTCTGTGAAGTGATTCAGGATACAGCGAAGTAGATCCTCCAGTGTGTATTTTGAAGTGCTGAAGCACAGAGGGTGTTGACAAAATTAAAACACTTTTATATCCTATTTCATGTCACTAGTTTAGAATTTTATTTGGGTTTTTATTGGCAAAGTTGATCAGATATCAGTCACAGTCAAAGCTGCATTAATCATTTTTAACGCATCTAGGGAGGATGGTGTGAATATGATAAAATAAGGCTTTTTTTAAAAAATCTGACGAGTGCAAACAGATGATGGGTGACAGTGATATTTTCAGTACAAGCTGGGAAACTGCTTTCTTTTGGATCTCTTACCTCTCCTAACATTTTAACGGAAGAAGATGCAAGACAAAACCTGTCCTTCTATGCCAATCATTTCAGAATACATTTCTCTAAAAATATTAATGTAAATATGTAAGAAAGAAAGAAGGAGAAAAAAAAAAAGGTCAGAGGAAGGAAACTGCCCCAGATACAGTTTTCCTGCTTGTACTTAGAGAACTGGGGATTTTTTTGTGGGTTTGGGTTTTTTTCCCACTTTGGAGCCTTGTGTGATTTTAAATACCAAAGATGATAAAGCTAAAGGATATTTCTTGCAGTCCAGATGGTGGTGTCCACTGGTGCCTACTTAGCTAATAAGGATTAGAGGCAGACTGAGACTTTAATTTGGGTATGATTAAACTCTACATATATGTGCCCACTAACTTGATGAAATGATGGAAGGTGATACAATCCATTTTTAAAATACAAGTTAAATTTTTTTCTAAGCATAGTCTAGGTTGCAGGATAGCTGTAAAAATATGGGAATCGTACAGAATAGACTAACTTCTGGCTTGTGACTTTTGCCTTCTGTGTCTTCTCAATACTAGAATATGGTAGGGTTGTTCAATAAACAAACTGAATGCCTTCCTTTGCAACTTTGGGCTTTGTTGTAAATCCCTTGAGAGCTGCAAGGCTGCCATCACAGTAACAGGTACCTTGTGTACACTTGGATATGTCTAAGACTGCCTTACAGCCCCTTCCATATCTTCTTTCATGGCTAGGATTGCCAGTAGCTTGTTGTTGTCGGTTATCCACCAGAAGCAGCCCAGGAAAGTGTTTTTGTTCGTGTCCTAATCCCTGCTTCACCTAGTTTTCTGCCTGTGTTGGTAGGGTCAGATGTTTTCTCTTGGTGTTGTATAATATTCCTCCGTCTTGTACTACCTGAACATTTTTGACACAAAATCGATAGGACTGCAAAATGTCAGTGAAAGTTTACCAGGCCTTCTATTTCAATGACGTATGGCATAGCAGGCTTGAGGAACTGATTCTGCCCAGGCTTAATCTTCTAATTTGTTCTAAATTGGCCATGAAATGCATAACGGATTCACCTCTAACCAATAAGAAAAGGCGCTTTAAAATATACACAACTAAAGGAGACTTCTGATTCTCTGTGGTGATTCATGCTACAAAGTATTTCCATTGTTGGAATAAAAATGGAAATCAGGAGCTTGTTGTAGAAAGTTAATTCCCAGTGAGCAATTATCTATGTGACAAACCAACCTTGTAATTGGTACTTCTGTTGGCAATCTCCATAGAAAAGTAAAGGATTGACAGACTCCAAAGGCGGTGTCTTTGGGGGGAAAGCGAATTGTAAGCATATTGTATGCTGATTCAAGGATGAGAAAGTGCTGGACCCTTCAAACGCAGTAGTTGCTCAGGGTGTCTTACTCCAGCAAAACCAAACGAATTGGCCCAATAAGTTACTGATGCTCATGGCTGAGAGTAAAATTCCTGGAAGTATGAACCCCAAATCTAGTTAGCGGAGGGTGCTGGAGTCTGCAGGCAGCTTGTGGAAGATGTTAGTGGTATAAGGGGTAAAAGCATCTAAAGGGACTTTCACTGCCTGAAAAAGAGTTGATGTTTTAACACCTACAGCTGATCTCCCAAGGCTTTTTGCCAGCAGTGCAGTGAGTGTAAGTAGAAGTAAATGTAGTCCAGGTTTTACCCCTGTTTCATGAAAAACCAACTTCCATCTAAAAAGGAAAAAGAAAGAAAAAACGAAGTAAGAAGTAAATATTTTTAGCTAAAAATTGGAAATGATTACATTAATCTTTGCTGTATCCACTGATGAAAATGCATATTGGCAGCAGGATAATGGTCTGGCTACCTCTAGGATTGCTGCCTCCCCTGTTTCTCTGTAGAGAAAGGCACCTCTGACAAGCCTTATTTCCCCTCTCTGCAAGGAAAAGAAAGCCTTGCTCCCACTTCTTGCTCTGGATAGAGCAGTAAACAAGAGGGAGAGTGTGTGCTATGAGAGCTGGATTTTTTTTTAATATACCTAATCTAATTTTGACCTTGCCTATGCTGTTGCTCACTTATAATAAAGGATTTTCAAAAGGCTTTGGGTCATTATCCTGGCCTCAGTGTTTAAACACTGGCAATTTCTGAAAGAAGCAGAGAGGAGAAAAAAGCAATGATCTTTGACCCAGGGCATGGAGGAGACCAGGGGTAAAGTAGGGGCAGAACCCAAATCTGGATTCTGGGCAACCCTGCTTGCTGGGCCCTGATAAAACCAACCAATGCTTCAGTACGGTGTCTTTGCTAGTGTTAAGACAGTTTCAAAGGTCCATTTTATCCCGTTCTCTTAGAAGCTGCTAAATTCCTCTTTTCTTTTTTTTTCTTCTTTTCTTTTTTTTTTTAATCGCTCAGTGCTATTTTTAAGTACATATTTTCTGTTCAGGTTCCATTGTAAACGCCGTTCCATTAGGCAGCTCCTGCTGCTCATATAGTTATCCTCGCCGATGTAAATAACCTGGCAGACAGTGTGAACTCTGCTTTGACAAGCTGCAGCGCCGAACCCCATGTGTGCTCCCTCTTTCATCAGACACACGCGCTCTCGCCGTGACTTCTGTTGGCCGCTGGGGGATGCAAAATATATAAAAAAAAAAACACCAAAAAAACCCTACCTGATGGTGAATTATGACAGTAAAAGTTTATAAGCCACTAAAAGGAAGGAGCTCAGCCAACTGACGATGTTAAATGATAGGTTTTAATGGTGCGAAAGGAAGGGGGCTGGTGGAGGTGAGGTGGTGCCGCTCGGTGACGGGCAGGAAGGTGACGTGGCATGGAGCAAACTGCGGAGGAGTTGGGGAAAAGCTGCTGCACTGATAGCAGTTGTTCTCTCTCAATCCCAGGAGAGCTAAAGGTAGCTGCTTTGAAAAGGAAACGTGTTTACAACTCTTTAAGATGTGGAGGAGAGAGAGAAAAATGTAAATATGGGGAGGTGGGGGTGTAATCCTTTGGCTGCTGGCTCTCCGAGGTGGTGGAGCTGCTTTTTCTCTCTAATTAGAAGATTTTGACAAGCGAAGAGTGGCACTGGATGGCTAAAAATGGTATTACTGGCCAAAAGATTGGTTAAGGCTGTCAGGTTTGTACAGCACAGCTATGGCAAAGAAAGCTATGTTTCCTCCTCTCCCTTTTAGCTAGTTAAGTGGTGAATAGCTACTCCGTTTAGATGGGTAGGATTTGATAGCAGACTTGGAGGGACCAAAGACGGGCAACGTTGGGCACGTTGATGCTGGGATTTTTAGTTCAGATCAGGAGTGCGCTTTTGATCTGAATGTCCTGATCCTCTGCATTGATTTGCATCACAGAGTGATCTTGGAGCACAAAAAAACCCCTTCATTCCTCTTGGATGGAACTAAACTCAAAAGAATGCTTGTGCATGATGTGTTCCAGCTGTTAGTGGGAACTGGTATGATGTGAACCCCCTGCCCTGAGGCGTTTATGGTGTGGACATCATGTTCCCAGCACCAGCTGTTTCGCACTGTATTTGCTGCTATTGCACGTGCTAATGAAGTCAGTCTCTTTCTTCTTCAAAGGCAATAAACATCCTGTATCCCTAAATAATGTAAAAGGTCATTACAACACTGCAGAGTGCTCTATGATACTCTGTAGCTACTACAACTTCTTTTTCACCTGGGTTTTATGGTTGATTCTGGGACTTGAGATGTTGATTATCTTCAAATGCAGACTGACTGGGGCTGGCTTTCTTTTTTAAGCATCTTAATTTCCATAGTTATTTACCACCTGCACTTGTTCGCAGACTGGACTGCAGTGGACAACAGCAAAAGCAATGCAGTTACAAAGTAAAGCACACAAGAATACAGGCAGGGAAGACTCTGGATGTAAATATGCAGCACCGTCCTCTACTGAATGGAGTTTAAATTGCCAAAATGTCCCAGGCCCTGTTGTCAAAAGCCTTGGGAGAAAAAGGTCTGACTCATGCAAATACATGCCATGTGCAATGCAAGGACACATTGCAGACCGATGGCTAAAGGCAGCCATAAAGAGACATAAAGTAAAATGTCAGGTGGCATCTTGGTAACAGAGCACCATCCATGGCACTGGAAAAATGCTTTTTAGGAGTTTTTATTTTTTTAGGTTGTTATTTCTTAAGAAGGGCCTATGAAAGGCATGAGAGATGTGAATGAGGATTCCTACAGACCACCATAATTCTAGCTCTTCCTAAAATTTTCACATTTGACTTTCATTTAGCTACGTACACAGGATAATATAGAGGGAAGATGGCCCGATCATTACAGTAGTAGCTGTGCAAAGTTAGGCTTTCCAGATCTCTTAGGAAAGTTTCTCTAGACCTGTATTGCCTGTCTAGAAAGCAGGAGAAAAATAAACTGTAGACTCAAAACACCCATAGATGCTGTGAGAATGATGTCTGTATAAATAACCGGGGGGAGAGGGGGGGATTCGAAGCACCTGCTGTGATTGTGTCTTTACAAAGTTATCTTTGTGTCTTTCATATGAGCAACATCTCATCCTGCAAGATAAACTAATTCTGCTTCAAATGTCTGCTTTGCCAGGCAACTGGTTTCCACACTTGCTGCATGAGGGTAAATTGGAGAGATTCTTCTTCTTCTTGGCTTCCTTAATGACGGCGAACACCCTGGGGTTCTGGACCATTGCACACAGGTACACGTGAGAAAATGAAAGCTTGATGTCTCATTTGTAGATGTGGGTAGAAATTATTTCAAAACCTGTAAAATTGTGTGTAATAAAGAATTGGTTGTGATAGATAGTATGTTATCGTTCAGGGTTCAGATTTTAGCATTTTTTTATCTGCCTTGAGCAGAGAGATATCACAGTAAGAATTATGTGGTAAGTTTAAAAAAAAAATTATATAGTTAGCCTTGAATGTTTAAGGGGTCTTACTAATATGAAAATGCCTTGAAGAAAGAAGACCATCTGAGTCTTTACAGGGGGGCGTAAATATGTTGGCATGGAGTTTAGGTCACAGCACCAAGGTATCTCAGTCATGGAACTGACCTCCACTGCACTTGGCTTTGTACCAGTATATAGAAAATGTTGCTCAATGGGCTGCAACTTCAGTATAGGATAATGAGTGAAGGGGTTGTAAGAGAACAGGAAACCGCTACTGGTTAATGCTGTAAGCAGTGGTTTCTACAGAATAACCTTGAAATATTTTCTGGTACTTTACTGGGCAATGAGATAAAAGCAACTTTCTGCTGGAGACAATGCAATTGCTCTATTAGCCCCCGCACAGTAAGCAATTTTATGCCACCTATAGAGCCTAAGTTTAATGCTTGTATGTTGCCTGTAAAGTGCAAGGAACTCACAACAGCAATCCCTTTCTATATCCAGGGTGGTCTGAAAGTTGGCCTGCCTCCTCTATTTCGGAACATTTAATCACAGTTAACTTTGTTGTCAGTGCTATTAGTAGTACTCATGGTCAAGAACAGGGAGGGAAGCAATCTGTGTCACCATGGGTGGGAAGGGTCACGTGCGACTGGCGTTCTCCCTTAGCCATTGGTCTGCGGTTCTACGGAAATCCTTCAGAAACCTTGATGAAGCAGTGATTCGATAATGACAAGAATAGAAAATTTCCAAGGGCACTGTACTTCTAGAACTCTTAAGAAAAATACTGCTACTCTATTACATATAAGACTAACTTTGCATAACCATAGATTACTATAGTGCCTTGTCAATTATCTCAATGTAACCTGAGACAAAAATGTCCATTTATTCTGGTGACAAAGTTCTCGATTCTCTTCTTTTAAATGTGACCTGAGTCTTGATTAGAAATGTGTTTCTTCTGCATGTACTTTGTCTTCCTTTTTATGAAATGGGATTTTATTCTTCTGCAAAATGAAATTTTCATTTCTGATATTTACTGCTGAAAACTAAAAGGTTTTTCTTGTCAAAAAGTAGCTATAAAATTGGGGTAAACTCAACAAATAATTTGTGGCAAAATTTACATGTTTTCATGAGGAAATTTGATGTCCAGTCTTCAAAAAAAAAAAAATTATTTCAAATTGGTATTTTACATCAAAATCAAGGTACCTCATTTTTCAATAAGACAACCAAAACCCATGTGAAATATGGTGGGGTTTTTTTGAGGTAAAAAGTAATTGTTTCATTTTGTGCTAAATAAGAATTCTCCCACAGGGGAGGAGGAAAAAGGTAAGGGCTATTCAGATAAACACTGATTTAGGGATAGGGGAAAAAGAGGCTTTAAAATTCTGAATTAGAAAAAACATACTAATTTTTTTCTGAGGCAAAAAGCATGTTTCTTTTTTAGATTTGTTAAAATGACACACTGCATCCTATTTGGCACTTCTCATCCTGAACTTGTGAAAGGTTCTAGGAAAGTGCATATCACTGTCCTGTTTTTTTGGCTCCTTAGAAGTCCAGGATTCAGAAGGCATGATAACTTTCAAAAAATATTACCTAGTAAACAATAGGTGAAGCTAATCCCAGAAAAGGTGATTATTTTAGTATTTTTCCTTCTCTGTTCTCCCTCTCAGATACAACAATCTGAATCAGGAGTACACCAATGAATTAAGAGGAAGTCTTCCTGAAGAAAAACTTTTGAAGCATGAAAAAGCCATCAAGCATTATGATGGTGTCCTGGAACGTTCTCCCATTTTGTCTCCTATGGAGAAAACCTGATAAAATTTCATTCTTGTTTGACTAAATTTTGATTGTGGTACCAATCAGCTTTCTAATGCTAAATTCCCTAGCATGCTTAAGTGGAATTACCAATGTATTTATGAATTATCTTTGTAATAATAATGTTATTTAAAAGTTCACAAAATAGCAGTTGTCATAGGATTTGGCCTTGTAGGTTGCTGCACTGTTGTAATGCACATCAAGGACAAAGAGTTCACTGCTTGACATGGTTGATGAAGAAAGGCTTTTAATCTCTATAGGGAAATAGATAGGTATCCACATGTATTAGTACTCAGTAATGGTTCAAAATAATAAACTCATGTATATATTTGTTTAGCAAATTACTTTGTGACAATATCGTTTACAAATAATTTTGGAGTCTGGTATTAGCTGGTTGATACTTGCAAAGGTGGGAGGCTTGTGTGCTGTTCTTGGCTCTGCTACTTAGCTGCTACACAGTCTTCAGCAAGTTGCTTCTTTACCTTAGTTTCCCCATTAGTACAGCTGCACCCATTTTACTGACCTTCTGTCATGGTTTTGGCTGAGATGGAGTTGACTTTCTTGCTGGCAGTTGGTGTAGTGCTATGTCTTGGTTTTGAGATGGGAATACTGTTGATAGCACACTAATGTTTTTGGTTGTGCCTAAGCAGTCAAGGCTGTTTCTGTTCCTCACACCGCCCTGCCAGCAAGCAGGCTGGGAGTGCACAAAAAGTTGGGAGGAGATACAGCTGGGACCGCTGACCCCAACTGACCCAAGGGACATTCCATGCCATATGATGTCATGCTCAGTATATAAAGCTGAGGGAAGAAGGAAGGGATGTTCCGAGTTAGTGTGTGTCTTCCCAAGGAACCATTGCACATGATGGAGCCCTGCTTTCCTGGAGATATCTGAGCACCTGCCTGCCTATGAGAAGCAGTGAATGAATTCCTTGTTTTGCTTTCCTTACATGTGTGGCTTTTGCTTTACCTCTTAATGTGTCTTTATCTCAACCCATGAGTTTTCTCACTTTTACTCTTCTGATTCTCTCCCCCATCTGAACTGGGGGGAGTGAGTGATGAGTGGCTGCGTGGTGCTTAGTTGCTGGCTGGGGTTAAACCATGACACTTTCTTTGCAAATTGCTTTGAGATCTACCCAAAATATACTAGAACCTATACACTGGTAATAAGTCCATAAAGTATGTCATGAAACATTGATGCTGAGGCATCAAGTCTTTTATTTGGCAGAAGCACTGTGAGATTTGTCATTCCTAAAGGATGATAGACAGAAAATTGCTGGTAGGAGGACTGCAGACTAGAATTTATTTACATTGAAATTATTAGTTGTAGCCCAGTTGAAGGGGGTGAAGGGAATAAGGAAAAGAAAATTGGGAGAGAGTAGATGCAGTTGGAAATGGGGAAAAAAGTTATTAGTAAAATGTATTCCACTTCAATGATCTAATTAGTGTTAAACACTCCCCAAATTGGCTGACGCTAGATTATGTAAAATGTCTGTAGATTATTGTAAATTATGCTAATCTAGCACTTAAAAAAATTTTTTTTAAAGTGTTATTACTAAAAAGAATGGGGATAGAAGTGGGGTATTTATGTGATAAGGAAATATATTTAACCCAAAACCTAAAGGAGCACTTTGAATCAGGGTGTTCGTACTGGAAGTGGTAGTTAAGCCACAATGCTTGCTAGATATGGGTAGTGCTCTACCACAGAAGAAGCTACAGTAAAGGAATATAATGCACTGAAGTGACACAGGGTAGTTTTTGAGCTGCATCTATGACAGAACTAGTAAAGGAAATAATCTCTCCACTGTTAACCATATTTAACGCTGTAACTTTGGGTTTGGCATTGTAAAAGGGAGAGCAAAACGTAGTAAAAATCTAAGTAGGATGGCAGGCAGGAGCTTCTAGTTTGATCTCACTAGTGTTTAAGGTTGGCTGCTTTTTTTAAATTGAAATAGAATATTTAAAGTCATGAGATAAAAGGAAAATTGAATAAAATGCAACACAGATGTATCAAAGGCAGATTTTCCAGATTACCTTAATGTTGGTGTGTAAGGAGAATTCATTTTCTAAACAAAACATAGTAGAGATGATCTGCCTTGATTTCAGCAAAGCACTTGATGTGTCTCTTGGGAACTAACTTTTGAAGATGGAGATCAGGGTCAGCAGAGGAGCTACAATGTTGTTGAGGGACCTGTTAAAGCCCAGATGGCAACAGATGTTGTAGAAAGGGGAGGTACCCATCTGGAAGCAAGTTTTTTGTGGAACTTGTTTAATATCTTCCTTCATGGTGAATAAGAATGTGATCCTAGGGTGCACTGGTGAAGATGGAAGAAGTAAGTATGTCTTCATACGAGTTCATCTGAAATGGTTGTCCATATCAAAGGTGTGCTTTCTGACTGGTGTGGGACACCATGCCTTAATGGTGGAGCTGGGTGCACAACTCCCTGTTTGCACAGGTGGTGTGGCAAGGAAAAAAGGCTGCCTGCTTGCCTTGCCCTGGCTCTTGACCTGCCAACAAGAGATGGCCTCTTTCTCCAAAAGAGAATGTGTAAACTGGGCTGGTGCTGGGGCTGTGAGAGGGAGAAGCAGGAAAATGCTGAAGGACCATGGCAGGGGGGTTGGAACTAGATGATCTTTAAGGTCCCTTCCAACTCTAACCATTCTATGATTCATTCTGTGATTCATTCTATGACCAAGTCTCCAAGGGCACTGGAGAGTGGGAGGCAAACTAATTTCCACGTATTTGAGTAAACCTGTCCATCCCACCTGGCAGTTATTTGCTTGTAGGGTATTATTTTTGAAATGGTATTTGTATTGCAATAAACCCAGCTTTAAGCCATGGAAACTCCTAGTTTCTTTCCATAAAGAAAAAGTGAGAAATTGCTGAATACTTGACCTTTGTCTTGTCACAGAAAAGCTGCAAAGATGTTGGCTGGAGTCTGCCCATAAGAGGTATGGGGTCATTGTCAATGCATTTGAGAGTTATACACAAGAGGAGAAGAACTACTTCTTAGGGTGAAATCTAAGATTTGAGGCAGTGAGTATAATTGGGCCAGAGATGCTTTTAATGCCTAATGATAATTATTATGATTTTTTTTTAAACTGCAAAAATAACAGCAGTTTGCAACAATTTACATCAAGAACAGGAGAACAAGAAACCTAACTTTTTTTTAAGATAAAGTATTTCCTCTGGTGTATGCCCAGGCTGAATGACCTCAAACTTCCTAAGATTTTTTTTTTTTTTCCCCTCAGAAATCAAGCTGTGAGAACAGGTGACAGTGGAGAATGGAATGCAGCTATTGCAGTTTAATTGTCTGATGAAGATTATTCTGCAAGAAAAAGAGGATTAGTGAACTCCCTGGACAGGACCTCTTTGTCATGCGATCATGCAAGAAGGGCTTTCAGCAATGGATAAGGAAACAGTTGGGCAGCCTTCATAAAGAGGTACTCTGGGATTAGAATGGGCTTTGGGTTGAGTAGTTGACTTCTGAAAACTCTCTGCCTTCTTTACGAGGACTAGAGGAAGGCTTTTTCTATCAGATTTAGCTAAGAACTTGGCCTTTTGGGTGGATGGCGAAAGAAAAGGGGTACTGATTGCTGGATTTGACTTATTTCAGCTGGTGGTGTAGAAGAAGCTGTATGCAAAAGCCTATCAATCATGCTCACTGTTATGACAGAGCAATTTAGCAGTTATACCTAACAGACGGGGATGCTTCTTGAACTGCAGCATCTGGGACTCCATACAAAGCTGATGTGCTTTCAGAGCACTGCCTAAACTTTATAAATCTTGTCCCAGCACACAGTTAAATTAGTTTAAAGGACTCTATAGGTTTGGTCTTGACTTTGAAGGAAGCTTCTTCTCGCATCTGGTTTAATACATTAGAAAAAAATAAGGATGTGTGTGTATGAAATAATGCAATAAGGAGCTGGAAAATTTTAGAATAGCCTTCTTTTGTTCAGTGTTTTGTTGATCTATGGCAGTTTTTATGGGAGAAAACAAAACATTCAGATTTGCTTCCCTGTGCTTGAGGTCACTTGGTGATGTTGCTTTGCACAAAGTATATCTAAGGTATTCATGTTTTAATCTTTGCCATAAAGGATTATCGTTTTGAAATTTATTGTGGGAAAAAGTTGCCTCTTAAGAGAGGTTAGGAGTGACCAGAAACATCCCAGTTCAGTTTTGTAGTTTGAGTACTGCCTGAATTCTCTAAATGTTGTTCTAGCACACAGTGAAATTAGTATAGAAGATTCTGTAGATTCAGGCTTGACTTTGAAAGAAGCTGGTTTAGTGCTGTCAGCCAGCTCTGGTTATAACTAACTGAGTAGGTGCTGTGCTCAATGGAGGTTATTACTAACCTTAAATAGCCATATATATTGCTGGTTACTGCTGGTATAGTTTGGGAGGGTTTTTAAGGGTTAAATGTGTGTTTATACTGTATTCATGTAGGCACATACAAAAAATACAAGTTCTGTCCCAAACAGTTATGTCTAAAGGCATGGGACACCATTTTGAGTGAGGGAGGGTGAAGAAAGCTCGCCGGAGAGGATTAAGATCTCCATCTGTTAAGTTTGCACTGATGATAAAACACATGCTCCCAGTTGGAACAAGACGCATTAAAAGAGCAATTTCACTTCTACTGCCTAGCAACAATGTCATTGAGCACCTGCAATAGTTTAAACATTAAGCATAATTGGCTTTGCTTGACATAAATCTGTAGTTTTGTAAATAAGAGCAGTTGAGTTTCCATGTAATACCAATTAGCTATAAGGAATGCTTTGTTTGCTAAAGCCTACAGCTTTGCAGAGGAAAGAGGGAGCTGTTAAGAGTCAGCAGTAGTAGTCAGAAGGTAGAACCCAGATCAGACATTACATAGGCTTTGAGTGTCCTCGTGCACATTATTTAATCTGTTTCAGTCAGGTTCCCTAGGTATGAAAGGAAGAATAACGTTCAGAAGTCTTTTTTTTGGTGAAAAACCCTGACTGTGTCTGACTAAAATACCTTGGAGGGAATTTTATAGCGTTAAACTGAGCTGTCTGGGTCTGTGCTGCATTTCTTTTCCCTTCTTTTAGTTGGAGCTCCTATTGCACCTTGAATGTTCTTGTAAATTTTCTAGAATCACTTGCTTTCTGCAAATGATGGACAAAAGAGTTGTATGACCCACTCGATACGAAAATCAGTCTTGTTCAGCTTCTGTGGGAACTCTGGGTTGGAAAGATGAGGTAGGAGAATGCCTTCCCTGTGGCCCTTGGGCAGAGCTGCAGAGCAGAACTAAAGCTTTTAGCCTTCAGCTTGGTGTCTGTTTGCTATAACATGTACTGGATTTGCCTTGGTAAGGGCAAATACAGCTACCTTCCAGGGGATGTTTTGAAAGTTTGTTTTTATTTAATCTCAAAAAAAAACCCAAAAAAACCCGAAAAAACCACAAGTGTCCTTCTTTATGTCTCTGTTCTGAATAGAATAAAAATGATCTTTTGTTTTCTATCTACCTGGTCTCTAGAAAGTCTCACTGCAGAAGTAATATTTTGTTGGTGTAATACTTTAAATTATTCTAGCTTCAGTCTCTGTCTGTAACCATAAATATATATTTGCTTGATTCAGAGAAGGTTGACATCTGGACCTTATGCAGTCTACTGGTACTGGTGCTGATTTTTCAAACTCAATCAGTTCTAATGCTCAATGGTAGTAGGACTGAAAGAAACTGCTCTGACAAGGATTTTTCAGTGTTTTGAAGATACTCCATTTCTGCAGAGTACTCAATAATGCACCCTAAGACTACCAAATTGTAGATACAGACTACACATTGCGTTAGGGGATACATACTCCCCAAAAGAAAATTAACAGACACGTTTTAAAAAATATTGTATGACCAGCATCTTTCCCTGCTTGGGGGGGAGGGGT
>JAOXJM010000001.1:68499825-68511548 GCA_026413425.1 Tringa solitaria | reverse complement strand
TTGTTCTATCACTAATTGCTTGTGAGAAGAGACCAGCACCAACCTCTCTACAGTGCCCTTTCAAGGAGTTGTAGAGAGTGATGAGGTCACCCCTCAGTCTCGTCTTCCTCAACCATCTCTCCATTTGACCTCCATCCTAAACATGCTCTGTTTAGGTGATCCAGAGCATAACATTAAGCAAAGCTACCCAAGGCTGCAGCCCAAAGGAACAGATATTTGATGTGGACAGACCCTAACCCGATGAAAGTAAAGCCTTGCAGGAGCCACATTTTTAACTATGACTTCTAACAATACCTAAGTGGGTATTAATATCTTCTGTAGTGACTCCAATTATTCAGCATCGGGAATGGGATCATAAGACATACATAATCTGAAAGAAAACTCTGACAGTTTAAATACAATTTGTGGGCTTTTTGTTTTTAAAAGCAGTCACTATTAATTAAGTAAATCTTGATCATGCCATGAGACTAAAAATTAGGAAGTTTAAAAACCTCTCACTTGGCTCTTCTCCCCACCATCCCGATAGAGCTGCATACATTCCAATAAGGCAGCTGTTTTCCACAGATACTGAATCACAGAATTACATATATAGGTATCTAATAGTTATTTATATGGGAAAACAGAGATCCGAAGGTGAGTATAGCATTGCTGTATATCCCTTATCTATCAACCAAGCACAGTATTCACTTTGTTAGCCATCTTCCGTGGAGTGCTTTAAGGCCCCCGGACATTAGCCCAAAGCAAAACTTCATTGTCTCCATTTAATTACATATCTTTTCAAACCTACAGTGATCAAAACGACCAAGTTAAACAAAATGGTTACCACTAGCAGGAAACTGTTGTTAACCAGCAAGGTAAGGTGGGTATATGCGTGTAGAGTTTAGAAGAAAAAGATGCTTCTGCATGCTGTTTTCCAATTTCCAATGAGGATTTATAAAGGGGGGGTGAAAGTGCAGTATCAAGTGAATTAGCAAGTATTAAAAGGATTGACAATGAAGTCAAAGAGAAATGGAAAATGGATTCAGCCCTAAAAAGATAAAATTATTTAACAACTTATTAAAACAGTTCATCATCGTAATTAAAATCCAAGTGCCTAGAAAAAAAGGGGCACAAGAAAGGTAATTATTTATGAGGAGACTTTAAAAATCCATTTACTGTGAATTTGGGAGAGAATCAGCCTGAAAGAGTTGGTAGTAAAAATAAGTTGTTTGTTTATTCATAAAACTTATTTTGGTCTCGCATACCACTAAGCATCCCCAACATCTGCTCAGGGCAGCTGTAAGTAACATTAGGAACACTCAGCCAATTTATATTTTTCCTTTTTATTAAAAAATAAACAGGTATTTTTAAATTATTCACTAGTAAATTAACACAAAAATCAGCGCTGTAGCAACTCACATTTTGTGGAAAGGCATCTACAGGCTTTGTATGAACATGAGGATCTAAACCTTTCTACGTTTCACTGACTGCTTTACTCTTTATGTGTTGTCCCACCTAATTTAGCAAATGAAAACGTAGAAAACCTACAAGCCATGCCGGAGTTATGGCTGCAAATAATACAGAATGCATTGCTGATACCTCAAATGCCATATTAGTTGCTTCCTTCCAACTTGAACAGATTCTTTTCTTACCTTCCCTTTGCCTTCTGCCACTTAAAAATTCCACTCAAATAATCTCAGCTCCTCTCTTGCTTCTGTCTTTTACGAACCAGGTATTAGACAATAACCTCAACTGGCAGAACCATTCCCTCAATTATTTCTGAGTAACAAAATGCAGTGGTGTTTGTAATTACTAATTATTTGTCCTCATCTGCAGCATTTTCATACACAGATTGCAAAGTGCTCTGCATGTTCCTGTGTTTCACGCCACAACTGTGTTCTTAAAACAGCAAAAAAGACACAGGAAGACACAGAAACCTAAAGGCTTCTCTTTACCCCTCACTTGCACTTTTTTTTTTTTTTTTTTTACTTAATCTCTTGAACATTTCAGCTGAAAAATATATTACTTTCTTCCTAGGTTTCTCTCCTGCCTTCGGTTCTTACTTCCTAATACAAGCAAGTCCCTGCAAATGAACTCGCCGAGAAGTTGTTTGAAAGCCCGGAGTACCTCTGTTTATTTTCCTAGGATTTTTTTTGTTTTACTTCTAAGCAACAAACCAGCATTTCTGCATTACACTCTGGAGACAGTTAGTTTAAAGCTAAGTGAGCTGTAATTCTAACCCAGACGCTGGAAATAGCGCATCGTCCATCCAGCTGAAGTCCCCGGAGGAACCTGCCTCAAAGCCGCGACCGTGCTGCAACTGGCAACCAAGCAAACTGCTGTGAAGCTAAATTTGCTTACATCCAGAGAAGCTGCAAACACAGCACCTGATTACAACACAGAAGTAACCAGTTAGCTGTTATAACAGCATGTATAAGCTCTCCGAGCACCACCTGAAAATGCGACCCCTCCTCTTACTGGGGAGACCAAAAGCCCCGAGGAAGGTGGCACCCCCTTCCACCAAACCCCACCAGGCTGCTTTCTCATCCTGGGGCTTGGGTTCATTTCAAAGCTCCATTCGAAATGAAGGCTTTCATTAAGGCTTTCTCTTTCCTTTGAGCTCTCTACGTGTCCGTTTTCCAGGACCAGTGGGAAGCAGGCTTTTGAAGATATATATGATTCATAATTTTGCATTGCATAATTTAAGTTTAATGCACCACACAGAATATGGAACATTGTCATCGTTTATTATTTTTGCTTTTTTTTGGTCCAGTAGAGATGGATTAACAAATCTTCCTGATAAACTACAAGACTTCACCTTTGCGATGTTGGGGATAGGCTGGTAGATTGGACATTGGATTGGCAGAGTAACTGCAAAGGTGGCGGAAGGAAGACTTTTTGCTTAAGAAAAAGTCCTGCCATCATCAAGGAGGAAGTTTTTCTACATCTTAGACTTAGGGAGAACTCGAGAACTCAGCTGCAGCTGTACACTGCAGGGAAATCACTTTATAGCACAAACGCTAGAGGGGAGGAAACATCAAAAGTGCAAATGACAATCAGATGTCAGATCCCTGTTGACTTGCCATGAAGAGTATGGACTTTGCTGTCATCTTTGTCTTTGAAAAAATCCTCTCAAAAGCAGGACTATTACAGGCAGCTCTGGGAAAAGTGTTGTGTCTGGTAACTATAAAGTAAGCATAGTCAGAAAGTAGAAGTTGTCTTATCTGAGAGGTGCTGAAATTATTTTCAGAAAAGGAATTAAAAATTCCTTTTTTAACATATTTCCAGGGGTTGAAATTCCCAAGTATAGTATCAAAGAAGGGAATATCGTCCATTCTTTTCAACATCTTCCATATATAGATTGCACTTTGGCAACACAAATCAAAGGAGCACAGAAAGCCTGAGAGACGAGCTCCAAGTAACCCAGGTATCTACTGAGGAACTTCAAGTCCCATGAGACTTGCAAACTCCCCAACTTCCTTGGTGGAAAGCTGAAAAAGCCATCTCCCTCTCTTTCCAAACACCACTGAAATGAGCACATTGCTGAAGAATATTGCTATATCCTACGGCCATATTCTGATAGAAACATTTTCCTTTGAGAAAAGACTGACAAAGTCTATTAAGAATTAAATTCCGGTTAAAAACTTACATTTATAAGGAACGGAAGATGTTAAACACAAGCTTAAATGTTTGCATTGGGATAGGCAGCCCTGTTTAGCTCAGTGAAGAGTGTGTTTGTGGCACCACGCAACCCGGCAGTCAGCCTGAGTGTTCAGCTTGCTTCTCTGCACTTAATGACGTTAACACCTTGAAATACAGCGGCAGCACCGTAAGGACATGATCTGTTAAAAGTCAGTGGATCTCTTTGTCTTTGGATGTTTTTTAACATCCAGCTTATAGGTAAGACAACTATTCATAACCTCCTGATGGGAAACTCCGTTTCATGGGACTAATTTTTGTCCTACTTTCGTGTCTCAATACGTATTTCACTTATGTTTGTGTCCATCTCCGGTTATCCTTCTTCGTTTTCCATTGTATTCCCGTTCCTTATGATTAAATGGGATTGATGAAATGAGTGTCCATAGTTTTCAAGGTCACATATTCCTAGTGTATTTTTCCATTCAACATCCTTCTCTTTAGAAGTCTAATTTCACATTTCTGCTGTCATGAGCACATACCTCCAAATGAGACAGCCACAATCACCAGGCCTTTCCACCTTAAAAAGCAAGAAAAAAATCCCAGGACCTACAACCCTAAAATTATGCTTAGTTTATTTCCACATCTATATTAAGTTTCTGTTAAGGAATTGGATTTTCTAACTAGCGTTCCTACTTTCAATCTCTTAAAAGATACTTTAATATTTCATAAGCCAATTTTGTAAAATTGATAGATACAGTAAATTAAATATTTATTTCTATTTTTCACTGGTTTAGTAGAATTTAACACCTGCTGCTATCACAATAAAAAAACAACCTGAAATATCAGAGAAATAAATAGTACCCTGTACATCTATTGATTTTACATAATATTTCCATGTTTTAAAATTGCATTCTCTCAAACCATTACCTTCAATACCGGAGCTTCACAGATGCGAAGTTTTTTGCTAGGAAGCCGTGTTATTTTGATGGCATGTTTGACTAGAACTATTCACTGTGCAACGATTTCTGAGTCTGAGGTGATATGAAACTTCAGAAGTTTTAACTCAAATTCTAACAAATTATTTAACATAGAAACAAGGATTCATTCATGGGGAAAATTAACGCAACGAGGGTCCTTTCTCACCTCTCCGCATCAGTTGTTATAAATTGAAAGTATACCATTTAGATATTCCTTAATTAACATGCTTTGCAAAGATCTTGAATATTAGCAAAAGAAAAATGCTATTCAGGCATTTAGGATAGTTTGTTAATAGAGGGTTGACCCCTCTCAACAGGATGTTACATTGTCACTACCTGCCTACTCACTGTAACCTACTATTTCACAACCAGTTTCAAAGGTTGAAGCATAAAGAATATCCACTTTCTTACAAGTCACAGAATCACAGAATGATACAGGGTTGGAAGGAACCTCTGGAGATCATCTAGTCCAAACCCCCTGCCAGAGCAGGTCCACCCAGAGCAGGTTGCACAGGAACATGTCCAGGTGGGTTTGGAATGTCTCCAGAGACGGAGACTCCACCATCTCTCTGGGCAGCCTGTTCCAGAGCAAGTCAAGAAGTAGAAATCTGCAGATCAGGGTTCAGACCCTTCTCTGAGATCCAGTTACAAGTTCTGGGATTTCTGGGGAGTTATCACACTCCTGCTCCTCTACAATTTCTTGTAGGGACTACTGCTTGTTCCAGTTTGCTCAGTGCAGGGAGAACACCAAAGCGCAGCAAAAGAGGTGCACGGGAGACATGGCAAAAACTCTTTCATTTAGAAGAACATTTTGAGTGGAGTGCTGTGAAAAGGGCTGAAGGAAGGTGACCTCCCTGCTGCTCTGGGCAAGGCAAGCCAATTGTGCAGTGCATGATACCATCAGCCTAGAGTACCACAGCAAGCTGTGCCAGATCCCACCTCCACTGTCACTCCCAAGGTTGGCTGTACCAGTAAATCAGAGTCACCAGCTCCAGCCAGAAAATTGCCAGACTTTCTCTTATTCCATTTCCCAGTTTCAATCGTTACCAAGGGTATTCCACCTTCATGCACAGACATGGAAAATTTCTGCCTTCTAATGAGAGGAACGCGTTTCTGCTTATATCTTAATTTACTAGACCTCACAGAGGTCCTATAAAATGTGCAATGTTAATTCTACACATGGAAAAACAGAGAAGCTAACTCTTAGCTAACTCTAACCTAACAGAGTTGTCAAAGGTGATGATAAGTTAGGAGTCATTCTGCTACCGCAAACAATCCTACCTATCTTCTGGCTTCCTGACTTAACTTGGTATTCTTCTGGTGAGAAATGCTTGGAAATCACACTGTTTCTATCAGTAAATGGGGATGGTGGAGGGAGAAAGTGAAGCCATGTTGTGTATAACACAAAATCAAACAAACAGGTACAGAGCTGACAAATGTCATCTGGTTTACACTGATATTTCTTCTTTGGCTTCAGTAAAGGGTGTATATTGCTATTTTCTGATTACAGTAGCATAATATTAATAGAAGAGACCTTTTCCTAAAACTAGCAAACTGAGTTGCTGGTTCATCCTGGTATGAAAAATATGAATGGTCCCAGACAACTATCTCCCCTCAACCATGGCTGTATAGGCTAGTGCACAGTTCAGTAAGCACATAAATAAATGCATAACAGAACATGGCATCGCATGCACCTCTGGGTTTCTAGCTTAACAAACTGCAAACAAATGAGCTTTTACTATATACGCTCTCTGTTCTCCCTCCACAGGTTCTTGGTATCTTTTTTCCCCCCCAACATCCTTGCTTCTCTTACATATTACTTCTGTCCTCTACTTATCCATACAGAGTTCTGTTGCTCTTTAGAATCTAATGAAAAGACTTTTAATTAGAGCCTGCCCTAGTGTTTCTCAACCACTTTACATTCCTTCACTTCTGATTCCCTGTACTTACACTATTGAGTGAGAAAGATTTTTAAGCCTCATTTTGCATTCCTTCAAGGTCTCCATTACTCAAGCACAACATTTTTTTTTGTGTTACTGCTCTCTGTATGGACTCTCATCAGTAATTCAAACCTGAGGATATTGTGATTGCATTGTTACAACTTTTCAACTCCAAGCTTATCTATCACGCCTACATTATTTCTAGTGATTAGCTGCAGTATCACTGTTAACCTTGTAGGCAATTACATCATTTAAGGGAGCAGCTTTGTACTGCCTTACTGAACATGCAGCTATCTGCATTTTTATACCATTGGCTTTTTTATTCCCCCTCCACTCTTTACCATAAGAAACTTGTTCCCGTAGAGACCTCTTTTAAGCCAATTCTATTTAAAGACCATCCATCGTTTGATCTAACTCCTAACTAAAAAAACTTTTCTAGTCCATGATATCACTGAAAATTTTGAGACAGACTGTGTCACTCTGACCTGCTCTGTATCTTGGTTTTCCATATGTGTTTTGTGCTCATTCCTTGCACTAAACTTTCAGTGGTGCTAACCAGAGCCCTGAACATGCAAAAACAACCTCAGACTATGCAGAATGCAGGACATCTGCTGCAGCAAACAGACAGGAAAGTTATCAACTATTAATATAATTCTATAGTGTTAATTACTGTCCTGATGAGCCTCTTACAGCAACCAAATGCAACCACTTCTACATATTCAAGACAGTAACCAAGGCTATGTTCCCAAAATGACATAAAACACTGCATCTGCATGATACAAAGTGCTGAAGTAGTACAAACTCTTCAAGTTCAAATTTATCTAAAAATTCTGTAGGAATGGGCAGATCTTTGGACAAATGAGGTATTGTCTGCATGCGTGCAGACAGAAGACAGCTGACATAAACATCATTTTATGCACTCTCAGTAAACTGACAGAAATTCAGAAATGTGCTCATGCCCACGCTAGACCTAATCTGTACTGCCAGAAGATCACACCCGAAGAAAACTGGGATTATTCTCTATCATTTGACAACATAGGTGGGAGAACTCTCTCTCTGCACTGTGCCTTGTTCTCTGAAGACAAGCAGTGAGATGCAAGAATATGCTGTATTTCATATTATTCACATTTCATATTTCAGCATCTACCTTCCTCCGCCAGCGAGCACGGCCCAGCCAAACTGGAACAGAAGGCAATCCCCATCTCATCTTGGACTCACTTGTGACTCCTGTTTGGTTGGAGGGAGAGAGGAAACAGCCACCAGAGTGACCGAGAAAGCCCTAGTCACCAGTTCAGGTGGTAAGTCCTCTTCCTACACATTCAGAAGAGTAAGCACTTACTAGCTTGTCCCCAGTGGACTTCCAGACCAGAGTTTAACATCATCTATCACCCTGGAAAGCACTCAGAGGTAGTTCACATCCGTATGAAAGAGCTACCAATTTTGACCCAGTCTACTTTTAGAAGATGACAGCCACACATTGCCCCTTATTTCTGATGGACCTTGTACAGGGTAAAGCGTACCCTTTACAGGGAAACTGTAAACTCAATACAGATGGGTTTACTTCAGATGTGTGAAACAAGACACAAATTTAAATCGTGTTTTATATGTGTTACCAAGCCTCCTCCCTTGGTTTACCTTTCATCTGGAAATGCTCTGGGCTCTAATAACTGACTGACTTAGTATCAAATTACAGCTGAAGTTGTAGACACAAAATTAAATCAAACTTTTCTATAAGTGTAATACAACTCACATGCTATTGAGGGGACTCACAACTTTCGGTTTGAGGGTGGGATTTAAAGCCAGGAACTCAGAACTGATCTCAGCTTGGCTTTTGACTTGTCTGTTATTATCTTCACCTCATACTTCACAGGGCGACTGTAAGATTTATTCTGCGAATGTCAGTATGTGCTTTGAAGACATAAAGTGCTATCTAAGTGCCAAGTATTATTACTTATTCAGTAGTCTTGTTTCCTCCGTTAGTCGCATTTGTGCAAAGCTTGCCTAGCTTTTCAGTCAAATTTTGCTAGCTTGTTTGTCTTTCATTTTTCACGAAACATTTGCTTGGTCGAAGTTTTGGATCACAGTGGTCCACATCCAGCAGTAGGAAAGTCATTCCTTGCACCTAGACAGCTGATAGCATGTTTACAGCCATACCACCTAACCCTGCGCAAAACAGTGCTCAAAACAACAACAGCTGTTGGTACCTTAGAATTTGTCTTCCCCATTATTCAAACTCAAAATGGATCTGCATCGATAGTAACGACAGTACAAAAACCTTATTTAGAGCTGGGGTAAAAGCTTTAAGTAGCCAGGCATCATCCTGCGATGTTCCAAACCACATTTCTTGGATTCTCTCATCTTACAGTTATTAAACTGCTATCTTTCCTTAATGCAGGACTAGACTTTTGTGCAGTGAGATGTTCTGGTGTTCAAGATTTTTGAGGAAACCTCTTCATGCAGTACTCCTGTGTCCTGAATTTTCTTTTCAGGAACCTTGTGGCACTGCCCTCTGCTTTTAGAGACAAAGACTGGATACTACAGCCCTCAGCCAATCTCTCTCTGGATCCAGCACAAGGCCAGTCTATTTGCACCTTTAAGTTTTGGTAGGGTTTTCTGTTAAAATGATAAGTGTGTATTAACTGGAACCATTTCTGTAAAGCAGTCTGAAGCCTGGAAAGACTGATAACAGACTCTCCCGAGAACTGCAAGACACAGCTTTTCTTCACCGTTTAGGCTGTATTATTTCTGTTCACTTTGGAATGAACATTATCAAAGCATCTAAAAAAACTTCTGGTCACACATTTAATGTGCTTTAATTTTCTTCTTCTAGACTATTATCATCAAAGACCTTATTGCCTCAGCCATCTTCTGCTACTTTTTGCAGGGTTTTTTGTGCTAGAGAGTTTAGAAGTTAGTTTATTTTAGCACTAATTCATTCACTTTCTAAATTCAATTTTTACCTTAGTATCTCAACTTACAATTTATTTGACTAACTGCTTAATGACCTATGAAAAAATTGTTTTAAACCCATACGTTTAGTATGCAGAAGAACATACCTTGCTCCTTCCTGATCTTTCCACAAGTACTTGTTTAGGTATATATGATGAAAATAAGTCTCTTTCACATGTCATGGCTGTGTTTCCCTCAGCTTCCCAAAGAGTGACATAAAAGGAGCTGTGCTATCAAGAACAGCTTTCACAGTCAAAATGACACAGATTAAGTTTTCAGTTTTAAAGTAAAGTACATTTACTTAATCACTTCCTCCACCTCTCCCCCAGTCTGCATATCTTAATTAATATGAATTGTTACACAGAACAATAAAGATTTTTTAATTAGGTAATATGATTAAAATGTGATTTTTCCAAAATAAAAACCTCATGTAAATGAAATATGAAATTAATTCATTCACACATTTACTGAAGAGTTCCTTTCCCACTGCAAGTTCATAATCTTTCCCTTCCTTTTCTGGCTTCCTTGGCAGTTTCTGATGTTTATGTCAAAAAAATAAAAGTTTTTAACTGGCCTACCTCTCATGAGAGAGATGCATACAAGATCTGTTGTTTTTTTTAAAGACATTGTGATGAAGAAACATAGAATAGTTCCCACTGGTATGGGGGAGTCAGGCACTCCCATTTGTGTTCCTTAGGTCTGCTTCTTCTGAGTGGCTATGAAGACACAGGTTTGAGTGTCTCCTGTAGAAATGGACGTGACTCACACAAGTATACACCAGACAGTGAAAACCACTAATTAATTTTTTCTAGTCACTGTCTGGAAGTTGTCTGGTAGAGTCAAAGATGCAGTCAGTTTCCCTCGAGAAGCTCATGTTCTCAAACCTTGATCAAGACTTCAAGAAGTGCACGAAACGGCAGGGGATGTTATAAACCAATGACCAAAAATTCCCTGATTCAGTGCTGAGATTTTCTCTTGGACAGCTCTCTGAAAACGATGTGCTCCTTTGGTAGCGCCACAAAGCTGCTGATGTGCAATCCTACCTGCCATTATGTCCTCCTTAGCACTGCAAAGTTTATTCTTGCCAGGTGAGTCACTGTCCCAAGAGGCCTGTCAGCCTCTTTCACTCAGAAACAGGTTCTTAAATATTCCAGAAGAATTTATCGCACGTCAGTCAAGTCTGTAAAGGTACAGTTAAAAGAATTTAAGAGAACTGGGTGCCTGCTCCCATTCTGATGCCTTTTTCCTTATGTACTGTGCTGGAGAAGGAAGAAAAAGTAGTCACGGTGCTTTGGAGATATGATTTCAGACACAGGAGGAGCCAAGAGCCACTGCTTCGAACAGATGCAAATTATTCTCACACTTCACTGTGGAGGAAGACTTTTCCCCAAGTTCTTGCAGCTGCAAGCATTAACACCTTGTACACAAGCACTGTTTCTGCAACTGGTCTCCACCTCTAGCGCATTGCTGGGATCTGCACGTTTGACTGGGCTCAGCCTCACTCACCAGCGTGCAGCGAATGGCTGTGATTTAGAGGACAGATGTTTGCCTACAGAAGCAGCCTACGCAATCTGTAATAAAATAATAAAATTATTTTTAATACCACACCACCCCAGCCTGAGCCTGGCCCTTGGCATTCTTTTAAAATCCCAGGCAATGAGGAGGTGCCCATTTTTTAGCCTTTTACCATCCCTTTTCAAGTCAGTGATCTGTGCAGCTGGCCTCACATCCAGTGGCAGAGCCCCCACCTGCCAGCTGAATGAAACTAAATGGAACACGCTGTGGTTCCCAGATTACACCAGTAATTCCTCAAGCCACCACAAGGAAGACTGTATACAAACTTTGGAAAGTTATTTGGGAGAGGAGACATCTGGGTTGTACTCCCTGTTCAGTTAATTGCTTTGTGCAAAGCAGAGCAACTTTATTAGGAGGGACTGAGATCCTTAATGGCAAATACACTGTAAAATTGACCTTTGTGTGGGAGAAGAGACCAAGTCTCAGACAATCCCAGGGAAGCTTTTTAACCACGGAGCTACTGATAAACCAGCATTGCGTTACTCTCTCAGCCTGCTGAATCTCACAAATTAAACACATGGGAAATACCTACATTTTATAGACACATCGCAACACATCTAGTGGCTTCGTGCTTCAGGACCATTGGACATGGTCCAATGTCTGTCCATGGTCAGACATTGGAATGGGCTGCCCAGGGAAGTGGTTGAGGCACCATCCCTGGAGG
>JAOXJM010000001.1:68461544-68471942 GCA_026413425.1 Tringa solitaria | reverse complement strand
GAATTTCTTCCTGATATCTAATCTAAATCTACCCTCTTTCAGTTTAAAACCATTATCCCTCATCCTATTGCCCCACTCCCTGATAAAGAGTCCCTCCCCATCCCTCCTGTGGGCCCCCTTCAGATACTGGAAGTCCACTGTAGTCTCCCCAGAGCTTTCTCCAGGCTGAACAACCCCAAATCTCAGCCTGTCTTCACAGGAGAGGTGCTCCAGCCCTCTGATCATCTTTGTTGCCCTCCTCTGGACCCGCTCCAAGAGGTTCACGACCTTCTTGAGTACTCCAGGTGGTGGTGTCTCACTCACCAGAGCAGAGTAGACATCTCGATGATAGAGTCCAGGCAACTCTCAATTTCTTAGTTGAAAGGAAGCTGCAAGTGGAAGCTAGTATAACACATAGACCATGAGCTCTGTAATAACGTTACCAACCTTGTAAAGCTTTCCATTAACACCTGCCAAAGCCTCTGACAACTTCATGGCCTTTGCTTTTTGCCAGCGTTCTAATGACAGAAACCCTCATACTGTTAATATTTTCATTCAGACGAAACATCTTGCAACTCGAGCACTATTTGCTCAGTGCTAGCAAAGAAACCAAACTCACAGCAGCATCACATAAAGCAGTAAAAGGGTCACAGCTCTGCTATTCCAGACTTCTCTGTGAAATGCCACTCAGCATACTTGAAAACATGGCACAAAGACCACAGCCTGCACAAAGTTTCACTGTGGGGTGGGAGCATGCAAGTTTCTTGTTTTAAACACATCCTTCAGCTTCTAAGGTGAACAGCTTTTAGGCTGAATTACTAGATTTGGAGCCCTCATAAGCCTTAATGGATTTAACGGTAAGGCTGAAACAGTTAGCTTTAAATCAGGGGGTTGCACGTTGCTTGTTTTTAAGACTAAAATTCAAATAGATAACTGGGATAAAGTCTGTGAGATAACCTATCCTTAATACTACTATTGCACTGAGAAAACATGATTCATAGTATCATTCTTTGTTTTTCTTCTTACTCCCCCCCTTTCAACAGCTGAAGCTGGAAGAGACCTCTGTCAACCACTTGTTCAAGCAGATTTTAGCTACAGCAGGTTCCCTAGGATCATGTCCAGTTCGGTGCTGAGTGTCTTCAAGCACAGAGACTTCACCTTTCCAGGCAACCTGTTCCAGTGTTTGACTGCTCTTCACCATGGAAAGGTATTTTCTTACATTCAAAGAGAATTGTTCATTTTTCAATTTATCTTATAAAAACATTTGAAAAATGGGGTATAACAGCATTACTGTACTCTTGGGGAAAAACACAAAAGAACAGTAAGGAAAGTTTGCATAAGAAAAGAATTAAAAAGATGTATGAATACATATATACAGAATGCATTATGTAAACCTTTCAGCATAACATTAAAGTAAGTGACAAGTGGAAGAATGGCAATATTTTCTTTAATGAAGAAAATAGGATTTGTAACCTTGAAAGAGTAACTTTTTTTATCCAGTCTGGAGGACTAAACCCAAGCTTTATACAGATTCATAGCCAACCTTTGAGATTTTCATGTACAACCAAACATTTCAGGCAGCACATTTAACTGAGGAGTTTCCACTGTTTTTGATTTTAGAGACTCGCGTTTACATTCAAACTTTAAAGAATAAAAAGACACAAAGCTTATACAGATCAAGCAACTCGCCACCCTCGGTACCAACCCTAAAACATTCTTTTTACTTTCCCTCTCTATAGAACAAAACCAAGATGCTGGAAAGGATTACGTAGTTAACTTGGTTCTTTTCCATTCCATGAATGCAACGCTCAGCAGTAAGATACAAATTTTGAGAGGCATTTTATTTAGACAACTGAAAACAGTTAAATGTTCAGAAGCAGCGTACAATGAAACAAAACCTGAACCAAATATTTTTAGTACATAATCCCTTCTTTTAAACTAAAGCCAAATTTTCCAACTTTCAAGAAAAAAAAACACCAACGGGTAAAAGCCATTGTACCTCTTCTCCATAATAAAGAAAACACACTACAATGAGTCTAACTGAAATTGGGAGAGACTGGATCTTGGCTTGCACACTTCTTTGAAAAGACAGTAGACAGTTATGCTGAAACGATAGCAAAACTCTACTACTTGCCTTTTTTTTTTTTTTTTTGGATACTCAGTTCTCTTACAGACAACACCTAGCCAGTTCCACTGCATTCTCATCAATTACTGCCCACCTTTGCCTTATGTAGAGAGCACACTCTGGAAGGCTGCTGTTTATCACTGTTCACTTGATTTAGTCTTGTATGTCCATATGTCATGTAACAGTTGCAATAATCAGGCTTTAACTTCAGGAGTTGAGCTGTACACTGAATCTGAGTTTTCAGAGGGAAGATCTTCTGCAATCAAATAGAAAGGGTATTATTTAACTTCACCTTAGAGATTAAAAAACAAAGGAACATTGCAGGGACTGCCTAAAGACTAATTCAGTTTGATTTCGCATTTAACCTGATGCAGTTATTCTACCCCATCTGTTCAGCCTGCACAGGTCTAGTCACTAGTCTGACACTTACCACATGGTCATTTTCAGGAATATACACTCAAAGATCTTTTGAGAAGAATGAAAAATGTTAGAAGGTACTTGGGGAAAAACTACCTCTTCTACACTAAAGAATGGTACCATCTTGACTGGTATTTTAACATTTAGCTGAGTTGAAGCTGACAGTCCAATGCATTACCTATTTCCTCCTCTGCAGTTCCTGGAAGGGTGGTCCTTGCTTTTGCTGCTTCTGCATTCTCCTCTTCTGAAGAAAGGAGGGAGAAAAAACAGTCAATACTTTTAGTTCCCCCCACCCACCTTAATACAAAAAGAATAAATTTCTACTTAATTTAATGTTGAGGAGAAACAGCAGGGTAAGCAATCCATTAATGAATACCCACCTGCAGTTTTCTAGACATTGCTCCCCTCCCCAAGTTTAGAAAACCAAAGTACAATACAGAATAAAACTATCATCCACACTTCTTTCTAGAGATTCTTATCTCCTTAAGATTTATAAAAGTGGTATTTCATATTTCTTCCTCTTTACAGAGCAATAGAGTAAAATACATCAGACTATTTGCTTGAATAGCCACAAAGTGTCTATATTCAATAAGCTTACAGGCTTGAAGTTAATTGCTTAAATGACAGCTACGAAAGTAAATCCTTAAATCTAATAGACTGGAGTGGATACAGAGACCCTCAGAAGACAGTTTCAGTTACTGTATGGAATTCAGATGGTGTTTACCACTTACAATAGAGATTACTTTAAAAGCACACACACAAAGCAGTCACGTTTCACCAGGAAGAAGCGCACACTTACCAGGAACTACACACTTCCAAAGACCATAGGTTTTCCCTACTGTTGTCTGCCACAGCCTTAGTGTACCATCCTCAGAGCCACTTGCATATAACTCTCCATCGGGGCTAAATCTCACACAGTGAATTGGACCAAAGTGTCCCTTGTAAGATTCTATAAAAGAAAGTATCAAGACAGTTAATTTCAAGCTTCAGTCAACAACTGAAATTAAGTAGTAAAAACTGATCAGAAGACAACAAAAAATACTGATGGGGGACACTTTTTCAGTGTTTAACTTCTGACACAAAACAAGGCTTCCATTAATTAGTATCTCAGTGATCTCATATTTAGGTAACATACTAATGTTTTAATAAGTGCAAAAAAACCCAGATGCTTATTTTACTCAAGGCAAAACTACAAAGCAAGCCAGTAGCATGGAGCACACTCACTCCATGCACATACAATTTTAAACGAGGACAGCATTGAGAGATCAGCCTAAAAAAAGTGTATTTTGAATAGATCTGGCCAACATTAGGAAGAACACAAACATATCAAATTTTTCATAAAAGCAAGTAGCTGCAACTCATTAGACATGTCGAATAAATGCTATAGTATGACAGTCAAGTTAACACACAGCTTGCTATTGCAGCAGTACGGAATGACAACATTTTTTTCAAAAATAGGTGCAAAGTGGTGTTTAATGCAAGCTTTAATTAGTTCTAGAAGAATAATGCTAGGTATACTGACAGGAAAAAACATTTAGCTGATAATATACCTTTCCATCCTCTTGCAGAGCATGGTATGCTAAGACCTTGCATGAGTATACAGTTTCATTTATTAGTCATTATTTCATTAATCTACTACCCATTTCAGAACTCATTTTTGATTACAGAAGACAAACATACCTAATTCTTCTCCTGTATTATAGTCATATTTATAGAGTTTAAAATCTTCACCACCTGCAACCAAACATTCTTTCGCAGGGTGAAGTGATGCAGAATTGATTGTAGCAGGTGCTTCAAATGATTTAATCTGCTCTAGACTGAGGGAGAAAAAGTTTGTTAATAAAGTTTCATTGAAAAAAAAAAAAAAACAACAAACCATCCTGAGAGCAAAGAAACTGTGATTCTACTAATCACAACTGCTTTTAAGAAAAACAGAAGACACCCACACACAGCTCCTGAAACAAGTTTTAATACTTGCAAATCATGCTCATCAAGTTAGAAACGAGTTCGGAATAAGCAAAACAAAAGGCTCACACATTCAGAACTACTTTCTGGAACACTACTTTTAAGTATGTAACTGCTTTCTTAAAACATCATAAAGATGTATTTATTTGTGTGTATGTATTTAATTAGTCCACTGAAAAGCACTGAAGTGAACCCTGGCTGAAACTTATTTAACCACAATTACAATTAGCGTGAAATATGAAAATAGCACTGAACCTTTAGCATCTTATACACAGTTAGGGTTCACTATTTTAGAAAAAGGTAGTTGTATCACACTTTGCCTCTGACAAGAGGTCAAGCAAAGATGTCCACTAGCACCAGTTCCGACAACTTGGTGATTTTGGCCTTGTACAGTCAGTTTTTAGCCACAACCAAGCCCATTATTCAAACTGTGAAAATTCTGTGGTTTGGACTCACGTTTCTGCACTGTGAAAAGCAATAGTCTTCCCATAGGTTATCACAAGTATCTGTCCTTCTGGAACATACTCCATGCTGCTCACTGACATTGCAACATTTAGCGCCTTCACTTCAGTCATGGTACTCCTGTCCCAGAGGCTTAGGAGGAAACAAAAAGGGGAAAAAAGACTCTAAGATTACTTCAGCAAATGAAAGAATTTTCACCTCCCATCCATGGCAAAACCTGGATCAAAAAAGCCACCTAACAAAGAACGTGGTTTGATTCCACAGGTACTTCTGATTTTCAGTGGCTTGCTTAATCTTAAAACTTTGTCTAGATGAGAATGAAAACAGGCTTACTTTAAAATACTACTATTTTTTAAGCTTAATGCAACAACAATAAATGGTACACATAGTATTTAACTACTTGAGGATTATCTTTGAGATTAATAACCTTGTTATAAGTCTCCTGAGCAATAGCTTTTTAGAAGCAAGGCATGCTTTGTTCCTGCCTTATTACCTCACAAGGCAAAGAAGCACTAATGCCAATTTATACAAAGAATGGAGATTCGTTTAAGATACTATAGTTTTCTATCTAGGGGTGGAGGAGCTATCTAAACAGGGAAAAAAATGAAATTGTTTTGTTATGTCAAGTAAGAAACTTCATTCATTCGCTGACAGCTGCATTTCTATTTCTACAATTCAGAGACAAGAAGACCAGGCTCTTGCCTATCTTGAACACTAGGGAAACTGAAAAGGAAATTGTGGCAGTGACTTCACCCTCCCATTCTTCCTTCCACAAAGCAGAAAAGACCTTTCTATTTCTCTCTTCTTTGAGCCATAAATGTGAGAATGGTAAGACAGCTAGGGATGAGATGACACTGGCCATATCAGCCAGAAAGCTGAGGAGGCAGTAAGGCACATCGCCCATCTTTTCTGGACAGCTTAGTTTGAGGAAGGGTCTTTGTCAATTCATCTCCCCAGCAGTCAGGTTTGTCTAGGTTTCAGCACATCTCCTACTAATTGGGCACAAAGTAAGCAAAACACTTAACTATAACTGGATGAGCCATCTTATAAAAACACTAAAGCCTACTCAACTTATCAGCATGGCAGAGAAAGAGGGCTATGTCTATTAACAGCGCACTGCTTCCAGATACTCCTCCCAGTTGTTTATCCCAGTCCCTGGCTAGTCCATGCCTTCTGCATCTTTCAAGGCTGGATTGCAGAAGACAAGGTAGCAATAGCTCAGCATAATGTGTATTAACATCTATAAATTCATCTTCTCTAGGATTATGAAAAGCATAAATTTATTCTACTGTGCAGGTCTCAAAGATCACCTCTTTTTATCAGGGAGGACAAGTTTACGGGGTAAATTAGAATTATTACAAAAGTTATGTCTCTAACAAAAGAAGAGAACTGTATTAGGCACGCAGCTATAGTAATCTAGTATCAAATAGCCTATGTTAGTTACATCTTTTACCAAAACACATAACTATCTTCTCACACAGATTACTACAATAAATAAAAGTGATCTTCTTAGAAAATTGAAAGTTACTTTTTCTTACCGGACAGTTTTATCATCAGCTGAAAGAATCTGTTTGTCATCACTGCTCCATAAAGCCTTTTTAATGCCAGAAGTATGTCCACTGACAACATCAGGTTCTTAAAATAAAGCCAAAGGTTATAATACATCTAAGAAAACGAAATAATGTCATGCAGCAGTCTGGGAGCTTTCTTAAGCTATATAGATTTACATTTACTAGAAATTGTAAAATTACTTCAAACACTTATGGCTTTATCTGTAGCTCTTACTCCAGGAACAGAATAAATGTAAACTGGGTATCTGATTGCCTAAATAAAAAAAAGCTTCATTAGTTTATCAAGGCTCTGTACCTTCTTATCAATCATCAATAGTTCAGTATCAACATGAATTTAAACACAAATATGTGGGTGGAGTCTTTTTTCTTTCAGATGACTAAATTTTAATTAATTAGACCTATTTCTAATGAGAGCACATTGAACTGAAATGTGCTATCCTTGAAGTCTATTATAGAAAAACTCTAGTTTTTCACTAGAGTTCACTTGTAAAAGCATAAACTTAAAACAGAAAATTACCTGAGTGTAGTAAAAGGTTGTAGACACTACATTTGTGAAACAACCTTCAACTCTGTCTTTTGAGATTCATAACAGAAAGTAGCTCTTAATTTCAGAACTTTTATTTAACTCCAAAGACCAAGAATCAATTCTAAAAGCAGACTCACCTGCTTCTGGCTTGCTCAAGTCATAGATACGCAACAGTTTGTCTTGTCCACCTGTTAACAGATAATTGCTATCCTGAAACAGAAGTTATAAAGGGTCAACTCTATTTTGAATCAAAATACCAGCTTTCATCTGCGAGTCTTAAAATAACAGTTCTTTCTCTCAGATAGCTCTAACACACTTATTAAATTCAAGTTATCTCCCAAACTGGAAGCGTTATGCTAGTTATTTGCCTGTTAAGGCACACGTAAAAAAGCAGAAAAGTAGCTAAGAGCAAAACATACTCAAGAGTTTACTTCCCTGGTGAACAAGGTATAAAGGTTTTTCATACCTGTGTAAAATCCACGCTTTTGACAATGTGTTTGTGAGCCAATGTGATTAGTTCATCACCTGACACAGCATCCCACACTTTGCTAAACAGCAAGAGAAAACATATATATTTTAGTAGCACCAGGATAAATCAACCTGAACAGTCAGATTAGTTTGTAAGCAATCTTTCCTGACACCAAAAATATTTTATCATAAATGCTACATTCTTATAAGTTATGATCCAGTTAGTCAATGAGAATATTTCCTATGCTTTCAATGAGGCTTTTTTTTTTTTTAACTATCCCACCATTTTCCTTTATCCTCTTCTTTGGATAATGCAGACTAATTAGCATTTTAGTTTTAAGACAAAAGCAGTTCTCTTCAACCAAATAGAGATCGCACTCTACTAACAGGATTCAACTTGCCAAATATTAAGATATGCTGCAAACAGCACAAACAACAAAAAACATCAAAGAAATAATTCATCAGAATTTTCACAAGAGTTTTCTTGTCATAAAAAGAGGCTAACTGGTAGAAGTAAAAAAATCACTCTTTGAACTCTGTTATAACTACAATCCCAGAGATGAGAGCTGGATATAAATGTTATTCTAGCAAACCAGTATGGTAATTAAGTACATTTATCAAGAAGCAACCATAGTTGTTCGTTGTGAAGGAATTAACCGTAGCTGCTTTCAAGAACCTCCAAGTCTGGGTTTTACCTTGGTTAGCCACAAATAAGCTAAAAAACCCAAATGAATCGGTAATTTGCTACAGCTACCTGCCACCAAAGAGCACTATAGACTTCAAAGACAGTTAATCACTTACGCTGTAAAATCTGCTGCTGCTGTAGCTGCTTTAGTAGCATCTGTGTTCAAAGTAGCACCCCAAACAGCACCTTTATGGCCTAGGAACGTGCCGATCCAGTCTCCGGTGTCACCCTGACGCAGCATAGGCTTACCATCTTTACAAAAAGAAGACCATTATTCAGGTAACATGATTTAAAAAAGGAAGCTGTTTTACAAAAAGATGCCCTTGCACCAACTTGTGGAAATGCCACATACTGTATGAAGCTATTCTTTGTCAGAGAGTTTAGCTGAAGAGCTGTATGTATGTATGCAGCTGTACTTGATGCACACAGCTGAAACTGTACAGACATTAAAATACCACTCCAAATGAGATAAAAGTTTTCTTCACGTTTGTGTTGAGGTACAAGAGAGACAGAAAGGAGCACTTCATCTAGGTTTTATTTTTACTCTAGTTTTCTTCAGGCAGAACAGGTTTGGTTTTTTACTTTGGAATAGTATTTTCAGACTAACAGCAGTCAGAAATAATAATTCTTGTGTTTGTAATCAGACATGTTTCAAACACATATAAAGATGTAATAAAGATTAAACAGAAAGCCTTTCCTGTGATAATTTTTTCTGGGATGCTATCAAAAGGTTGTTTACACAAGAAGATGAGGAGCTGAACTGGAAGCACCCCAAGGCAGAAAGTGATGTCCTTCTATACTTATGAATTCATACATAAGATTAAAATATATATGTATAGGTACTTTAAACTGGAAGAAGGTAGACGTAGATCAAATATTAGGAAGAAATTCCTTGCTGTGAGGGTGGTGAGACACTGGGACAGGTTGCCCAGGGAAGTTGTAAATGCCCCATCCCTGGATGGGTTCAAGGCCAGGCTGGATGGGGCTTTGAGCAACCTGGTCTGGTGGGAGGTGTCCCTGCCCAGGGCAGGAGGGTTGGGACAAGATGATCTTTAAGGTTCCTTCCAACCCAAACCACTCTACGATTCTGTGTATGAAGGGGAAACACTATTCCCATAGCAAGAAGAGAGTTCTCATGGGAAAGGAGGCGGACGTCATCATGCTACGTCCAGAAAGGCGCCTGCCCTGGTTAAACGGGAGCTCGCTTTAAATCTACACCACGTGCACAGACGATACAAACGGGCAGGTTTAGAAATAAAATTTTTTCGAGGCTTCCTCCCCGCCCCCAGTCTGGATCCACTCTGGGCGAAGGCGGGTCGCCGGCACAGACCCCCCCCACTCCCTCCCTCCCTCCCTTCTCCCCCCTCAGGGAGGCGACGCGCGGCCTAACGAGCCGCGGGCCGGAGGCGCGGCGCAGCCCACACCCCCCACACCCCCCACGGCTTCCCCGGGGGCCGTGGGCACCCCCCTCGCCCCCGGGCAGGAATAACCCGAGGGGGGACCGGCCACACGGCGGCCGCCGCTCACCCTTGCAGGCGCTGATGAGGAAGTAGCCGTAGGGTGTGACGCCGCTGAAGGCCAGGTCTACCACGGGCCGCGTGTGGCCGGAGCACGTCAGCGGGGTTTGCCTCATGGCCATGGCGGCGGCAGGGAGGACCGGAGGGCGGCGGGGATCGCGCGAAGCCTGTGAAGGAACACGAGTCCTCTCCCGCCGGGCAGGAAACGGCGATCGCGGCGGCAGCTGCTGCTACGGAGGAAATGACGGAACGGGAAACGCTTACGGAGCGGAAGCGACGTCAAACCGGCGGGTGCGCAGGCGCGGGGGGAGGTGGAGGGGGGAGAGGCCTTGTTGGGCCGGTGAGGGGCCTGAGGGGACTGGAGGTGGTGGTGAGGCCTCTTCGCTCCCGCAGCAGCACCGAGGGGTGGTGACGGTGGTGGCCCCGGCCCCGTTGCCGGGCTGAGCGCCTGTCCCTCACCTGGCGGTCAGCCCTGCGCCTGCTGAACAACTTCTAATGGCCTCTGCTACCGTGGTGTTCCCCGCGGAGGGGACAGGCGTGCTCTCTCATCCCAGTTCACGGAATTGTTGGAGTTGGAAGGGACTTCTAGGGTCCAACCCCCCCTGCCAAAGCAGGGTTGCCCAGAGCGCATCACTCAGGACGGCATCCAGGCGGGTCTTGAAGATCTCCAGAGAAGGGGACTC
>JAOXJM010000001.1:68441569-68456856 GCA_026413425.1 Tringa solitaria | reverse complement strand
CCCAAAACTGGACACAACACTCCAGGTGTGGCCTCACCAGTGCTGAGTACAGGGGCACAATCTTTGAATATGAGTGATTTTAAGATATTGCAGGTTTGAAACATTGGGTGTAATCTGTAGGCACATTGATGCTCTTTATCTCTGTTCTTTGGAGAAATGTCCGCTACTCATTTGTACAAATAATTTAGGGGTTAAAAAAAAGAAAAAAAAAGGATAGCTGTTTGCTGAAGGATGTTGTGTTGCAGATGCTGTGTGCAGATATGTGAGAGCGATTGCAGAGCGTGTTGCTGTGTTTTCACCGGGAGAATAATTACAACCAAGTGCCAGCCTTGAGCAGTCAATTATGACTCAGTAACAAGATGAAAATGAAAAGACAGATGTAATCGTATTTCACAAATAATAAAACAGTGTGCTCCAAGTCAAGGAGTCCTTTCTAGATCAGCCTTTCGCAGCACATGACCGTATTTTTTCTAGTTGTATGCAATTCCTTGTAACTTAGACCTATGGAACGTGAGGGCTGGACCACAGGCACTCGTCAGTTGGGTGTGCATGGTACTTCAGTTTGTGTGTGTGAATAGAGGCCAAGGGGATTAGACAAGGAAATGGGCTGTAGAGCAATTGGGAAGAGAGTGAAGAGAAGTTTGGACCGGCAGCTGGGGAGAGAAGTGTTTTGGTAGGAGAAATGTAACACATGGAAACTGGATAACAGGGAAATAGGAGACTTGCCTCAGAGACCAACGGTGTGCCTCATAGTGGGATTTGTACCTTTTTTCCCCCATCTCTTCGGGTGAGGTCAGATGTAAGATCACTTCTTTAATCACCACCTAAATGTTAGGATCTCAAAAGGATTTTCTGTTCTGAGAAGAATGTTGTTCCCAATATTTTCTGCATGCAAGTTGGATCGTCAGGAGCCTTTCCATCTGCCTGGAGGGCAGGGATCAGCCACATTCAGAGCATACACCAAGCACAGAGTCATGAAACCAATAAGGAATATTAAAAATTGTTTAGTGTTTACTACAATAGCTTCTTTGTTCCTCACTTTTCAGATCCCATTCTGTCTTTGGAAAGGGAAAAGTTGACAGTCCTGGCCAGACAGAGAGGAAAGCTATAAGAAACAGAAACGACAAACTGTAAGTAGCCGGTGTTTTCACTGAAAAAAGCTGAGCCACTGCAAAACCAAAGGGACGACAATTGAAAAAATTATTAAAACAAAACCAGTTCCTAGAAAAGGAAGTGGAATCCCCCAGATTCTAGCCAAATGTTCTCAGAATACAGAATTGCTACAGCTAACCCTCCGAAAATAAAGGAGTGTAAAGTAAGTGTATGCATATTCAGGGTTTAGGCAGACGTGAAGACATATTTGGGGAAGCCCAGAACAGGGTCAGTATAGGGAACTCGCCTAGAGAGGAGAGTAGAGTGTGTGTCAGTGGGTTCCAAAATCCTTTACCAGGACTGTGCTCCATCTATCCATTGAACAGTATAGAATGTTGCAGTAAGCCAATGCAGATGATAGGCATTTATAGAAGGAACAAAGCTCAGTGAACAGCATTATGGCAGCTCGCACAAGGTTGGGTGGGACAGGAGATCTTGTGGTGCTAAAAGGGGAGATGGGAAGGGAAATGGAGAGAGATACAAGTACATTTCCATGCTTCCTGTAACAAAGACCAAGTACAACAAATAAGTTACAGGTATTATGGGTGCTAAGTTCTGGCTGAAATAAGCCATTTCTGTACTTTCTGAGTCAGCAGCTTTGTTCTCTAGACCATTCAAAGCATGACTGCACTGTAAAGGAGGAGACATAGAAGTAACTATTCTTTTCCTACCTCTTTTCAAGCCTCATATTGGAACAAGTTGATAATTCAGGCTAGCTAAATAAGTATTTACATCTGCAAAAAGAATTTCAATACATAATAAAAATGAATCCAATTGTAAAAGCTTTGCTAAAGGAAAATGAAAATTATCTGGCAGTTCAGTTGCTTTCCAGGAAACAGTTTAGCAAAATTCTTATTCTCTAAGTATCATCACATCTGTAATACCTCTCTCTGAGGTTACTGTACTGTAACAAACAGTAATACAAATTTTCAGGAACAAGCTTTAGCTGAATTAATTCATAATTGTAGGTGGCTTTGATGTTTTCGCTTGGAAGGTGTTCTTCACGGTGCAAGATGTTTATACTTACTGTTCTAAAAGGCTAAAGTAATTAAAATATCAGCCTCTGAAAAACAACCACAGAAGACAGCCTTAGCCCTACTATCCAAGAAGTACTTGAGCTGATGGGACATATAGGAGTCCATGGGACCAGACAGAACCCTTCCAAGAGTGCCAAGGGAGCAAGTTAATGCCATTACATGGGTGCTCTATATCACCTGTAGAAGTAATGGGGAGTTGGGGAGGTTCTTCATAAGGTAAACACACCCATCTTCAAGAAGGACAAGTGAAGCATCCAGGGAACTGCAGGCCGGTTGGCCTCATCTGTGTTCCTGGGAAGGTTGTAGAGCCGTTTTCAGACCAAGGACAAATTATGCCTGACCAGCCCTATTGGCTTTTATAACGAGATCACTGGCTGTGGGCATGAGGGGAGAGGGATGGATGGCATGTAGCTTAACTTTAGCAAGGCTTTTGGTACTATCTCTTATAATAGTATCTTAGACCCAAAATGGTAAGAACTGAGTAAGTCAGTGGAAGATCAGCTGGAGCGCTGGGCTCAAGGGATTGAGATCGGTGGTACAAGTCGTGCTGGTAACTGGCTACCAGTGGCATCCTTCAGTAGTCATTGTTGTGGCCAGTAACATGTAATGTCTTTGGTAACAATCTGGATGATGGGATAGAGTGCACTTTCAGCAAATTTGCAAATGTACCCACATGAGGGATCCCGAGGGGGAGAGCAGTGCTGTTGCAGGCTGGAGAAATGGGCTGAAGGGAACCTCATGAAGTTCAGCAAAGGCAAGTACAAAGTATTTTGGGTACTGGGTTCATTCAGGCATGAGAAGATCAAGCAAAGGTGGAGGACCTTATTACCTATAAAAGGATGTGAAGAGGACAGAGGCAGATTGTTCTCAGAGGTGCACAGTGGAAGGATGAGAAGCAATGGACACAAGTTGGAATATGGGAAATTCTAAGTAAATGTAAGCAAAAAAAAAAAAAATTCACAACAGCGATCAAATGCTGGAAGAGGTGCCCAGAGTGTTGGTGGAATATCCTGTCTTGGAGATACTCAAAACTTGACTGTACAAGTCCCTGAGCAACCTGATCTACATTGTCCCTCCTTTGAGTAGAACATAGGATGGGATTAACGCTGGAGTTTCTTTTCAACCTATGTGATTTTATTTGCTTTCCTATTTCTTTTCAAAGATGATTTCTTATGGCTTCTCTACACGTATTTGCCCTCAACCTTTGAAGATGAGTCAGAATGGCTTCCAAAATTGTCATCTTGTTTAAGGCAAAACATTATGTCTTAAAGGAGTGACAGGAGTCACCTATACATACTTTAAATTCAAACATTGGCCTGATTCCTCAGAAGAACATCCTGCTCCGCTGCTAAATTTCAAAAGTCCTTCACCTTCATGTACAGGATGTCATCTACGATGCGCTTCCTATGCATTATTGAGTCTATATATCAGAGACACAACGCTGACTGATGCAGGATTGCTATAAGTCAGTATCAAATTGGATCATTCAAAAGACACGTACATCTGCTTCCTTTAGTCACGCAACCAGACGTGGCAGGGAGGAGATCAGTGATATTCCTCTAGTGACCTTATGCTGCAATAATGCCAAGCTAGTGTGGCGAATGCTTCCAGCAATGAAAAGAGCTAGAGCCAATGCAAAAAACACAGTAAAATGTATGTATATAATCCATGGCAGCTATCAAGACCTTTACAGGGCAGCAGATACAGAATTAAATTTATGTCAGCATGTGCTGTATTTTTTTTATTGTTTTCAGAGCTATAAGCTTTGCTGAATTCAACAAAAAAAAAAAAAAAAGAAGCTGAAGTGGGTAACATCAGTCAGCCTTGTTGATAAGCCTTTTCTCATCACTTTTTTAACAACCATGCAAATTTTCTTTAGATCTGGTTTTTTAGAAGTCACTTTCGGTCCAGTTGTTATACCGTTACTATTAGTGGTACAGGGCCAGGATGTAAAATGCTCTAATTTCTGATAAAGAAAGCTTCGTGTGGAACTTGACTGTCAGCCTCTTTTAACCAGGTGTCATGGTTTAACCCCAGCCAGCAACTACGACCACACAGCCACTTGCTCACTCCCCTCTTCCCCCAGTAGAGTAGGGAGAAGAGGGAGAAAAGGAGGGGAAAGGGGGAAAAAAAACCTCATGGGTTGAGATAAAGACAGTTTAATAGAACAGTAATGGAAGAGGAAAATAACAATAATAATGATAAAAGAGTGTACAAAATAAAATGATACAACACAAGTCGCTCTCACCACCCGATGGTCTGTTGTCCAGCCTGTCCCCAGCAGTGATTGAGCAGTGATTACGGATCCTGGACCCCCCAGCCAGCCCCCCCATTTGGTAGGGAATACTCCGTTGGCCAGCTCGTCCTGGTTGTGCTCCCTCTCAGTTTCCATGGGAAGCTGAAAAAGTTCTTGACTAATATAAACATTACTTAGCAACAACTGAAACAATAGGTGTTACCAACATTCTTCAACATTCCTATCGTACTAAATCCAAAACACAGCAGCTACTAGAAAGAAAATTAACTCTGCCCCAGCTGAAACCAGGTCACCAGGCAACATGACATTTGCTGGTTGATCAGAGCAAGTTGTGTGTTGCAGAGAACTAGAACACAGCAACATTGTTCTGCTACTACTTGTACAATAAATTAGATTTGAAAAAGTAGTTTGTTTTGGGGGTTTTGGGTTTGTTTTTTTTTTGTTTTGTTTTGCAATGGTAAGTTCTATGTATTAGACTTTCTTTGCCTTTTAGGACACATCAGAAAAAAAAAGGTAAACTTGAAAAGAGGGAATAGTAAGAAAAAGATAAGAGAAACTACTCATATGCAGCATGTATTTGTGATATTTAGAAAGGTTACTAGATACAATTTCTTTGCATAGACAACAATTTCATATGATAATCTCTGCCTTTAGGGCGTAAACCCCCCCCCCCCCCCAGCTCTTAAACAAATATTATTGCTGTTTGGAGATTTGAAAGTATGTTCCATTTCAAAACAACTTAAAGCTACATTTGTCTCTGGACTGAATCCACCAATGTCATCAGTATTAGATCATGGATTAATTTTGCTCATGGTATTATGCTTGGAGTAAGTACAGTTGTGGGGCTTTGGGTTTTTGCCAGGATCAAACTTTGAAAGAAATTAATAGCACTGATGGTAGAAGACAGTGACGGTGCTTTCACAAATATGAGAGAGACGTGACAGGGAGGTTTGTAAAGTTTTCCAATTTTATTGAGATTTGGGGGAAGAGAGATTATTGTCCAAGGTGCAAAAGGATTATATAACTCCAGGGAACGGAAAATATGTAATGGTGGAGTGAGTCAAAAAAATAGGAAGTACCGGCATGATTCTTGAATAGAACTTTGCTCGTGAGGCCTATACAAATATTTGCAAATTCATTAGTGCAATTAAGATAGTTGCCCGTTGGGTTTCTGTGGGACTTGTCCATTCGGTGCCGCACATCGTATAATTGTGCAATGCAAAATACAGACTAGAATTCCAAAATGTGTAATTATTGTTTCTTTCTTTTTATTTCTTGATGGTGACACAGGAACAGCTTGACAAGCTGGAGGTAGGCATTAGTTCATCTCACAGTAATGTCCAAGCTACTCTGTACTAATAACAGGTCATCTGCAGTCACTACAGGATGCTAAAACCAAGAATCTTATTTGCATGTGAATGTCAGTGTTTTATATAACACTTAATGTGGATGGTTTATATGAAAGAGCGGTTTAGATTTAGGCTAGAAGTGGCTGAAAATAAAAGAAATAATCTTTAGACACCCGTACCTCTTGATTCCTGGTGAAATCGTCGTCTTTGCTTATAGACTTACAGGTTCATAAACTGACTGAGCATGAACCAGGAAGAAATCATGAATTCCCAAGACAGCTCAATCCCTTCACACCCATCAAAAGCCTTTGAAGTTGACAACAAAGCCTAACTCTAAGGACATAAGTGTAGGACCATGTAAGGAAAAATCATTTAGTAGTTAATCTTAGGCCTTATCTGGAAAGTACTCTATTTCTATGGAAACTGAGTACTTGGCTCTGAAAGCTGGAACATATCACAGGAACTCATTTTAAGAGTATTGAAGCAAACAGAGGTATCCAGTAACATGTCAGCTAGAATAGCATTCTCTAGTTGTTCTCCTTGTCGGTTTTCCCCCTCGTTTTACACCTAATCCTTTACCTCACTTTTTGTCCCTGTGTTTTCCAGAATTGGATTACACCACCTTTGTGGGGGCAGTAAATCCAAAGGGAGCAGGGGGTTCAGGCATCTCAGAGAAGTCCCCTGAGATAGATGGGGCATTCTTCATTTGCTGAAGTATAGAGAACCAACGTGGGCGTATTATCAAGTGCAGGCTTTTGGGAGGGAATTTTTCTGGCAGATAAAAAAAGTCATTTTACACAACTAGGAGCACTCTACAATTTTTGCAAATCCTTTGAACATTGTGACCACCTCAGAGTTGACAGCTGCAAACAGATTACAGACAAAACCCCATATCACACTCAAATTATCTGGAGACTTCAACTAGTCTCGTTACATGAATAATAAAACAACACTTAAAATAATTGATGTGAATATAGCATTATAACCAATAATACGCATCTAGTATCTCACCTATTCAAGGCACTGAACAAATAACCCTATGGGAAGTAAAAAATGGGAGCAGAATTTGGAAACTAATAACTGGTAATCTACAGGAATGGTATGAGTAATTTAACTTACCAAGTTACATTGTAGTGTATCAGACAAAAAAAAAAAAATCCATTAAAAATCTGCCCAGCACCTGGGAATGGGCTGTTACTACAGTTGGCAAGGGCTACAGAGATTTCCATCTGTGGATCATTAATCAAATCTGTGCCAACTTGAAAGACCAAAACCTGCTATCAGTTAGCTTGTCATCTTTTAAAAAATCAAAACTATTCAAAACCTTCTTGTTGACAGAATCACTTGAGAGGCCAAAGACGGTTTAATCCTATCATCGGAACAACTTTCCTTCTTCTGAAAGTTAAAATACATTGGTGGAAAAGTATGAAGTTATGTATTAGTATGGTCATTTAATTTTACTGAAAAATGGATTTATTCTACATATTCCATTAAACAACTGTCAGATCACCATCTTATCTGTCAGATCACCAGCACGTATAGGCTACTGCTGACTGTAACTGAGTGTGAATTAGTTGCCTGGAAGTGAAATATTTTATTCACTGTGATAACTGGAGTAACCCCTTCCCCTCCTGAAGGCTTTTGGGCTGCAGCCCTGTGGCTCCTAACCAGGCTTTGATACCTCTCTTTGCTTTTTCTGTTATCTTCTGCCTCTTATCAGCTTCTCCACTAAAGCCACAGCTAATTTGCTGGACATTCTTACCCTTATTTCTTTGTAAATATTTTGCTAACTAAATTGATGTGTTCCCTTCACCCCTTTTCCACTGCAGAACTTGATGACAAGGCAGAAGACACCGTATGAAAGCTGCTTTTGTGGCTTTCTGTGCAAACTTCCAGTTCGCTGTGTATGAGTCTCTTGGTCTCAGGAGTGCCAGCTGCTGGTTTGATTCCATTTGCGAGGCTCGGAATTGAAGTACTTGAAGGGATGTGAGTCCGAGGGGAAACAGTGTTACTGGATGTTTGTTCATAGCTGTAATGTGAATGAGCAGATAAAAACAAACGTACCACTTTCATACGCTTGTGATCTGACTGCAAGTACCGTGGAAAACAGCGGTAGGAAGCACAAAGGTTGCAGGAATAAAACCTCTATTAATTCCTTTGCTGAGAGTCTTTGTACGTCTAGGAAAAAACAACAGTATGCTTTTATCTCAATAAATATTATGGAAAATAGCGAAAATTCCACATCCAGATACCACATTAATTGGCATTAAGCTTGTAGTTAGAAAATTTTTTACAACTAGGTCCCTACTTGTATAATGCCTTAAACCAAAAGCTAAACTGCCAACCTTGGAGTTTCAAGTCTATATAAGGATTGTTTTCATAGAACAAGTTAAATGAATCTAAATTACTTTCAAAATATTTTCCAGAAAACTAAATTTAGCTTTTAAAAACCATCTTCACTAGAAAATGTAGATAAAATATTTTTGCTTTGAGATCTGGGTTCATTGAACTCTCCCCGAGTCCTAACACATGTGAGCCAAAAAAACCCATGAAACAACCGTTCACACAAAATCCTGAGAACCAAGTCAGCTGACTCTGGCAGAGCACAAATGTTTTTAAACTCAATCCAGCTTCTTTTATGAAGATAATCCAAGCAGTACCAACTTGCTCATTCCACAAGCATCTTTTTTTCTGCTTCTCCCAGGACAAAATCATAACATAGGAGTCAAAGACTTGAAGCATCCCAGAGTCATGGCCTAGATTATTTTTTTTTTACTGTAGCAACAGGTCTGCAGGAGAGCAAACATTTATTTTATAATATGGAAAAGGATGTTGGAAAATAACAGAGATCATCATCTTTTTTAACTGGCCACAGTATTTTAGAGAAGCCTGGAATGCCCTGTCTCTAATGTAAATGTACAGTACTCCATTTAACATACTTCTTTTATTTATTTTGTTTTAGTAATCAGCTGCTGCCTTTGAGAGGATAATAAAATTCATTTTTATTCCCACACACAAACGCGCACATACAGTGTAATGTATTGTGACCGATTTACTTTTTTTAGAGAAGCTAAAAAAGGAGAAATACACAAGAGCACCCTTGTTTGAATAAATACTGGGCTGTCTGTATGGAATAACAATTATATGCTGAAGCTAGAGCAGATGTATGGGTGTGAATCACATAAGGGTAGGTTGGGGAATTATAATCAGCCAAACAGACCTAGGAATCAATCAGCAGTGGAAATTTTTCTGTGGTCAAACAGCGTATTTTTCTAACTATTATGGGGAAAGACAGGGAAAGTGATTTTCAGCCCATGTTTTGGTGCAGGTCTAGCATGGAAGTTCCTAACGTTTAGGAGGTGCATATGTGGTACGTAAATGCAAAATGAAATGGGAGCTGGCACTTCCATTGACAGCCACCATTAGGACTCCTGAAGAAAAGTTTGCAGACCCTTTATTTAGTACTCTGCAAGAAGAACAACTCTGTAGTTGTTTGTGGTTTTTTTTTCCTGGTTTTGCCATGCACTCTGACTTAGGTCAGATTTGGACTTATTTGCACCCGACACTGGGTATCCAGCTGTTACTGTAGTCAGTAGAAGGAGTTAATAAAAGTCACCTTCTTTGAAGGATGAGCTTCTGTGTTACAAATCATGCAATATAATGGCATGTCTTCATTGATACTCGTGATATTCCTTTGATAATTTCATATACAGAATAGTTGCAAAGCACTGTTTAAAACAAATGCCGTTTCCTGCTTTTCTTCACCATTTCTGCATTATCATACAAAAGAATTCATTCGATGAGGTCATTCAATGTCTTTCCCAGTAGTGTGTTCATTACCCACTTACTCTCTTACTTATAAAGCAGCTTTAGTTGAAACACTAACATAGGCACACTCCTGAAGAGAGTTAACCAGAAAAACTCCTGCTGCAAATTTTGTCTTCTATCAAGTCCTTTCTTCTTTCCTGTTTGTTTTGCCTTTCACGTGGTGCCATGTATCTTGCATTAGAGTGTTGGCAATGAACAAAGGCATCTGTAACATAGGGGTTCGAAAGCATCCTTCAAAAACCTGCCAGAAACTTCCATCAACTTCCATCCACTTCAAGCAGTAGCAAATGGACTTGTTAAATTCATTCCCGTTGACAGCCTAAGGGTACACCCTGGCCTAGGAGGTCCAAGAACAATAGGCAATTAGCAGTGATTACACAACATTACCCTTTGACGATTGGGTAGCATTTATTTAGTGAGTCAGCAGGGTATTTTTGCCCACCTCCCTAAGATGCCTGCTGATTAAGAAAAAGTAATTTTAGCCGGGTGCTTTGTGGGCAGTCTCAGCTGAGAGTTAAGACATAAAGACAAAGGGACAGAACCAAAGTCACTGCTAGGGCACTGCAGGGAATGCAGAGTCTTGCAGTCACTGCTTTTGATGCTCTCATACCTGCTCTGGGTGGAAAGACAACAGTAATGTTTGTCATTTCAGCTCAAATGCATTCATCTACCAAAGGTAAAGAGCTTATCTTGTATTCTACTCGGTTCAGAACTGAAGGAAGTTTCTACACTATTATCCCCTTTATAGAAATTACATGTGCATTAGCTGCTTCCCAAAAAATTTGTAGCTGGCCCTGGCAGTTAAGTGTTTTCTAGCTGCTGCATTAAAATAAGTCAAAATAATTTGGAAAACATATGATATTCCAGTTTTTTAAACAACTTATAAAAGAAATTTCCAATAAGTTTGGATACAGTTGTGGAACCAATGACCAAAAATCAGGCCTTTCTATTCCTAGTGATAGCTGAAGTGTGTCCAGACTTGTTTCCAGTCAAGCCAGTGGGTGTTTGTTCACAGTGATTTTAGTGAAAGGAGATTGGGCAGTTAATTCTTTTTTCCACAATCTTTACTAGGTAGAGTTAAACACTATGTAAAACTTAGTTAAATGAAGAAAAGATGGTGCAGTAAAAGCAGAAAAATCTACTGGTTTATCATTTTGCTTAAAGATGTAAGAAGATTGCCTGCCTAAATATGCCTGAAGTTTGGTTTTGGTTTTCATTTTTTTTGCATTTGCAAGAGGCCACCATCAGAATATAAACTATGCCCTCCTTAGACCTTTCTTTCTGCAGAAACTAGAGATCTTTTCTTCCAGCAGCCTGAAAAACTCATCTGGTAAATGTATACTTATGGAAACAATGACTAAGTGGCACGGTAGCACACTGGGGAGAAGATGTATGGTAATTGAATTGAGAGTTGATACACAGAGCATTCAGACAGTTGAAGAACTTATAGTGGATTTATACAACAATGGAGTGCGTTTTCAGGTTGTGTCCAGCTTTTCTTCTTTTGTTGGAAGAAATGGAAGACACACAGTGTCTCTATTTCAAATAACATTTTTTTTTGCAAACCTAGGTCACCTAGTGCCACTTCTCATTTAAGCAGATCTCTTAGCCTTTTATCCTGTTTACTAACCGTGTAACCCAACCAGAGCAGTGATGTCCAGGATGACTTTCCTATCTTACAGGCAATATCAGCCAAGTAGGAGTGACACTCCCAGGGGACAGGGAATTCCCACCTCTCTCAGTTAGTTTTAGACACACATGAAGCTCTCACATTTGGGCTCTGAAGACATGACAACCTGCAAAACTAGCCTGGCACGTCTTCTGACTGCTGAAGAAGCATATATCCGTTAATGGAAATTATGAGGTTCAGAGAAATAAGATGTCCATGAATTTCGTGAAAGCATTAGGAGCATCAGGATAACAGTGGGTACTGGTAGCCTCCCCATTTATTGCACTATTTAATCTTCCTATTTTGAGACAAAAAATCTTTGTTAATAAGTAACAAGGGTTGCAAATGTTCCTCCTGCTGGATTAACTGGATATAGGCAAGATACAGAGTGGGTAGAAATGATACAAAGAAGGTGCAAGACTTCCTTGTGACACTGGTAGAAACTGTATGTGAATATTCAGTCCTTTGGTGGCATTTCGGTTGCATGTGTGACTATTGACACAGAAAACCCTTTTACATCACAAAGTGGAACAGGAAAAATGCATGCTTTGACCACTCAATATTACATGGAAGTGATTCATTCCCTATCAACAGCATTGAGACCAGTAAGGAGCAAGAAGTCCTTTTCTGCTAAGTTGTCCTAGACAGAAATCCTGCTTCAGCAGGTACATGATACCACTTGGGGAAATGGAGTGATATCAACCATACGTCAGGTATAATTGTTTGGATATGTAGTTTTCCACAGAAGAATTAAACATCAAAAATTCCACAGTATTTAATACTTGAATGAGGAACCAGTTACTCAGATTAATGAGGTACCATGCCAGAATAACAGTAGCTGCCTCCCAGAGCTGCCCTACGCAGCTAAATTATATTTTCTTCCTTCCATCCAGATGTTAATGTGATCAGAAGCATCAGCCTATTCATTAGCTTACTGGCAGCGTGGCAAAAACTCATCCTTAAACTTGACCCCGTTTCCCTGTATTCTGTCAGAAGACATCCTGACTACAGTTGTCCATCAGTTAGAGAGGTTGTCCAAAGGTAAAGACAACACCGGGGCTTCTGCTGCTGGAGAATGCAGCCCTGTAATTTCCAGGGGGATTAAGAGCTGAAGCTATTCTGCTCTGCACTGATCTTTGTTAGCTTCAGGTCTACTTTGGCTGCCAGTTTGAGAGTCAGATGCTGGTCTTCAAAGCCATCATCAAGTTTGAATCTATTCCTATTGGCAGGGCATCACTGTCTGCACTACAGCTACAGAGCTGCATCCTTCTCAGAAAAGCAGCTCAGACCAGGAGCTTTGTCCAGGACAAAGTATCCTAAAGCTGGAGACAAATATTTTTGGCAGAGTTGTCTTCACTACTGACTAATCTCCTCAAGAAGATCACATAGTTGGCAGTCCTGAACCATAAAACCATTCCTCATACCCTTTCCGAAGTTACCTGTCTTCCCAGTAGAATTTTCCCTCATTTTTATCGGATAAAATAATTTATTTCATATCAGAAATGTGGAACTGTAAACTGAGATTACTGAGATTTATTTACAATCTAGAATGAACAAACCCACAATCATTTAAAAGTTACTTGCACGCACGAAAAAATAGTTGTGCTGTTCATTTTGGGACCCTTATGACATTCTGCATTCCCCATTTTGGAGTTTGCCAATTGGAAAAAAGACACTGTTAGTTCCCAGAGTTGAGTAGTTTTAGATACACCTCCAGACAGAGCTTTCTTACAAAAGACTTTTTTCCACTAGAACTGAGTTGATTCAAATTATAAAGTAAATCTTTCCTAACAGAGAAGAATGTTACATACTCCATGCAGAAACAGCCTCTTCTGCCTTTCCACGTATCCTGATGGAGATAATCCCCTGCAGCTGCTGATTCATGCTGAGATTGCTCAAGCAAGGGTTTTATGCAAGATTTACATTTGCAATAGAGTGCCTGTCATTGTGTGAAGGGACTCTTGCAGAAAACTAGATTTATCTTTCCTTTATAAGCAATATCAGCTGTGTTCCAGGTGGTGAGGCAATGCTAGGAATCAGGTAGCAGCTTGAAGATCACCTGATCTATACAAGAGCCTACAATTTGCTCCATTTTATTAGCGAGTAGGAAGAAAAAAAAGAGGAAAAATTAAGTAAAAACAACTGATGACCAACCCCACAACTCTTTATTAATTTATTTTGCTTTTATTTTTCTTCCTTGTAGTAGGCCAACAAGAGGACTCTGCCTGTTGGTATTTGCATGGTAGTTTAAGAGAGAAAGCAAAGGCTGCCTTTTTTTATCAATGGTCCTTGTTTTCATACCCACCCTCCTTTTTGGCTGGCAATAGTGAAATAACACTACTGATAGCTGCAGCTTCATTTTCAGTATTTCATGGTTTTTACTTGATACTTCAGATCTTGAAGAAGCTCAGACTTCACTTTTAGAAAGTTAAAAGGTCTCACAAAAAAAAAAAAAAGAAAAGATATGAACCCAAGTGCACCTTAAGGGTTCAAACTTAAAGGGAAACTAAAAATATCTTCATTTAATATTTCACAGCTAGACTGAATAATTTGCAATGTTTATGACTAGTGATTTTTTGGAAGATTCTGTTCTGGATATCAAATTTTTCTGAGATAACATTTTATAATTTAAATATAAAACAGTCTTCTCTCAAAGACATTTCAAAGATTCCAGTTTTGTGATTCACTTGTGAAAATAACTTGAGTTATTTTCAATCTTTCCCATGATCTCGGTGTCATGGGATTTTTATTCTCTGGGAGCCATGATGACACAAATAACATTAACAATAACAAATGCACTATCCATTTTGAATCTATGATAAGAAAGAAAATCGCCTCTTCTGATCATTTGTTAGTGGGCAGCAGCTTTTGTTACCTGCTACTGGTACAAACCCTGTCTGTCATCAGTTGTGGAGGGCTCCATAGGCTCAGCTAGATGTCAGCAGAACTGCAGTTTATTTTCACCTTTTACTTGTGTTTTCTGTGCAGTTTGTCAAATCACATACTCTCTCTGCCTCATACAGAGTCTGTAAAATGGGATTCTTTAGGTTTTCTTCTACTTGATTGTAAGGAGATTGCTACAGCGGGATAGGCTCTGTTGTCTTTGCTCTTGCAGCAGAACACTTTGCAAAGGAAAATAATAGGAGTGAGAATGCCTGTTGAGAGTTTATCAGAAGAGGAACCTGATTTTGAAGCCTGTAGATATATTAATGTATCTGCATATAATGAATAAAGTTATTAATAAAGTGATAAAGCTTTCAAATGGCCTAGAGGTTTATCTGGTGTGCAAATTCTAGATAATGCAGGACGGTTTTATTAGCATACTAGCTGGAACCTTCTCGATGATTCAGTGCATATAGAAAGATAAATCCCTATCCCTTTGACACATTTCCCTCACTTCAGGCAGACTCCGTTCTGATAACATGACAGAATGTGTCCATTCTGTTTCTGTTTTGTGGTTAAAGTAAGGACATCAGTTTCTCGGAACATCGCATTCCAATCCGATACAGTAAAATAAATAACATTTGAGGAGAACTACGAAGACAATGCCCATGTGCCTGCAAATGTCTGTCCTCCCATACCACTGTTTTGTGGTGCTGACCCCAAAACGTGGGGCGTGGTGTGCTCCCTCCGGCTGCTGTACAAGGATGTTCTGCTGTGCCACAGCATCCCAGAGCGCCGCAAGGTCACGTCGAACCTCCAGCTCCTTGAATCTGCGACTAAAAATACTGCCCTTCTCTACAAGCTTCTGTGTCAACATTATCTCTTTGGAATTCAGTATCAAATGCCTCTGCCTCTTCCAGAGAGATCACGCACTGCGTTTGGGAACTGGCTTGTGCTGCATCAAGTTCTTACTGTATCTCATGGATGGCTCTCCTGTGTTGAATGAAGAACAACTGGGAAAATGCAGCGATATATATATTTAGGGCCACAAAAATGCTCAGGGGGTTGGAGCACCTCTGCTATGAGGACAGGCTGAGGGAGCTGGGGTTGTT
>JAOXJM010000001.1:68427172-68437734 GCA_026413425.1 Tringa solitaria | reverse complement strand
GGGAGGTGTCCCTGCCCATGGCAGGGGGGTTGGAACTCAATGACCTTTAAGGTCCTTCCCAACTCTAACCATTCTATGATTCTGTGATCCCTTCACACTCCATAAAAAGAGAGTAACACTACCATGCCACCACACAGCACTCCTCCATTACAATTATGCAGTCTGGCAATATACCCTAACTTGTCAACATAAACTTTTGTGTTGAATGGGGGTGTATGGTAAGGCAGATTTCATAGCCAGCAGTGTTCAGAAATCCGGTGATTTGAAAAAGAAAAGAGATATCTTGGATGTGTATTTTAAGTAAAGGAGATAGAAGAGCTGGAAGGGTTACAGTTAAATGGATGCAATAGACGGTGAAACCCAAGCCCAAACCAGCTTATATTGGCCTGAATCCTTTTAGCTTCCCAAAATTTTTTCAGAGCTGATGTCTTATGCTGCTGGGTTTTTTATTAGGATTACAGGGTTACTATAATAATAATAGACTGTGTAAACAATAATCATAATGTATTATTAACAAGAACGTATCATGTATTGTCTTTTTCTTGTTATTTTTATTTTTACTTGCTCCCAAATTTTGCAGACATTACCATATTATTACCGTTATTTTGTAGAACAGAAATGCTTGAAGGCACTCAAACCAGGCTTATGCAGCAGCTAGACTGAAGCACTGGACACATACTGGCCCCACTCCGTGCTGCTCAAAACCAAATGCAAAATGCAAAACAACAGCTGAATTTAATGTACAAATGCTTGAAAAAAATATGACCAAACATGAAATAGCTCTAGGGCTACAGAGCTGAGGACAAAGCTGGGGGACTGATGGGGCCAGGGAGCAGCTTTGCCATAAAGGTCTTGAGGGTCCTGGTAGACAGCCAGGTTTGAGCATGCATCAGCTGTGTGCCCCAGGGAACTGGAGGCTGAGCACACGCTAGGCAGTAGTAACAAGAAGGTAGCTACAGATCATGAGAAGTGATTCTGCTTCTCCAATAGCGCTTGTGAAGCCATGTCTAGAGCAGCATGTCTGGTTTTGGGCCCCAGAATACAAGAGCAATGTGGATAAGCTGAGGTGGGTGTAGTGAAGTACCACTAAGATGATCCATTTGGTGATGATGCACACGATGTGCAAAGAGAGGCTGGGAAAGCTGGGTTTCTTCAGCCTTAAGAAGAGAAAGCTTAGGGGAGAGCTTAATTGCTGTCTGACTACCTAACAAAGCTGTGCTGAGGAGGCATGGTCAGATGTAGCTCAGAAGGGCAGAAGGGAAGGATGAGAAACAATGGGCACAGGTTGGAAGATAGGAAATTCCAAGTAGGTGAAGGAGAAAAAAAATCACAGGTAGATTGTGAAATTTCCATATTTTTTTTTTTGGAGATAGTCAACACTCAACTGTAGGAATCTCTGAACAACCTGAGCTAACTTAGAAGTTAGCCTTGCTCTGAGCAGGAGATCATATTAGAAAACCTCTGGAGAGGTCCCTTCCAAACGGAATTATTATCTGAATCTGTAATTTTCTACTTCTCGTTTATATTAAAGCCTCTTATACCCCAGCTCTTGTAGTTTTACAGGGCTTTCAAGTAAGTGTAAATAAATAAATGAAATTCCCATATAAGTAAATGAAATGGCGATACTACAGTGCTGTAGCAGAGTAAACAAGAATCAGGTCCATCAAATCTCAGATTCAGCCATGAGTGGCCATCAGCTAGAGTCATTGCACTGGGCCGACTGCTCAATGGAGAAAACAACTCACAGTCCAAACTGGAGAAGTTTGTGTCCGCCTGAAATGGGAAAATTCACTCAGGCCCAAGTGCTGGTCACATCAGAGTCCAATGGGAGTTAACCCCATATTGAGAATATTCACTCAAAAATACAACACTTTCTTTAAAAGCTTCAGCTTTCTTGGCCAGTAGCTCCTAAATGAAACTGCGGGGAGTGTGGTATGAAAACTCTTGTGTCCCCAGGACAACCTTACCTATTGTATGTGTTCAATTGTCGGTGAACGGAGAGCGCTGACACGACTGGGTAACGTAACATGTCCATCTGTCTCTCCACTAAAGAAATAAGCTGTCAAACTGTCTCCCCCTGCCCTTCCTGGGAGAAGCGCAATGAATGAAGCACACAAGAGAATTCTTCATTTACCACTAAGCTTTTGGATTCCTTCAAAACTGCTCTAGCATCTACCTCGTAAATGAGGAAAGTTAATTGAAAATTGCTCTCGGCGCACAGAGCCTGACACCGGGGGAGTATTGTCTCTCCGTGCTGTAGTGATTTGATTGGGGCTGCTGTCAGATGTTATATATGTTATGCTCAACTCAGCGCTGAAAAACAGTCTTTGCCATTTGCCCTGTTCTCACAGACGGGGAAGCTTGAGCCATTGTTCCTGATTTGTTTTCAGTTGTTGTAGTCTTGGTGCTGATAATTTAACAGCCTATAACTTAGATGAGGATAACAAGAATATCTCTTTGGAATAATGCTGTGCAAAGGCACATGAAAGGACAATTAATTCTGGTTTCATAGCACTCTGTGCCTCCTGATTTATCTGTTGCAACAGTCATTTACTCTGTAAAGTTCAGTAGTAATTTTGCAGTATGTATGGGACTGCTCCATTGTCCCATAAATTGAAAATATCCTTTTGGCTTCGGTGAACTTTGGATTCAGTTTTATCACAGCTCTCATCTCGGGATCTCAGAGTGTTTTGTGATTACACCCGAATAAATCTTCACCGTGTCTCACTCTCCTCCACATAACAATTCCCAGGCAGGGTAGAATTTGGAGGCAGAGAAGAAGAGAGAAATGCAGAGCTGGCCATAGTGCCCCACTAAGGGGGAGCAGCTTCTCCTGCTCACACACCCCTGTGACAGAGCTGCAGTTTCTTTTAGGACTATAAAAGACTGTATTGACTTAAAAAAGAAAAGAAATCTGAGATATGCTTATTCTGACCCTTACTCCCTTTGGCTATGGTGTGTATATAATTACAACAGAATTATTACCGTTTCCTGCAGCTTGTACAATGCATGATTATGCTTTAAAAGAAGGGAGCAGAAAAATTTGTACAACTGTTATCAAAACAAATTAGAGATAAGTTTCACTTTGCAATAAAGATAAAGAGAAAAGGACCAGAAGTTTAAAGAAATCAGAGCACTTAAGCATTTTTATTTTCAAAAGAGATTTGGGGTCTTGGGGTGGAAATCCCATTGACTATCTCATTTATGTTGGCTTTGCTTTTATTTTCAGACTGAGAAGGAGGGATGTTCCAGACATCAAAGGTTCGCTTTCCTCACCTCCATCAAAAAAAATATACCCCCCCAAGTTTTAAACGCAAGGAAAAAACAGTTGTAAACCTGCAATGTTTTTTTTCAGATCCCACAAATCCAGAAATACTTTGTGGGTTACAAATGCTCGAAATAAGTTTCTGTTAGACCAGGTAGGTTAGCGATGCCTTGCTGTGCACATTTCTGGCATGTAGCGCCGTCTTATGGTTGTGGATCTGAAAGCTCTTACAGTCCCTCCAGGGAGTCTCCCAGATTATCTGTTCAGTTATTTCCAGTAACTGTTTGCTTGTTTATTTAACTTTGGGATTAACTCAATTCTTTCTCTTCCTATTTTTTCTTATAGTCCAGAAATATCCGTGTCACGAGTGTGTTCCCAATCCTTAGTTTGTTCAATCTAGGGGTTAAGTCGTCTGTGTCACAGTATGAGAGTTTCAGTCCTTCTCAGTTTTTCCTTTTGTCTCCGTACAGCTGCACCAGCCACAAGCATCGCCTGATCGAGGCCATTCAAGCCCCCTTTTTTAAATTCAACAGCGGTCCGGGTGTCTCTGCCCCTTGGAGCGGTGAATTCTGCTGGCTGACACCACTCCAGAGGAAGAAGAAATTCTCTTGGCCAAGCGCTTGCTTATTCTTTTAAAATAGGATCGTGTCAAGGGGAAGGACTGACATTATTTTTATTATTATTTTGCCTGATTCTTTAGGATACAGAGTCTCTTCTCAGCACGAAGCCCTGGCCGTGCTAGGCACTGTATACAGATATATGTGTGAGGACAAGTCCCAGCCTTGAAATCTCACCCTTTTAAAAGCCAAAACCACAAAAGATTGCGGAGAAATGTTTCTGGTGGTTATCACTGTGTGTAAGCTCGACTTCTTCCTTCAGCAGAATTTTCTTCCTTCAGCTCCTTGAAAAGCATCCCTGTGGAGGGTCAGGAGGGAAGGCAGCTCGGGTTTTGGAGGTGGTGAGGTGCAGAGGGCAAGGATGGATCACGAGGCCCAGCTGCTGCATGGGAGCCTTTCCCATGCCGTGGCGGTCACCTGCAGCCTGGCACGATGGCTTTTCCCCACCTTGGACCTCTTCCCCTTGTTACCTTCTTGTGTCTCTTGTGTAGAGTGACAGAGGGAGAGCCGGGTGCTGCCCGGCTTCGTAGTGGGGTGGAGGGGGAGTCAGCTCAGCAGGTCTCATGTTCATGGTGTGCCAGGGACAGGCACATCAAGGTGTCCTGGTTTCACTCCAGCCATCAAGCTAGGACCACGCAGCTGCTCGCTCACCCCACCTTCCCCCCCCCCCCAAGAAGGGCAGGGAGAAGAGAAGAAAAAAGGAGAGGAAAGGGAAAAAAAAACAACCAAACTTGTGGGTTGAGATAAAGACGGTTTAACAGAACAATATCAGAAAAGGAAAATAATAATAAAATAATAATAACTCTCGCCGCCTGGTGAATTGGCACAGTCCTGAGCAGCGATTATGCATACCCACCCCCTCGCTAACCCCACTCATGTATTGAGCGTGAAAGTCTCTGCTTCGGAATATTCCATTGGCCCTTACATCGTTCTGTCTAGGCTTCTTCTCAGCTTGTAGGGGAAGCTGAAAAATAGTCCTTGAAAACTATAAACATTGCCTGGCAACAGCTAAAACAATATGTATTATTGACATTCCTTTCATACCAAATCTGAAACACAGCAACCACTCGAAAGCAAATTAACTCTGTCCCAGATGAAACCAGGGTCTGTCGGTCTTGAAGAACACACCTCTCTTTTTTTGGACCTCTGGCACCAAAGGGGTCAAACACCTGCCATCTTCCTGCTGCCAGGAAGGACAAAAATGCTTTTGGCCCAGACATCACTGCGTCAGTAGGTGCCGATGAGTGCACTTACTTATAAAGGCATGGGAAAAGTGATGAGGTGTCACATAAAAAGGAGGAAGAATGGAGAAGGAAGGGAGGAGTGATGGAGAGGGTCTTATGTGCAAAACCTTGTTGTTGGCAAAGGGGGAACACACAAGCCAAGAATTTTTTAGCCTAAATAAAATGTTAACAGGCTAACTGACATAGAACACACTGCTGATTAGTAGTAGTACAGTTGCAACACACAAATATTCACAGTCCAAATCATCTAATTAATATAAATTAAGTCCTGTTAATAAAATGGTCAGAAATTGTTATACAAGAAAACCAGCCTCACAAATCTACCCCTTATTCCCCAGTGTTCGGGTCCTTTCCACTACCCCTCTGAGTCCTGGGGGTGATGGCAGCAGCCTTCCTTATGAACAAAGCAAGTAGCAGGTTTGCAGTGAGACATCAGTGCCCCATGTGTCATGGCCCTGGGAGCACCACCAGCCCTTGGTGTCCCTGCCCAGCCCATAGCCCAGGACCCCATTTCAAGCCCCTCAGAGCCATCAGTCCCTGCCCCAGAGATGCCACAGCAGGGCTGGTCTCCAGCTTCCCGCAGCCCTACCCTGCCTGGCCATGGGTCCTTGGAGCCAGACCCACACACGGGCCCACATCCTGACCTGTCCCCATCGCCATGGCCCTGCCTGACCATCCTGGGCCTGTCTCTGACCCCATTTTGTTCACCGCAGGTGAATGGTTTATCACCCTGTAGTCTCCGGTATCATCCTGTGCCTGTACTTCTCTGAGCTGCATCCCGTGTCCCCGCTTTGAAGGCTTCTGCTGTCCTCCTACATCATTATAGGAGGGTTATAAATGTGTTGTGATACACAGGCTATCAGCTCATTACTATTATCTGTATAAAAATTATTATGCCATATGGTTATAACATATGATTCTGCCATGTGATTTCGCTCAGCTGCTCAGCTCGAGAGCTATGCAGAAGTTAAGCAAATTAGGCAATAGCCACCTCGACATTAGAAAATTGCTGTTACAGCTAAACAAGCTAAAATACTGTTCCAAGGGGGCAAAAACAAGTCCAGACAGTGTCTGACATGTCCTGAGGTGTTGCTGGGCTAGTACAAAGCCTGTGGACTGTCCCTAGCCATGGCAGCACCGTGCTTGCCAGGCTAGGAGACTCAGACCAGAGCAGAGGGCTGGGTATGAAGGAGGGACCCTTCTGGGGGAGGGAGAACTGAGGTTTGGCAAACAGACGCCCAGTGAAAGCAAAACATCCCTTGCCTGAAGGCAACCGGATGCTCAAGAGACACAGGGGTGGAGCATTCCGTGGGATCCTGGTGTCACTTCTCCAGTTACAGCTGAAAAAAAGCTGACAAAAGCTGATGGGAGGATGACCGTTATGGAGATGGTGCTCTCAAAGACCCCTCCACCATCCAGGTCTGGTGAGGAGCAGTGACCTCCAGCCAGGAGTTTTCCTGAGTGCATTTTCCATGCCCCAGCCATTTCTATTCAATAATCCCTGAGATGTGTGTCACACAGCTGGTGGTGCTACCTCCCCATTGCTGCATCGATGAGAGAGAAGGTGCCAAATACTAGGAACTTTCATAAGCCCTTGGGTTAAAAAGCACATCTTTGCCCTGTTTCTCCCTAGAAGAATATGCATACACTAGATGCCATCTGAAATCTCTCATTCCCTCTTTACCAGACAGAGTTATTTTGGAGTACAAAAGGTCTTTCGGACCTCTGGAAGGACATCCTTCAGCACTGTCTGAAAACCTTTGCTTATTTATTTAGTAAAAGGGAAAAATATTTCTTTCTGAATACACAGGTCTTCAGTCAACTTCCAAGGTGAGGAACCCTGAAAGATTTTAACAAGCTGATGGTGCAAAATAGCAACTAGAAGAATTAATTTAAAATTAAAAACTCTTCACATGGTGGAGGAAGGAGAATGACATACAAGAAAAGCAATATACTGTAAACGGTACAAATGCGTCCCCCTTTGTACATACATAAGGAGTATAGATTTGGGGATATTTTAGTGAGTTAGAGTGTGGGGTCACTGTCCTCAACTCCTTCAATTTACTTAAAGTTGTCTGAGAAGAATCATAGAATGGTTTGGGTTGGAAGGGACATTAAAGATCATCAATTTTCCATCCCCCTGCCACAGCCAGGGACACCTCCCACCAGATCAGGTTGCTCAAAGCCCCATCCAGCCTGACCTTGAACACTTCCAGGGATGGGGCATCCACAACTTCCCTGGGCAACCTCTTCCAGTGTCTCACCACCCTCACAGGAACGCAGTAACTACAAACCACCTTAACCTGCCTTTGAATAAGGTGTCAAGAAATGAGCTGGTAATTACTGATGGTGGTTGGTGGTTATAAACATGGAATATTTGTAAAGACAGTTTATCTGAAAGCAAAAGATAGCACAAGGGAGTTCCTGAGGTAGTACAGATTTGAGGCTTTTTGGTTTTATTTCACTAAAGGGACCCAAGAAGTGAGAAGACATTGCAACCCAAATTGATGCAAAAAAGATACAAAAATAGATTCTAAAAGACCATGTAGAATCTAGTTTACAGCATCTTTCATTTTCTATATGGAATATCATATGAGTATAAAGTATAATCTGGTTTCAAATAGGATAATGATTCTTGAAATCAAGAATCAGAGAAACAAAGAAATTTAGGATAAGTACATAGATCCATTTTATTATTGTGACCACAATGGTTATTCTACCTTTGACTAACTAGAAAAGAAAATAAAGAGATGAGTGAACAGATACAATCTAATGTGTGATCAGAAAGCAAAGCAATGAAAAAGAGTGAAAATCTAGTGTTAATCATAAGAAATGTATAGAGTGGAATATTATCTCAGAATTGTTGAACAGAATACTTCTGAGTAAACAGATGACTAAACAGGAACCCATGTATGTGAATGTTACTGTGCATATTTTTATTGGGAAAAGGGAAGCAATAATGGAGTATTGAACTGAAGCAAGGAGATACTTGTCTCGGCTGGTTGGCAGTCTTTGTGTAAAAAAAGAAAGCATAAAATCATAAAAATTGTTTTGTTCTATTTTTTTCCCTGTAAATCTACTATTTTAAAAATTTGTAAGTCACAGAGAAAGGAATAAAGGGTTCACAAAGAGTTAGAGAGAGAAGGCTAGTTTAAAAAATTAATTTTGTGCTGGACAGCATAGTTAGTCTGAAAATACCATGAGATGATCAGCTTTGAAGAGAAAGAAAACTTTCCTTGACTTTAGAAATGCATGCATATGCATGCAGAATGTATATGAACACTACATATATGGCTTCAAATACATATTTAATGGCACTGTAAGATTTTAAAAAACCTAAATACTGAATATTGGTATTGGAATCAAAGACCATGCTGCAAATAATTACTGTATTGTAATGGTGGCCATAATATATTGGCGCTATTCAAATATTAGATACAAACTGTCTATTTATGAGACTCTGCAGTGTATAATCTGTCAATATATTATTAACAGATTGATAGGTGGATTATAAAGTAGAGTGATTGAAAAAAGATTCTCAAAAGAGAATCAACAGATACACAGTATCATTACTAGATAGCCTATTTGGATATCCTAATTTATTGATAGATGTAATTTCTTTATAATTTACATGTTCCTTTCAAAATACTGACTTTTCATTTGGAAAATCAAGTCTAAGCACTTCTTCCTGGAATGGTGTGTTTTGAGTAAGTAAAACAAAAAAAAATAGTCTGATTTGACTTTTTCCAAGTCAAAACCCCATTGATCATCTTCCTAAATCAGTGACTTTCTCACAGGATCTATAATTAAGATTTCTATGTTTTTCCAGAAGGGTGGAGTCCCTCAAGGTCTGTCTTTCGCTACAGTGAAAGATGAGATTCCTACTGAACAAGTATCATGGTGAATCAGAGGAGTCACTATTATGAAATATGTCTATGAAGACTGATCCCACATGAAAATGAATGCAGTAGGCTTTTAAACTACAATGCTACTATTTTGTTTTGACTGAAATTCAAACCAAACATCTGGCTATGTCCAAATTAAACATTTTCAGAATATTTTCTCCATTAAGTATTTTGTGCTTTCAGTTTCTAGCCATGAAATTTTAACATTATAGAATATTCACTGGATAAAAGGTCTTTAGTATTTTAAGAAAAAAATCTACTCAAATATTAGGAAGTAATCAAAGATAAAACATAGATTGTAAAAATACAAAACCACATTAATGATGAAGAAAATGTCTATCTTCTAGGGCCAGAAGGGATTGCTACATAGCAAATGCAAAGCAAAGGTACAATGACCTTTAATTCTCTTCCCAGTCTCAAATATAAATTGATCCTACGTTAATATTTCACACTGCTGCAGAAGAGAGAAACGTGTTATTTTTCTGTATTAAGATACTGGAATGTCATACTGCAAGACAATTTATGGCAAAGGGAATGATCTAAGGAACCTGCCTCTGATCATGGAAACACTGGCAGGCAAGAAGGGTGATAATATACACACTCCTCCTGGGCTTATCAGAACAACATCAGCTCTTGCTGTTCTGTGATCACACCTGACTGACATGAATAAACTGGGGGAGAAAATTTCAGGACTCCCCTGGCTGCTGCCCCTCTTAATTTTCCCCTTAAATTGGCCTTTTCCTCCTCCTTGTTTGTAGGGTTCCCTTTAAGCTCAATGTTATTTTTCCTTCACTCTGGAAAAACACAGCCCAAATACTGAGGAAGATGGCTATGCAGTGCTCGACAGTGATTAAAGATCAGAGAATTGTCTAGGGACACAGTATTTAAAAAGATGTGCTTTGGCCAAGGAAGCTGGGTAGACTGCAACTGAACAGGGATGTTTGGGAAACAAGATCTGTGTGGGATTATAGAGTTAAGCAGGTGCCATCCAGCAGAAAATGACATAATAGGAACTGTCTACAAATAATTAAAGGCATGTCATAAAGTAGGCCATTTTTTTTTTTTGATTAATCAAAGAAGACCGAGGAAGTTATTTAACGCATAGAAGGGAAAATTTGGGTTACACACTAGGAAAGACCGTATGGTATCTGAACAAAAAAGAGTTCATATAGAAAACAGACTGTGCCATCAGTAGCTTAAAGTGAAAAACTGTTCAAGAAGTCTTTTATTTCTTGGAGTGATTTAGAAATAATTAAATAAACCCTGTACTTTATAAGAGAAAGTATCAGGTGACCCCTAGAGGTCATCTCAAGCCCAAGCAACCCTGTAGCTACAATAACCTATGGCTTTTGTTAAAAGGTAACAAAAATGTGAGACTGATTTACACCTTTGTATTGTATACAATTATACTGTATTTTAACCACCTTCTAGGTACTTTAGAAATTTGCCACGATGTATGCAAACCATTCATTTTCATAAATGTTTTCCTTCAAATCATTACATTAAGGATGTTAGTATAACCTTATAATAT
>JAOXJM010000001.1:68323386-68346905 GCA_026413425.1 Tringa solitaria | reverse complement strand
TGTCCACCAACACCCCCAGGTCCTTTTCTGCCAGGCAGCTCCAGCCACTCTGCCCAAGCCTGTAGCACTGCAGGGGGTTGTTGTGACCCAAGTGAGCCTTGCAGCCATAGCAAGGGAGATCAGATGTGGTACTGGGTGGTGGGACAGCTTTGCTTTGGAGGAGAGAGGGTTTTTATGGACCATCACTAGCTGTTGCTTAAGTGTTTACAAAAACAGCTTCGTAGGGCTGAGCGTGATACTGGGCTGGTTGGAGCTGAAATACCAGCTGGAGGTGTGACTGAAGGTCTGCCCTCACCCAAGGCCTCGCTTGTGCCTGAGCCGCTGAGGGCCCTGGGGCCATTTTGCTATGGGGTGGTTGATGGGCACAGGGAACAGGGAGGCTCGTCTTACTCCAGCCGTAGGCTGCTTTGACTTGCTGGTGGAAATGGGGACAAAACATATTGTTTCAGACCAGGCTGGAGGAGATTCAGTAGCACCAGGCGCTGTTGCTTTCTGGCAGACAGCGTCTAGCTGCAGACTGCAGCAGCAGGAGATGTGGGGCCTCTGGTACGAAGTCTTCAACAGGGGTTTCCCATGTTCTTTTTTTTTTCTTTTTTCTTTTTTGAATATCGGGGTTATGTTCCCCTTTTCCCAGCCAGCAGGAACTTCACTGGATTGCCACGATTTCTCAAATATGATGGAAAGCTGCTTAGCAGCTTCATCGGCCAGCTCCCTCAGGACCCATGGATGGATTTCGTTAGGTCCTATGGGCTTATGCACCTTCAGGTTTAAGAGGCCTCGAACCTGATCTTCTCATACTGTGGGCGGTTCTTCATTCGCAAGGCCCCTGTTTTTGCCCTCTGTGACTTGGGCAGTGTGGTTAGAGCCCTTGCCAGTGAAGACTGAGGCAAAGTAGTTGTTCTGTAGCTCAGCTTTATCCATATCCTGGGTGGCCAGGTCTCCCGTTTCCTTCTGGAGAGGGCCCACAACTTCCCTAGTTATGCCTTTATCCCTGACATATGTATAGAAGTTTTTCTTGTTGTTTTTGATGTCCCTGGCTAGCTTTAGTTCTGCCTGGGCTTTCACTTGCCTGATCTGGTTGCTGGCCACTCAGATGGTCACTATGTTGTGTTGTGGCCTCTCTTTGCAATTGAACTGGGTTAGCACATTGGTGAAGCAATGTAAGGCTAGCTGGTGCTGGGGTAAAGGCAAGTCTGGAGAGAACAGATTATTTAAAAAGCTGTTCAGGTCTGTTTCTTAGAGCATATGAAAATGGCTGAGGAGTGTGAGAGTAGGCTCCTGTTCATCAGGCTTTTTTTGCGAAGTACCAGCTCAGGATAGGGACCCTCTTAAGAACTACCTCCTTGGTTTGTGGTGAAATTTTTTAGAATGTGTCCCAAGTGTGGGTAGCCTGGGGACTATCTAATCTGCTTGTAGATGGAGAAAGATATCAGATAACTTTCCTGCTGTCCCAGTAAAATTCCTTATCCCTTATCTTATTTGGACCATAACCTCAACCCCTGCAAGTTGCAGCTCACTCTTCTGTGCTGGATTTCAAACTCTGGCTTCCAGCGAGAAGTTAAGATTTTCATATCACTTTTTTGCATCCCTGTAAAGGCAGAAAGAGGGCATAGGCATTTAGAACTGAATTGCTTCTTCCTTTTCACCTAAATCTGTCTGTGTATGACTGTGAGTTTTCAGAAAACTTAATGCAATAGGTGGGAAACAGAAATGACCACATCCATTCACAAAAAACCTACCTCTAATACTTTGGCCACCTCCATTGTGAAAGACAGTGTTTACAACTGCCAGTGTTAATTATCTCAGTGGTTATTCAATCCAATCAGACAGAGGATGAAGGACAGTCACAATGGGGATGGCAAGCTGAGTCCCTGTCTTACAGGCTTTCAACAACATCAGGAACTAATTTTGAGGCTACATTTGGATTATTTTTTTCTTTAATTACTTTGTTTCAGAAAGACTGCTGTAGATGTGCACGAGAAAAGGAAAAGGAGGAGAAAAGCACAGGGCTGAATTAAACAATATGAGGAAAAAGAAGAGGTTATACAAAGTTGAAGAAGCAAAGGGATATGGTTTAGAAAAACACTGAGATAATGAAAGATAATATATAGATGAAGTAACTGTAATATTATTACCCCTGAAATTTGCCTTGTGGGCTCCCATGGGAAAATAGAACTTGATGTCTGCTTACTTTGGATTGCTTAGCTGGAAAAACATTTGAGATGATACATATGGGATGATATCCTTGTAGGCCTATTGCAGTGTTGATACGAGTGATAAGTTATAAAAGAGAGAGGAGGTAGCAGTAAACCAACTATTCTTTATCAAACAAGACTGAGGAACAGGATATTTTTATAAGCCCATTTTGACACTGATTCGATGCTTGCTGTTGTTAGCTTTTTTTTTTCTTTTTCTAAAATTAAGAACCTAATTTATTTCTTGTGTATGCTGTGGATAGAAGCAGTATCAAGTGAGTTAGTGAGTTAAAATTGCAATAAGGATTTAGATTATTTATTGAGGAAAACTTTTTTGGAGCAAGGCTAATGAGTCCCTGGGTTTCCCCAGGCTTGCTTTTTAGCCTCTCTCACTAGTGGCCCATGGAAGAGGTTGGGGAGTACTTTGGCAGAGTTTCTTCCTGCCTTGAGGATTGAAGATGACTTCTTTCCTTTTCAGCCCCATTTTCTGTGATTGTTTGGGAAACTGTTTAGAAAAACATTGGGTTTAGGGGAAGCACATATGCATGGTAAATCCTTCTGTGATCTGAATAACTTCCCAAGAGTTTACTCCAGGTTCTTTTGTACCCTGGCTCTGCCGCAGACCTCCCTAGGTTAAGCAGCAAGCATCTTGATCAGAGTCCTGCATGAAAACATAGGTACCTAAGTGTCTATGTCAGTAAATTTCTTAATTCTTTATACTTCTGAAACATGAATATATTTTAGTCCCTTTTATCATTTTTAATCAGAGTAGAGTTCAAAAGGGTACGTGCTTAGCATTTTAAACTTTGTGTAAAGATATCTGAAAGCTGTTTTTCATAAAAGCTTCTTTAAAAGCTCTGCTTCTATTCTTTAGTCTTATTTTCCCCTTTTAGTGGCTTCTCATAGTAATAGAAAGACAAATGTAATGGAAAGAAGTAAATAAGAACTGGGAATGGCCAATAGAAAAGGCTAAGTAGAGAAGAAAAGAGTTCTGCTTTTCATAAAATTTCAGAAGTCTTTTGGGTGCTTGCTAGAAGTGCTGGCTCTAATCCAATGTGCTTTTATTGGCATATATGCACAAATTATCTAGGGCACAGATATTTTTCTTACTGAAGTAAAAACAGGGACTCTGAATGGAGGCTTTGTGTAGGACAAATGTTTTTCCTTTGAAACTGGGTATGAGTTTAAAGTTTATCTGGTATGCCTTCTGGAAAAGAAAAAATTATCCTTCTCAGTTTCTTCAAATAAAAAATGTAAAACAGTGTGTGCAACTCAGAGCTTTATAAACAAAATTTAATCATTGGTGAGGAGCTGGTGAAGTTTTATAATAAACAGGATTTCTTAGTTGCCTGTAATGTGGACTAAAGCTCTATTTAAAAAGGCCTTTGTCCTTCAAATTTTTTCTGTGGATGCCTTGTCTCTAGCATCCCTTGCAGGGCTCTACATGTTTTCTAGCCACATTGGTATAACTAGGAGGATAAGAGCGTTATGGAAAATAGCTCTTAAAATAATATTCATCGCTTTAAGGATTATTTCCATGAGTAGTCCGTATTCCAATTGAAGGAGTAACTCACTTTGTGGTAGTACCATTGCTATGGAAGGTCAAACAGCCTGTGAAATTTGACAATTCTGTTTAGTATCATGTATTAGAAGTACCAAAGATACACAGAGTTGTCCAAATATGCTCTTCTGGAGGGAAAAAGACAACAAAGAAAACTCCAACCAATCTATAGTGTCTCCAATGACTATCATTTATACAGGATCCCCATAAAGTAGTGAACCATTTTGAAAGGTAGAGAGATTATTTTGTTCTTTCTTAGCTCTATAGGAGGGTAAGTGTATGTTTAACAAAAAATTTTGGATGGGTATTTCTTATGTCATGTTAAGATCTAGAATCAACTCTAGAACAATTCTTGAGGTGCATGGAAATGAATGGCACCCTCAGATTTCCCCAACCACATCCATCAACCCTCCAAGTAAGAAAAGATCCAAAACCAGTACCATGTATGGGTTTTTTAGCTCCTTCCCTTTCTCCCCTCCACATTCCCACCCACAGTTATTTCACACATCCTTATTTCTAATAAAAAAATGAGTGGAGAACAGTAAATGCATATTCTGGAAGATTTTTGGAAGTTATCTTCCTTCAAAACCTGTGGGAACTTTCAAAAAAATAGAGCTCCTCTGAGGTTTCCTGGGAGCAGGGTATGTTGGGCTCCTGTCCCAGACTGAGGTTTCCTTTGGGAACCTATCTGACATCAGTATAAAAAGAAAGATTGACATTTGGCTTGGTAACCAGAAATGAGAAATCCCGGACAAAATTTTCTTCTGATATGTGAAAATTCAAACTCCACAATTAGAGGAAATCAGAGCCAAAACCATTTTGCACTGATAATAGTTTTTCTCTTATAAAGGCTTCTAATTTTGTCATCTTTAATCACTGGATTTTGCTGGAAACCTAGTATGTGTTATAAGGGTATTGAAATTTTAAAAAGTATGAACATTTACTTCTGAAAGTCAAGCCTGTTACTTGCCAAGCCTGGGAACACAGTTGAGAGATTGCTTTTGGAAATGGGATTTTTTAATTGATTTTGAAAAAAAATCATGTTTCTGCATTTGATCAGGTAATTTAAAAAAACCTTCAACCTCAAAAATTTGATATTAGTTGAATATATGCTTTCATTATTGTAATACATATAGAGGAAGGGCTTGGCCTAGATTAATAGAGGAGAAAATTGTATCTATACAGAGAAGCATAAATAATTGAAACTAGAAAATCAGAGACATGAATGCCAAAAGTTTGAATTAATTTTCCTCCCCACAAATTGTGGAATCTGTTATTGTTCAATCTATTTTCTTCCACGAAACAAATGCCAAGTTACGGAAGTGCACTGTTAATACTGTGTCCCAGTGTGACTTCATTCAGCTGTGACCTCAGTTCAGTAAGTTCTTTTACACTTGAACTGCTTTGTGCTAAATAATTGTAGCCCAAATGTGGGCTGTTCAGTTTGCTTAGATGTGTAAGATGTTGTCTTTTGTTTGCTTGCTGAATTGCAATGTAGTTTCTTTGGGTTATGTGTGCATTAATGCAAACAAAAATTGATGCTCAAGACTTTTGGTGACCCAGACGAGTGTCTCCAGCTGATGTTTGGATGCAAGTGAGTTATTGCATGTCTGAAAGTGCTGAGAACTGTGTAGGCTGTATTCAAGGTCATGCATCTTACTGCGCAGTCATATGCCTGATTTTAACCCTAGGTGAGGGGAAGTTGTCCTTGAAGTTTATTGTTTCAAATTCATGGTTCAGAAGGCAAAATATCAGGGAAATGCTGTATGAGATAGAGAGACTGGCCATTTAACTTCACAACTCTGTAAAAGAGAACAGGTCACACATCTCTTCTCATATCTCTATGTTACTCCACTCTGCTGTGGGGTGGGAAATTATTTAAATTATTTTAGATTACCTGATTGGTGTGAAGGAATATTTCAAGTAAAAGTGAAAAAAGAAAAAGTAATGCTTCCTTGGAAAAACTTTTTTTTTTTTTCCCCCAGTGCATATTTTTCAGTGATAATGAAATAATTGTATTTTTGATAGTATGAAATTGAAGATCTCAACTGGTTCACTTAGCATCCCTGAGTGGGGGGGATAAAGGTTCTTTCTTCCATAGAGAGGAAAACCGAACAGGGTTTGTAAAAGTCAGGGAAAACTGGTGCTAGGTCTTAAAATAACTTATAGTGCAACTTGTTCTCCAATTTTCTTTAAAAATTAATTTTGTTTTCTTCTGACTTTTCTCTCTTCCGCCTTATTTTCAGAGCCCCTATGGTTTTGTTTTTGTTGTTACCTTACTACCTGAACACTGTGTATCTAGGCCCCTTCTCACAATGTCTCCTACTATTAATAAAAAATACAAGAGATAGTGGTCAATTGAGTGACTGGAGGGAACTTAGCTGCCAGCTTTCAGAAGCAGAATTTTCCCATAGGGATTAAAGACAAAGTAATTTTCTTAGGCCCCTGAGTTTGAAAGAAATAGGATTCCTGTAACACAGGGTAAGTTTCAAAGATAGCATACAATTTTCTGTTGCTAGTGTCTATAAACCAGCTTCAGAGTCAAACCTCTGTGCAGAGGTAGGGCAGAGAGGTTTGACTTACAGATGTTGGCCGTGTTGCTGCTGTATACTACAGCTTCATAATAACACAGGTTTGAGGACAAATTCTACTTCTTCTTCATGTGTGTGTCACAAGTGAAAACCTTGTCCCTTTTAGGAGACATGCTGACTAACCTGGAAAGTATTTGAATTAATTCTAGATCATCAATTGTTAATTTAATACTTTCATGTATACAGGATGTTTCAAGTACACTGAGAAAGACTAGGGGAATATTTTAAATTACTTCTGAGAATATGAACACTCTACTAACTCTTCTAACATCAAAATCTTGTTTAATCCAAAAAACTTGCGATGGTGGTGTTTGTTACCTAAATCATATTACCTAAAGACATGAGCTTTTGCATATCAGTCTTGTGAAGCTTCATTTGCTGCCTTGTTTGCACATATTAAGAAAAGCCTAAATCATAAATGTAAGCTTGAAGAGTTAATCAGCATTATTAGAATAGCATGTGCTCATTTATGAAGTTTTAAAACAAAACTTTTAGTTTTGCTATTGAGCTCAACTGTGAGCTTACCTTTCAGTTCAGCATTGCTAATTTGCTGTGGTCTGATCAATAAATTTTAAATCTTAGAAATTTGTTCACTTCCATTGAACGCAGCCTTCTCTTTTTCACTGATCTGTATGGGAAGTGCCTATTTATTTATTTATTTATTTATTTTTAATGTTATTCTTACACCTTATAGAAAATGTAAATCTTACAGTAAAATATAGAATATGAGCCCTTCCTGTAGTAAAGTTTGACGCTATTCAAGCTTGTGTGAATTGGCATTTGGAGCACTTTATTGGTGGGAGAGATCAAGATTTCCTAAATGGTGCTGGGTCTGTATCATCAAAGGATGCCATCAAAGGGTGGTCCACAGTAGTATGGAGCCTGGGTGTTTAAGATAATTGGGAAACCAAAGGATGTTTCTCCTACTCAACATTTTTTGTCTTGTTTAATTCAAGACTGTAATGCCCTACTAACCTAGAAATTGGTTTTTCTAAGTAATTAGCTGATGGATTTAAATGGAAATGAGCCTTTGTCCTTACTTATACTGTGTATTAAAAAAAAAAAAGTCTAGAGTGAAAGTTTAAGTAGGGAAGCAGTAAGAAAGCCTTGTAACAGGAGTCATCTGTTGCCATGTCTGAGACCACAATAACTGCAGTGTCAGTGTCTGGCTACAAGGCCTACAGGATAAAAGCTTATATGGCAACTTCACCAAAACTGAAGAAAGCAAATTCACAAAAACAAGAATTAGATCTTGCCACAGTTCTATTAAACTTAATTAGAAAGGCATTGATGAGTGTTCCTGTCCTTTTTCTTCTTCCTCCATGTTAATTTTAATGGTCTGGTTGGAGTATATCATTATATAGTTTCACTTCAGCTTTTGTTATGGACTCTACCGTGCCAATTTTAATAACGTCAGTGTGTTATGACACAGCTATTACGCTTGCAAGTAGATGTGGACAGGTGGTTAAACCAGTTTCATTTGGTCAACTTTCAGCAGCAAGCAGTATTTTAACTATGTTGGGAGTTCACTCATTTTTTGGCCAGACGGAGAGGAAAACTTGATTTAAAACAACAGACAACACCCAAAGACATTGTCTTGTTAACTTTTATAGACTTATGGTACCACTACAGTAAATTTCATAATTTTTTGACATTTTCACAAGCACTTCAGTACCAGAAACTGTTCAGAAATATTTCATCAGCTACACTCACAGCCTGTTTTCAATGTGAAAGGGAAAACTATGTCCTAATTTTCATGATTTTTTGACATGTGGTGTCTTCAAGGCGGTGGGAAGCGTGCTCATGTGGAATCTGGAAAGAAGCATGTTTTGCACACAGTTTTTTGGTGTATTTTCTCTAGTCCATCTAAACATGCACACTATATTATAATACTGTTTATAAGTTCTCATTTCTACAGTCAAATTGGTGGCTTGTTGGTTTTACACTGTAAGCTGATTTTCAAATCAGTGTCTGGAGTGCCCTCTTTTGAAATCTAATGATCTTATTTGAAGTATGATGTAACAAGGAATAAAAGGAAATAATGAAAAAAAGTAGAGTCTGAAGAAGAGAAATAAAACTGTGGTATCTGTGCTAGGTCAGCTGTATTCACTAGTCAGTGGTTCCAAGTCAGTTTTGGTTTTGTTTTATTTTGTTTTGGTGGTTGTTTTTTTTCGTACATCTCACCAGGTGGAGATTTTGAGTGTACTGTTGGGGTTAGGATTTGTGAGTAAAAATGGTATTCTTTGCTAGCTCACTGCTGTACTTAGAGGGGGTGGGGGGAATAAAGTAGACACTTTCCAGGCACCTGGGCCCTTCCTCAGGACTGAAATAAAAGCATTGCTTCAAAGTCAAGACTTACTAGAGATGCTGATTTATGTGGTATATTATAATCCGCTTTTTCTACCTCTTCCCACAAATTCCTTCACGTGCCATAGGGACCTTCCTTTTTAGTCTGTTATTCTGTATGTCTGGAGGGCTTTTTTTGTTTGGGGTCTTTGGGTTGGTCTTTTTTTCTTTCTTTTTTTAATTTTATACAAGATACTGTTTTTTCAGCTGTGGTGATACTTTCTGCAAGGTCTGCATAATAATCCTGATCTTGATAATTAATAGTCATCTTGCTTTAGATGAGGTGGTTAATTCTCTAATTAAAAATAGCAGTGAGTGGTGGCTTTAGCACTGGCATATTTATTAACGTTCCTTTGTTAAAATAGGGATTTCAAGTCTTTGAAGCTTTTGTATCAGTAAAGCTGTTTTATTTTCTTTCAATACAGTTAATTATAAATCATGGCCCAGACCTAAGCAACATGAATGAAAATAGGTTGCCATGCCAGAATAGGAACCTGTTTTCAAGCAGGTTCTTTATTAGTGTGGCCATAAAAAGAACTAAACCTATGAACAGGATCTATTTGAAGTTTATTCATTCAATTCCTCCCGTCGGTCTTCGTATTTCTCTCCTTTCTCAAAACAAAAGATACCTTTCTTAATTGTATTGTAAGGATATTTCCTTAACAATGAATCACTGGAAAATATCCTAGTAGAAAAAAGATTTGAAGGGTACTTTTTATCTTATTGGTTTTCCCAACAGAAAACTTCTCTTTTAGCTAAAAGTTCTTGGTCTGAAGACTGGTCTTGCATTAACTTATTGAGCCTCCTGCTTTGATTGATAATTATGTTATCAATTTTTTTTAATAAATTTATCTTATCCCTCCTGCTGAAAGGGGTACCCCTGCTGAATTTAGCTTAATCCTTGTACTGAAGGACTGAGGAAAAATATTAGATTTTAGAAAGTGTCAATGAAAATCAAAACTTTTTTTTTTTAAATTGGAAAAAACAGTGTTGATTTAAGTCATCTGCTGCCCTCCACCTCCTGGAGGTGGAGATAAGTACACTTAGAAATCCCTCTTCCTGGGCAGTGATGTGTCCCCTGTTGTGCAGTGTTGTCTTCTACCTGTCCAGAGCGCTATTCATTCATCTGTCATGATCATTAGTTTCTTGAAATGCTCCTACCCCTCTGCCCCCCATTAGACAAACAATATTCTGGGTTTCAGTTTCATTTTCTATAAAGACTGAAGTTCACGGGGGGGAGAGGGGAACATGTCCACTCCTTTCCTCTCCACCCCCAGGTTTCTTCAGCAGGAACCCTATTTAGCTAACGTTGCATCCACCAGAAGGGTTATTTGAGGATGCACTAAAATCTAAACACAGGACGCAACTCAATGCAGATTTGTATAAACTAAGATGCAGAGTAATTAATGCTAATGGCCATGCTGGACAAGTGCTGTGAGTCCAGAGAAGACCTGAAAGTAAGAGCAAGTTCAAAATTATTTTAGTGTGGCTATTGTACTTAACATCTTCACTTGAAGTTCTGACACTTGGACAGGGGAGTGTATACTGGACTGCCTATTCCTTTCTCAGGAAGCTTCAGCCCTCCACCATGAATAAAGAGTGTCTTGAAAGAAGCAAGGGGAACAGCCTTGCTGAGTGGTGGTGAATGAAATCCAAATGTTTTGTCTTGAAACTGCATCACTTATAGTGTCTAGCTTTCATTTTTCTATGTGGTTTTGCTGTCATCTTTCTGACCAGGCTTTGGATGCTCCAATCCCCTTTATAGAATGTGGAAAACATGACTGTACGAAGCTGCTGCCAGAGCAGTTTGTCTCAGAGACGTTCTGATAGCGATGTACCAAGGATGGAAAATCCCCAGTGATCGTTGCCGAAGGAATACTTACTTACGCATGCATGTGCATCGTGGTGTTTAGCTGGAGGCAAGAGGTTGAACGGCCAGCAGGACTCTTGCTCGCCCTTGGTTGTTGCCTGCAGCAAGTCCCAAAGCAGAGGGCAGCGGCAACATTTCATCTGACTCCGTGGGATGCACTTCTATGAGGAGTTTCCCATTTGTAAAATCTGTGGCCGGAGCAAAGGTACAAGTTGGAGAGCGTAGGGGTCAGAACAGCGAAGTAGACACAAGAGAACAAGACGCCAAAATACAAGAACATCAGGGATAACTAAAGAAACTGCTTCAGCGTGGAGAACCAAGGGTATTTAAAGTCATAACTATTCAAAAATCTAGCATGAGTGAGTAATGCAGCTTTGAAGGAAGGTGTGTGGAGGTGAACAGGGGGAGGTTCAAGAAGAAACAGATGAAAAAATAGTAAGTCATGCAGCAAGTTAAATAGTTTTTCTACATTTTGTGGAACAGCAGCACTGAATGCTGTGGAATAGCAGTAAGAGGCATTTTTATTGAATGCATAGTGAACTACAGTGTAGCATGGATTCATCTGATTTCTTTTTTTGTTGATTTTGTTGTTCCATAATATTTTAAAAAGGGAAAGGGTGGAGAAAGCCTGTCCTTTTCTGACATTGCTACAATGTCAGATCTGCTACAGATAGATGTTACCTTGTAATAGTTCTTTGTTTTTGTTTAGGCTGGAGTTACAGCCTGTGCCTGCTATCTAGCTGGGGAAGAATTCTTGGGGGTTTTTGGGGAATTGGATAACAATAAGTTGTTACTAATAACATTTTCTTAATCCGTAGATAATTATTGTTCCAGCCTTTCTTGGCTTTCCTTTTCCTTCCCCTACATCCTCCTCTCCTTAACCCTTCCTCCTCCATCATTTCTAAGATATCTATGCCATTGAGCTGTTTTTTTTTCCCCATCTGATATTGTGATCTGTCGTTGGGGTGGGACCAATTGATTCAGGATGAGTTGAAATGAGCACCGGTCTCTGGAATAGCTCATTTTCTTTAATGACACAGCTCTGCCGTTCTAGACAAGGGATTTTTTTAAAATAAATTGAAGGATTTTGTTACCTTCAAACTCCTACTAGGAAATTAAATGGCAAAGCGTGTGAGTTGTTGATGTGTCAGCTTGTTGCGCAGAGATTGTATTGCTTTCATTAGGCTGCCGTGCTACAAGGTGGGGAAGGCAAAGTAGCATTTGGGCATTTTTAAAAAATGAATATTTATGTCCAATGTAGTCATGTTGTGTACAGATGTAATAGTCCCCATATTTGGCACTAGACCACCTGTGGTTGTTGATTGCTAAAGAACCAAAGTATAGCTGCCTCAGAAATGGTTTCTCTGTTATAAAGGCTGGACTCCTGTCATTTATATTGCTGCTTGTTAGCAATATGCTGGAATCCCTTCAAAAATAAATCTGAAGGCAGCAGTGAAGTCCTAGGTGGATTTCTTTTTGTACAGTTTCTGATACTGTGGGAAGATAATTTAAAACTTACTTGTTTTTAGGAGCTTCATATTTATAACCATTTTCTTACTGTTTTAATAATATACGGTTTTAATATAATTAAAGGTAAATATCTTAACATTTATCTTATTATTTCTTATTACTTTTAGTGATTTTCTTTTTATTCTTTTCTTCTTAAATGCTTATTTATTTTTCCCAGTTTTAAATATTTCTTGTTCAGAGTAGGTATGATTTCTTTGCAGGACCCCGAGAAAGATATGAACATGCTTGGGCATACTCACAAGTAAACTGTTGATACTTAAGGCCTACTCAAAGAGGGATCATACAGTTAATTCTGACGGATGTTTATCTTAACATCTAGGGCACCAGCGTATGTTGTTGTGAACTGCTGGGCTGAGGTGAAAGGGAAGATTAAAGAGGAAGTGGAGTTTATTAATAGACTCCTGGATGACAATGGCTTTACAGTGTGCACGGGTTGACTTTTGCTGTGGGACTGGTTGTGAGCGATGAAAGAGCATTTGAGATGAGAAATACAGCAAGGAATGCTGTACAAGTGAATAAATAATAAGTGAAGCACTGCACATTGTGTTATCCTTTTATGTTTTTTCCCTCCTCTCTATCATCCCCTTAATAAAAAATTTAAAGTGTTTTCCTAAAACTTTTTTTTCAGAAACATTTAGGTTGAAAGAGATGAAATTGCCTGATAATTTTGGGTAATTAGGGGCAGTTTTTTGGTTCTGTTATAAATATTGAGGCCCGATTAGAAATAATGACTGTAAAGGATTTGTTTGTGTTCATATTTGGGAGCTTCCTTGAACCAAGCAATAGAAACATTGCATAGCCTCTTGAAATTGTTCTGTGAAAGTAGTCGTCTTGGCATTTCAGAACCTTTTGATTTCTTTTTCACAGTGGAAAATTGCATGAGAGACAGGAAATATTGTTGGCTTTACTGAACTACCAAATAGCAAGTTTTGTTAGTTTTGTTTGCATATCAGCTAAAACTCACTAAAACTTTTGTGCTTATTTGGCAGAACAAGTTACTTGCTTGTTTTCTTTTTATTTTTGAAGGACAATCAAAATTTCTGACTTCAGATTTTCACTATCACTTGATTAAAAATGTAATTTTGAAGCTTTTTATATTTACTTATATTTATTTATTAGTGGACAAATATTTAGTCATGAGACACGTTCTCTTCCCCTAATGTGAAAATCTGCTTTCAGCTTTCGTTGCTGCTTTAAAACTCGCTGCGTTATGCTGACTTCAAAGACTGAAACTTTAAGGTCTAATATATTACATTCCTTCTACTTAAAAGATCTGTTTCACCACTTTCATAAAATTAAGTGGAGTACAAGTAACAACCCAAGTATTTGTCAGATTAAGATGTCAGAGGAGTGAAATCATTTTGAGAGGGTGTAAAACCAAGTTTTTTTCCAGATCTCACTTTAAAGCAGATATCTGTGGAATTTGTAATAAATAAGGCTATCATAAGGATCAAAAATTATAAAAGGGTATGGCAAGTAGAAATATTAAATAAGTGGTATCTTAAATAACGTGTGTGTGGAAAGTAGAGGACGTTGGGGATATTGAAAAGCAATGGAGGTAATTTGTACAAGTTTTTTGTATCTGGTCACTCTTAGGAAGCCAATCACAGGATAAATTGTTAGGAAGGGTAGCAAATTGAGCAATGATTACAGATGATAGGAATTAATAGCTGATAGGAAGTGTTGAAGAGTTTAATGGCAGCATGAGCTGCAGAAGAGCACTCCAAGTAGCGGTAGTAGTAGTCCATGCGGTCTCTGAAACGGAACAAGGAGTGCACAGTGACCTGGCAAATTCCGCTGAGAAAATGAATATTTTTATCCTTTCAAGTCATGGGACAATTTCAGGATGCTTCCCAGAGGTTGTAATTGCTAATGAATTGAGCAGCACTCAGCATGGATAGTAATTTATTGGAGACAGCTGCTAAGTACTGCACTCTATAAAAAGTGGCTTAGAGCAGCCAAGCAGGCTACCAAGTTGAGTACATGATATCTTTGTGGGGAAGTGCAAGAGAAATGGAAGTAAAATATGGATATATCAGTACAGCTATTTTGCAAGGAGCAATCAAAGATTTAAAATATTTTTTTTTTTTTAAAAAGAGATACTAAGCAAAATTACCAAGTGTGTGCTCACTAAAGGCAATACCACACTTCCCTGTGACTCCATTTGGCACATAATCAATACAGCTCGGTTCTAGTTGGCTTTGCTAACTGCATCTCGGTTAGGGGATGTCAGGTGGTCCTCAGAAAGTATAAAAATGACTCTGTTCTCGGTACAGAAGACCAAAAGCAGCTCGTACATCTCTTGGACTGACAGAAGACTTTAGAGCTGAGAAGAAAATTTGACTTTTGATTTTGCATGAAGGAGGAAAGTAGCAGAACATACGTGGATACCAAATACAGTATGTACTGTAGGTCGGTCAGCTGCTGCCTCTCGGTAAAGCAGCAAGAGAACAGTTAAAGTGAGGCAGTAAGTTGACTTAGTGATGCAGAAGATAACCGGGTTGTAAGGTGGCTTTGGTGCAACAAAGTGGATTGTACTTAATTTAGAAACAGAGCTTTTGTTAGGTAAAAATTTTATCAGATGTACTTTGGACTATTTTGCAGAGTTAAAAAAAATCTTATTTCTATTTAATGACTAAGAGGTAGGGAAATATTCAAATGTATATTATTGATGTATGTGTAAATGAAAGAATATTTGCCCATGGTAAATTTGAATAGAGAATTGTTAATTGTTTACAAGCTTATGAAAGTCACTTTCCAGACTCAATTTTAACTTCAACGGGCATGTTATTAAAGGGAGAAAGCATCATTTTAACTCTTTCATCAGAGCTTTTTCAGTATTGCTGGTTTTATTTGGCATGCCAAACTTTCAGGATGTTAAATGTTGTTTGTGTTTTGTTAAATGTGTAGCCAAGTAGCTAACCAAGTTTCCTTTAGTCCTAACAATTGTGTTTTGTTTTGGTAATGCATCTTTCTAACAATTTGGCTGATAAGTTTCATAGAATATGTATCAAAAAGGTCATTTCAAAAGTTTCATTTGAAATAAATGAACTGAGGGTGTAAATCAAGCGTGCTGAACTATTAAAGTTGCCATTTGGAACATCTTGTTCACTTCTGCAGTAGATGTTGTTCTTTGCTTAGACAGCCTTTTAGCTTATTTCTAAAGCTATTCCTAAAAACCATTGTATCAATAACGATAGCTTTATTCACTAAATTATAAATTAATTGAAGCAATAACTATCAAATTGCAACTGGCAGAAGTTCCATAATGGGTCTTTAAGGCATCACTGCGATGCAAATAATAACAACTGAGCTTGTTGATGCAATTCCTTTCCCATTTCAACTATAATTTTCTCATTAGGTTTGCATTACATCTGTATTAAACCTTTATGTTTTAAGAGATCAATTCAATTCATATGCTGTTGTTTCTTTTCCCAGGTCGTTTCCCTCAGTAAGTGACGGTGAGAATGAATGGACATATATCAAACACCCCTCCTGGTGGATACGGAAGCTATTTTCCACAAATGAAGTAAGCTTATGCCTTTGATTTTCTTTTTATGGAATAAAAATAGTGTTGTATTTTTTCCTTTACTCTTTCATTTCAGATAGAGCTATAATTACTAGATCCCACTGGAGTAATACAAAGGCAGTTTCTGTCAAAGAATGTGCAGATTCCAAACCACTTAACCATCTGACTGATTTTTGAATTAGCTTGAGGGTAAAGCTGTATTACTGAATAGAATCATCTGCAACAGAAAAATAAATTGCTGTAGCCATAGCAAACTTCTTATATTACTTGGAGATGTCTTTGTATACCTGAGATGTTTAAGGTTAGCTCTGAGTGAATGCATTTTTATGCATAAAAGATGAGGCTGCCCTTTCCATCTGTGAGAAAATACTGTTTCCCAGTAAAGAGAACTGAGCAGCTGTTGCCTGAAAGCGTTACCTTGCCTGAGATAAGAGGATGCTCCCTGTATCAGAAGCATGGCATTAGGCTCATTTGCAGCGCTAATGAGAATGGACCAAATCTGGTGCCAAAGAACATGTATTCCTGTACGGAGCAGGGCATCTGTGCTGTCATCTGCTTCTCATGTTGTTGTCCCTGTAAAGTGAGTTTGTATCTGACTGATTCATGTTGTTACACTAGAAGGAAGTTGGATTGCCTTTTCATTTGTTGTAGGCAATGATAGTCCTTTTCAGTCTTTTACGAAAAGCAGTTAAAATTGTTAAAAACAATTAACACTTGTGTATGCAGGAAAAAACCCCAAATTCTACCAAGTCTTTGGCGTAGTCATCATTATTATTACTGCTATTATTATTAAGTGATTTTGATTACTTACATTATGGCAGTATCTATGTGTATATCACGCCCGTATTGTGCATGATGGTGTATTAGTGCAACAAAAAAGAGCTCAGAAGAGCTTGCAGCCTAAGTGAAACACTCTTCATTGTATTCATGGTGCAGAACAAATATCCAGTATCGTTACCTCTGTTAGTAATGTTGTCTGTATGTGTAATCCTACATAAAGGGAGAGGTTTTTTCAGTGCCTGTATCTGTGTGGCCAATATATCTATACAGAAATTAACCAGAAATGTTTTCTTCCAGTGGCTATGGTTCCCCAACGTTTGCTCAGGCAGAGAGGGAGCAGAATTCAAAAACAAGCGCAAAAGCTCTTTATGGTAAGGTGGCGTAAAGTCTCTATATGTTAAAATTGTTGTTTAAATATTGATTGCAATGCTGTGGTGGAAGTATTTTATGCATATAAATCTGAAAGTGTATGTACATACACAGGGATGTGTATATCAACAAAATTAAAGAACAATGTGATTTTTATTCCTGTTAAAACTAACTAGGCTAGCTAGAAAATGTTTTCATGGTTTACTAAGCAGAGAACTCCCACCTGCTAATTTTTAAGGCAGCAATGTATAATGCATTTATCACAAAATCCTATAGCTAAGGTACGTACCGGGGAGAAGGCATTTAGGGGTCTAGCTGTGCTATAGGTTTGATTCGTGATCTGTGTCTCCCCCTGTTTTCCCAGCTTTATTCCCTGCTAGCAGAAAAGGAATTTACAATACTATTCATGTTTGACAGAAGGATTTAATGGAAATTAGATTTGATGTAACGGACTTGGAGTCCTATTTGGCCTGCTATTTTCAACAGGCTTTGTGGCTGTCAAATGTGATGTTACTTGCAAATGCCTAAATGTTGTTGCACTTACCAGCTACAGATGCTAGTATTTGTCTTGGCTGTGCACTCCACTCTCTAGCCCATGGCCAAATCGCTGTGGAGGCAGAATGTAGTCATGTTCCTTGCCAGCCAAATTGCAGCGTTTCCTGGTCATCCACCTCCGCTGTGAATACATCCTGCTGATAGCTGTGCCGGTAATGGAAATACAAGCAGCAATGAGGCTGAGAGATGTTCTGCTCTATAAGTCCGTGCCTGTTGTTAAATCCTCCTTTGAAACTCAGCACAACTGATGAGACTGGAAGAACGAGGTTTGCAGTGAGAACCCGGTTCTGTGCAGGACACCTTGCACCTCAACCTGCTCTCACCTGTTGTGTCTACCACCTCCTCTGCACGTTAGCAAACTGGAAAGCTCAAAGAGCAGTAGCTAATAACTGAAATCTTCCTGGTAACTAATCTTTTCTCCCTCCTATTTTGGTGGGATGATGGCTGGGAGCGACCTCAGGGGTTAGGCGAGTGATGGCAGGATGCTTTGTGGCATTAGAGCAACATTAAGTTTGCCCTTGGAAGGATACCCTCCAGGCCTCAAATTTGGTTACTTGCCTGGGAGCACGTGAGAAGAATTTTGTCCTATTGGTTGCCTTGTTGGCTTTCAAACTGCTTGAAAATTCATGAAGCTAAAAGCCCACAAAAGGAGGTTCGAGGTCTCCTAGCCTTGTACCTTCTGAAAAAGTGGGTGAAGGCACTGTGCTATAGTAGTGTGAAGGTCCATTTCTAGAAAAACCAGCAAAAGGCAGAAGTGGAAACCATTTGAAAGGCTTGTCATTTAAAAATCATGTTACATGTGAATCATTATAAGTTTAAATTTATCTGTTTTAGCAGTATGCTACAAATGTCAGTCACTTGACATAGTATTACAGGCAGGAAGTGCAACTGAGGAAAATTCTTAAGTGATCATTTTAAACTGATTTCTCCATCCTGCATGGGTTCACTCAACAAACTGATTGCACGTGTTGACAGAAATAGTAGGTGGTAAAAGAAACCAGCAAGAGACATTGCAAAAAACTCTCAGCAGATTATTTCTTTATGAGGTGTTATGATAGCGTTGCACTTTTCTTCTTCGTTATATATCATTATTTTTCAAGAGTACATGGTTTGAACAACCAAGTAAGTGTCTTAACCATGTCCTTTAATCTTTGTGGGCTTTTAAAATAGACCCTCTCCGAGCTTTTGCAAGGGATAGTTGTATGTAAGTAGAATATGGAGATAAGTGTGTAAATTTGAGGTATGTATTCTGTATAATGGTAAACAGCCTTTTACTTCTAAAATTCTTAATTGAATTCAGGTACTAATTGAAAATGCTTACCATAAAACTGCTGCATGGTGGCTCCTGTAGAATGAATTGTTGATCTTGGTTCACTTCCATTGCTGGTAGATATATCACAAAACTGTAGTTGCAGTTGCCAGGAACTGAATGAAGTAGAAGACTCAATTATCCTGGAGCTGCAAGTGAAGATATATTGGCACAGCTTTCAGAGAGGAGTTTGCACATTTTACTGCTTCTGCTCTGTTTTGTATGCATAAAGAACTAGGCTGCAACTATCACCAAATCTATGAATTGAAGAAAACAAGGAAAACACCTAAAACCTTTCTCAAATTCAGGGCAATTATATTTTTTTAATTTAGGAACCATATTACCATTCTGCTGCATCCCACATGTGTCTTTGCTTCCTTTGTGACATTAGGGATTTTTGTGCATGCTGTCCCAAGGTGGGTGGGAAGCAGTTGAGTGATACAGGAATTGTTAAAAGGTGTTAAAATGCTTATTATAAAGTATTTTATTTATAATTAATAACTAAAGTATTTTATTTGAGATCTATGAGACTGAAAGCCTATAAAGCAGATTGGAGGTGTCTTAGCTTTCTTTTTATATTTTATATTATGTGCATGTATATTAACTGTATATATTTTATTTATGTAAATTCATGAATTCATATATTTAATAGATACACTTGTAATACATTGGAAAATATACATATAATTCTACTGTAACAGTGAAATTGGACCTTTTTTTTTGTTGTTTCTTTTGATAAAATATGGCAATATAATGTTAGCAGCAAACTTTGTCCATGACAAACTTCCTTTTCTTGGAAGACTTTTGAATGTCATTTGGACTAAAGCCCCTATCCATGGGTATCAACAAGTGAGGATGGTACCTGAACTCAGTTTCTTCCAAGCCCAGCAAAGACAATAAAAAAAAAATACTATTATTAATAATAATGTGTGTGTATATATATATGCACACACTTATATGTCACGACATGAAATTTATGTCTTGAGTCCAAGTGCTGAGGTGATACATGATTGTTCAGTCCTTTGTTCATCAGGCAGAAGGCTGGCCGCAGTGCCAGTGGGAAAGGAGGCTGGCCTTTTACTGGTGTTACAGACAATTCAGTTAAAAATTAGACTGGAGCCATCGCTATCTCTGATGTGGTTATCTGATAGCAAAAACTTCCTTGTAACTGCCTTTTTTCCTGTGTCAAATAATCCCTTTGTTTTCACTCATTTCCTTCCCCAAATGAACTGTTTTCTATTTGCATAATAAATCTCTGGCTTTACTGGGAGGGAAGATGCCCTCTGCACATTCTTACGGGGTTTGTTTCATCATTTACTTCCTGATCTTTCCATCAGAAATGGGTTTTGGCTCGTGCTGTCACCTCTTGTTCTAACGTTGGCTTCTCCATCTGTCTTCTGCAGCTCTGCTTGCGGGGAGACGTGCAGCATCAGTCGGCGCCAATAGCCAGGGCTGTGCTGGGGTTTTGCCAGCCAGTGACACGGTGTGGAGCAGCCCCATTCCCCAGGAGTACTGAGCTAGTGGTTTGCTCCGCGTTGTTGGATTATTATACGACACAGAACTGAAAGATGGTGCTAAAATTGTCTTCACGCTGCACCAGAAAAGACTAGGTGTTTTATACATAGGGGTTGTGATTAGGTGCTAGGAGCGAAGTAGCATGTGTATTTTTGCATGGCTCAAATACCTCATTCAGAGCAAAAACTGTCATGTAATAAATTCAAGGAAATCACCAGCAGATTAGGTGGAGTCCATTAAAAGAAGCCATCCATGTAACATGCGTGTCTTATTTGATACTTGAGCGAATTAAACTAACAATTGACTTCTAAACAATACACTTTCTCTGATGGCTAGTTCCACATAGCCATCAGGGAGAAGCTTGTGGCACAAATCTCTGGAAGTGATAGTGTTTGCTCCTCTCTAAATGAGGTTAGTTTTGAACTCAGGTTTTGACCTTTCTGCCTGGATGTGTAGGTTATGTCTCCTGCACTTTGCTCTCAGTCTCCAGTTGAGTTTTTCCAGCTGCTGCAATACAATCTTAAAGGGATGTCAGCAATCAGTCCGATGCAAACCATAAATATACAGTAGTAAACTAAGTATTGGGCTTTCCTGCTTGATGATGTGTGGTGATAATTTATACTGTCACTCTTTCTTTTACTGTCCTTCTTAGGACAGCTTGTGAGGGAGACTCTTAATCCATTTCCATATGGATTGCCATCAGATTTCAGAGCTTTGTCTCTTTGTGCGCTGTACAGACATTTTCCAATTTGGCTATTGCACAGAAGGTGGGATCCATTGTTGTCCTTCTTCGCACTATCATAGCCATAACACTGATAACATTTATTACACTTGGCCTGTGTAGTTACTTTTAAGACATCAGTAGAAGTCTAGGCATTGAGATTTCTCATTTCTGTTTTAGGCTTTTAGGAACTGAAAATTTGTTGTGCTTAAAAGTATCGTAGACCTAATCAGCACCACCCATGATTCATGTAATCTGTTAAATCCTAGGCTGAGATCTTTTGCTTTTGATAAGAATTTTCCCTACCTAGATAAAGAATTGGTTTTCTCTTGATGCGATACAGTTCTCTGTGTGGTCTCCTGAATGGTGGCACAGAGCCAGGCTACAATGGAGTTTATTAAGCAGCTTTCTAATTTGCCATATTGCTGCACCATCTTCCAGTTGGAAAATGGGTGAGACAGGACTCTACCTATGTCAGGTTCTGTTCACAGCTCTGCCTCAAGGGATCTTTGGCCATACCGGTGTTTCTGTCTGGAACTGTGGAATAGTTACCTTTCCAAAGTATGAAATGGTCCTTCACAGAAATAACTGGGGAGAGAACAGTTCTTAGCACAGGGAGGGCAAGGAAGAGAATGAGCGATGGCTATCTCAAGTCCTGTTTATCTGTCATGTACTGTCTAGTGTATTCTTGGCTTGGCTAAAAGTCTTTGATCAAGGGATCATTTTTTTGTTTTCTGGTGTTTTGTCTGCTGCCAAAATTGGTATGAAATCAGTACCTTTCACTGTCTTTTTGAAACCAGAAACATGGTCCATTCCTGATGACTGGCGAATTCATTACGTTCACAAAGACATGAATAGCAGTAACATCTCTCCACATGACGCAGAGTGAAGAGTATTAGTTTCTGTGGATCAGTGTTTCTGTTCCTTTGAAAGGCTTAGTAGCTAGTAGATCTTACAGTCAGAACCTATAAAGTGAAATGCTGTGCTGCTTCTGAGTTTATTGCCCGTGCCTAGTGAGAGGTTTTATTTTGCTCAAATTCCTCTGGGTTGTATCTGCTATAGGTTATGATTAAGAATTTAATTTCAAGTGTCTTCTGTCATGATCCTTCTCTATTTTTATTTTTTTCCTTTATCAGAGGGAAAATAGGTAAATTGTGTGCAGCATATCAGCAGGGTTTGAGCTAACTGCGGTATTAAGGCAGCACTGTATGTCACATGTTGGATATAAGAGCTGCAGTAAGTAGAGTAAATAGAAAAAACTCAATAGTTTTGATAGTTTTATATGTCCTATCTGGAAGTCTCTGATGCAGAATTTCACTTAGCTTCAATAACTCTCTTCATGCATGAAAGGACCCATGAGAGGCTGAGACTGATTAGGAGAGTGAAATGGAGCATACAAACCACCATTTTTTCTTTGATGTTGGGGGTTGACCCCAGCCAGCAACAAAGGACCTACCCAGTTGCTTGCTCATTCCCCATGTCTCCTCCTGCAGTGGGACAGGGGAGAGAATCGGATCAAGATAAAGACAGCTTAATAGGTGAAGAAGAGAGGGGGGAGGGAAAAAACCCTAAAAAAGAAATAACCCCAAGTAACACAAAGGCAATCATTCACCACCTCCCACAAGCAGACCAACGCCCAGACAGTCTCTGAACAAGAGCTACTTTGGAAAGACTACCCACTGGTTTCATTGCTGAGCATTACTTATAGAGTAGGCAATATCCCTTTGGTCAGCTGGGGTTAGCTGTCCCAGCTGTCCCCCCTCCCAACCTCTTGTGCAACCCCAGCCTACTCAGTGAGGTGGCAGACTGAGAAATAGAGAAGGCTTTGACAATGTTCAGCAACAGCTAAATCATCCTGATGTTATCAACACTGTTTTGGTCACAAATCCATAACACAGCACCATACAGGCCGCTGTGAAGAAAATTAACTCCATTCTAGCCAGGCCCAGTATGTTCAGCGTGTCAGCAAATTCTGTTGCTCATTTTCAGTAGTAGGGTATGAGTTACTTGCATTTGAAGATCATGTAATAAGTCAAAAAACATTTTCAGTGTTTCTGTAAAAGCAGTCAGATTCGTATCGATGAATAATAATCAGCCACTTTGATATGTGAAAGAGTTGAGGAGATGGAAGCTGCATTTCGAGAAGAATGTCAATGGACAACTCTGTAGAAAGAGAAAAATAAACAGCTGTATATGGATGAAAAAGACTGTGAGAGTCATGCTAGGATATATCTGACGTGGCAGTGGACATGTGGAAGTGTTGTAGGTAGTTGTTTGATTCTGCCCCCCTACTCTGCTCTTGTGAGACCCCACCTGGAGTACTGTGTCCAGCTTCAGAGTCCTCAACACAGGAAGGACATGGACCTGTTATAACAGGTCCAGAGGAGGGCCACAGAAATGATCAGAGGTCTGGAGCACCTCCCCTATGAAGACAGAGTTGGGGCTGTTCAGCCTGGAGAAGAGAAGGCTCTGGGGAGACCATATAACAGCCTTCCAGTACCTGAAGGGTATCTACAGAAAAGATGGGGAGGGACTGTTTATCAGGGAGTGGAGTGATAGGACGAAGGGTAATGGTTTTAAATTGAAAGAGGGAAGATTTAGATTGGATACCAGAAAGAAATTCTTTCCTGTGAGGGTGGTGAGACACT
>JAOXJM010000001.1:68313225-68323242 GCA_026413425.1 Tringa solitaria | reverse complement strand
TCTTCTCTTCTCTTCTCTTCTCTTCTCTTCTCTTCTCTTCTCTTCTCTTCTCTTCAAGTTAGATCTCTAACAGGTTCTAATAAGCATTCTACCTGCATTAAAGAAGGAAAAATGTAAATAGGAATCATAGCTAAGCTCAGTGGGGAGTGTCAGTTGTTGTGGTGTTTTACATTTTGTTTATTAATACAAACATGGATTGACTCTTGCTAATTGGAAATTTTATTGAAGTTCTTGTTGCTATTCTGTTATAATTAAGAATGCAGAAATTGAGGGGCTCTCTTTGGCTCTCAAGTATAGGCAAACACAGATTTTATTAGCATTCAGAGAGCTCTGTTTCTTATATAAACACTATTGTTCTCACCATGACACAGTGTGTTGAAAACCTTGCCATCATGTCTATTGTGAGTGTTAGGGCTGCTCTGTGGAAAAGGATGTGTTAATCAGTGCTATAAATGGTTTTGGATATCCTGTCTTAACACAAGACAAAATTTCTGCGAAGCAGAGCAAGGAATCTCTTGTAATAGTTACTTTCTTTTTCTTAATTATTTGGCACCTCTATGTATTCTTTGTTTAGTTAAAACAACTCTAACTGTTATTGTTTGCAGGATTTATAAACTTTACAGTGGATGTAAAATTTCTTATCCTGTTTTGATTTGATATTATTAAAAAAATAATACTTTTGTTCACCTAAAAAAGATAACAACAGTCAAAGCTGAATATTTGATGCATTATTAATTGAAACAAGTGAATTTTTTTAAAAGCATATATTCTTTCTTACTGGACAGCATTTAATTATTATTTACAGTCCATAACAAAAGACTCTTAACTGATCCCCTTGCAAATAATTCTATGGGGCTAAAGTAGATGCTACTTTTTAATTCCCTTGTTTTGTTAGGAACAGATGGACTTTACTTCTTCAGATCATCATCCAAACAAAAAAAGAAAGGTAGCAAATCAGACAGTACTGTTTTACAGACTTTTGTTGGAGTGTGCATGTGTGTGTGTGTCTATTGAGGTTAAAAAGAAAATCAACCAAAAAAATAATTTCAGTAACATGCTGCAAAAGCAGAAATAGTAGTTACAGTTGGAATCAATGCAGATCCTCTGCCCTGGGATTTCGGAATAATGGATAATGAAAGGCATCTATTTAAGTATTCACACACATAGTTAAAAATTCTGATAATCCATGGTGTTCTCGAAATTTGACCAATTGCACTGCACACTTCTTTAACTAAAGCAAGCTGAGTAGCTGCTGTACAGGAGCAGTGTTTGTCATCATGGAAGGGGGGCTTCAAGCTACTGAGGGATTTTAGAAACTGTCTTTCATGAAAGTCACCGAGCACTGGAGAGATAATGTTTCTACAAACATATTCTACAAATACTTCTACAAGCGATGTCTGAAAATGAGGGCACCATCAGCACCTGAAATGCCTGTATGAAAGAACCCTGGTCAGGAAAAAGCCTTTTACAATGTGGCTTTCCTGGTGTCCTCACTGCAGGTCTCTGTGTGTCACAGATCATGTGCTTGGTAGCAGTTAGCTTTTTTTTTTTTTATTTTGCAAAAAGTGACTTACCTTTCCTGTCAACAGAATCACATGATTTATTTTTCCCTGTCATACTCCAAGTATGATGAAATTTATGTATTCTGTATGTACCTCAGGTACTTTCTTTCCAAACAAAATCAAAACTGCCTATTTTACTTGAAGATCAGAAATCAAGTTATGAAACGGAGAGAAAAGAATCACCTACGTGCAGAGTTTCCTTGGTCCTCTCTCAGCTAAGCCTCCTAGAACTGCCTTCTTTCCTTAGGCAAAGCTCCTGGTGTTCCTGATCAGGCACCTAAGTGGTTATGGTGGAAAGAAAGAGAAAAATCCTCCAAATATTACAGTCAAATTTGTTCCACTGAAGTTGAAAAATTTGCTCCAGTATTTACCTAAATTCATTATTTTGTGATGTAGTTGTGTGTCGTTTCTTCATCTTGCATTTTCCTTTCCCGCCTCTCCTGATTTGATATTCATTTACTGTATGGAGTAAAAGTCAAATGGTGTTTCTGATTTTGCAGCATTGTATTTTGTTCAGCTGAAAAATATTTCTGTTTGGAGATATTTGGTGTGCATTTCTCTGCTGCAGCTTTTGGCTTTTTGGTTTTCTTTTTTTTTTTTTTCCCCTCCCTTATTTTTTCTTTACTTTCTATGCATATTTTTACATTAGTTATTCATCAAATTGAATACTTTAGGAAGAAATAAAGGATGAGTCAGGTCTGCTTTGCGTGTGGCTTTGTTGTTTTGCAGGTTTAACGTGAAAATTATATGTATATCAGAAAATACTTCTGCTTTTAAGTGCATTCGTACAAATACAGTAAGCCTGCTGCCAGTTATCATATTGCTACCAAAGTGGCAAGGCAGTCATTTTAGTAACCAGGCTCCCCAATGAAGCATTTTCAGTCAGAATTCTGCTCCCCTCCAGTGTCCTGACTCACTGTGAGGAGATAACTGCCTTTTGTTTGCACCCACTGGCTTTCTCTTAACATCCTTGACGTAAGTATGATCCTTGTGCTGGACTGTGAGGGGGAGTGGAGGTTTTTTTCACTGAATTTCACTGAATTCTTCTGTTGAAATACAGAAATTAACAGCAGCTCATCTTCTGTTTTCATATGTACAGCTAGGCCTAAGTGTCTCTGAGATGTATTCAAAACAGCATGATAAGAAGTTGAATGAATAATTATTCTTTCTTTTCCTCCCATCTCTAGAACAAAGAAAGAATTATGCACGAGACAGTGCCAGCAGCATATCCGAAACTTCGCAGTATCATGTAGAGGTGAGATGAGGAGCGATACACCAATTCTAGCTTTCAGTTACATGCAGTTATTTTTGCCTATGTGATTTTTCAGGATACATATGCTTGAAGGCATATACATCTTCTAAAATATCCTGCCAGCCCGAGGTCACTTCAGAATAGATTACTCTGAAATGTCTCAAATTCTATAGCTTTGCTGTAATGAGCTGAAATTTCGATGTGGAAGAATGTAAGCAAAGTTGTGTGTAGTTTGGCAAAGGGACAGGACTTCTCAATGGGATATCAATTCAATGTGTTATGCTGCCCCGTCTCTGAACCTGCCTTGTTGCAAGGATGAGGCAGAGATGAAAAACCCTGTGCTATTGGCGAGGCACACTGGCTGATATTTAAAGTTTGATCAGTTATAATCATCAGAGGTGACAAAATATCCAGAAGGAGCTGAGCATTAATTCATAAAAGCCCCAGTTAGTCTACTATGTAGTAGTTAAACAAATATATTCTCTCTGCACAGATTTTTTTTCTCCAGTGTGAAGTGCAAAGTATCTTACTTTCTGACTTAAGCTGCTTTGCAGAATTACTGCTTGCTACTGTCATATTTTATCCAGGAGTAGATATATACAAAATACTCAGTAAAGTAGACATGGGTGCCCACATGTAGCTTGTAATCACTTCTGCATGCAATGCCTCATTCTTGTAGTCTTACTTGGGCACAAATTTTCTCCCGCTGCCATCACACCACTGTTATGGGTTAAGCTAAGTCAGGCAAATACCATAGATTGTCAGATCCTTTTGTTCAATTAGCTGTAAACTGTGAGATCATATGCAGAACGAGTCTTAATTTCAAGTGCCTCTGTCCTATGATCAGCTTGCAAATGAATACTTGTGTTGCTTCTAATTGTCTGACAGTATTTTTCTTTGGTTTCTTCATAACGGTTTTGGTACTGTAGTGGCATAAAAATTAGTACTTGTATTTGAAGCGTAAGCATTCCTGTGTGAGCAGTCAGTAGAGAGTTTATTTCTCTTTACTTTTTTAATACTTTGATTATATGCAGTTTGTATCCACTCTCTTGTGAGTCTGTCATTATGAAGTGCTGTAATAGAAGAGAGCACAATTAATTACTTTTTAAAGTTCTTTAGAAGATAGGTGTGCAGGCATATATTAAAATTGGTTCAGCCTGGATGAGTGTAGCCATATGTTCAATAAGAATGTGGAGCTGGCTTTATACCTAGATAAAATTAGATAATTTTATGGATTGAATTGCATGGTTGGCATGTTGAAGGAGAAATTGTCAAAACCCTAATGGCAGGGAAACTAGTTAAGGTGATACCTGTGATGTAGTTGTTGATGACCAAAAGTAGTTAGTATACCTCATTTTTACTGTGATCTGCATAAAAGAAGCCACTAGCCTGACCATAAGGTAGCCCAGTCAGATGCAAGCCCATCATGCTTACCATCAGCGTGCTAGCTGGCAGCTCTGGAAGAGATGAGGACACTCCAGGTCAGGGTGGTGGTGGAGGTAAGTTGGCAGGGTGTTTCTGAGAGGCTTCTGCTGATGCTTCCTGGATTCAGCTTGCCAAGTAAGACAGGTTTTCACTCCTCAAGAGAGCTGATTAAATACTCGGGGTTTAATTCTAACTGTGACACCTGAAAGATGTCAGAATATGCCTTCAAGTCTAACCATTTACCATAGTGAGGAAATGACAGAGGAAGACAAACAATGAGTTACAAAAATCAGTTGAGTTAAAATGACATTATGGACTAAACAACCTCTGCTATGGTTTATTGGTGGGATCTGTCATATACAGAGGCACTTTTATTCATGAATAATTTGTATTCCTATCTGCTGGCAATTTGAATACTGACACTACCTAGGAATTACAATTTTTTTAAATGTATATCCTGTTCACTAGCACTTGACCACCTTTGTTCTGGACCGAAAAGAGGCAATGATTACAGTAGATGATGGAATAAGGAAGCTGAAATTGCTGGATGCCAAAGGCAAAGTGTGGACTCAAGATATGATTCTTCAAGTGGATGACAAAGCTGTCAGTTTGGTGGACTTGGAATCAAAGGTAAGATCTGTGAGTGGCAGTCTCATTTTCAGAGAGAGAGAGAAAGAAAGAGAACGGGCAGAAAAATGATGTCTGTGAGATTTGGTATTTTAATTAGCTTATTATCACTTTCCCTTTTTGAATTGTGCAGCTTTTCTGAGATTGGGACAGTATATAGTAAGATAGTGGGTTTTGTTTTGTGTTTTTATTTTTATTTTTCTTTTGGCAGAATGAACTGGAGAATTTTCCTTTAAGCACAATTCAGCATTGCCAAGCTGTGATGAATGCATGCAATTACAATTCAATCCTTGCATTAGTATGTAAAGAACCAACCCAAAACAAGCCTGATTTGCATCTTTTCCAATGTGATGAGATTAAGGTAAGGTTAGTAATGGAGATCTGCTATGACTTATTTGAATAAGGGAAACTTTATGAATTGGCAAGTACAGTGAATAAAATCAAATAAGCTTATTCATAGAAAATATTTGTGTTCTTTTATTCTTATAAATACGCTTTAACTTTAATGCACTTGTGATATCAGCACTATGTATAGTGTGTTAGTAAATGTAGCATACTATGTCTTGCAAGAGAGTAGTCCTGCATGTAAGCCAAATCTTCAGTGCACGTGCAAATATGCCATTACTGTAAATATTGATTCTTGGGCTCTGTAGCTGTTCATTTAGCTTTGCAAATGAGTAGAGCTCTAGAATGTGTATATGGTTTGCGTTCACGCTTCTAAAGAAAGTGGTGTGAAATCGTTTGAGTTATCTCAAATTTATCTTATACTCTGCAAAGACCTCATTCAAGCTCTGAGTCTTACCTAGACTTTCCCCTTGTTCTGCTCTTTTTGTCACTGAACAATTAAATCTTCTCTACATTGCCACCTCTCTGCAGCTCTGCTCTGCTGGAGAGACAGTGAAAAGGAAAATATTACTTGCAGGAGGGGCAAAACAAGGAAAGAGATTGTCTCTGATTAAAATATGTCCTTCAAGCATAAATATTTTTCTATATATATTTTGCAATACTTCTTTATTTCCAGGATCATTCATTTTAGCATCTGTTAGTTACTCTATATACTGGTTATTTCTTTAAATTCTAATTGATAATTTCATGGGGATTTTTAAATTCCTTTATAGTAGTTGATATAATTGTCTTAAAAATCATTGCTAATCACATTGTGCAACTGTTTTGAAATTGGTATAGTGAGAGTGGTGTGAAGACAACTGTTTAATTGTGTGACTGGTTGCACAGTATTTGCTGTTTCAATGGAAATTGGGATGCTGTGCGAAAATCAGGCTGCAGTATGTTAAATAATGCAGGAATCCTCATTGAGGTCTTATTGGATCCAAACTTCCAATGTGTAGAGATGGTCTGTTTTCTTCAGACTTTCATCTTTTGAAGTTGTTCCTCTGTCTACAAATAAAAATGCAGAGTACACAAGTCCAGGATTCCCCTTTTCTTCTGAGGTTTTGTTCTACTCTGACTGTACCCTAGGTTTTGTTCCTTACCCATGAGACCTGGCTGTTTTTGAAAGGATAAGTCTTTCTCCTTTGCCTTTGTCTTGTGTTTAATCAGAAGGTACCATGAACCTCAGAAGCCTTTGCAATGAAAAAATAGTCAAAACCAAGAATATTTGGGGCATTCAATATTTTATAAACAAAAAAGTTAAATAATAAATATCAAGTGTGATTAATGGAATACTTTCAAGTTCCCCAAATCTGCTTAAGATTTTTCTATTAAGTCTTCAACCTTAAGATATATGTAGTCCATATTCTGTAGTGCAATTCATTATAGCCTGAGATGTCTGTTAATCCCTTTAGATCCTAAATTCAACAAAGACCTCTGGTCCCAGCAGAAGTTACATATTCCTCCCCAAAAGATGCATGCTTCTCCACCATGAGGGGACCAAGACAGATGTGGACCTTGTAGAGCGAGCCAGACAGTGACAGATTTGGGCTTTAACAGCCTGTGTAGGAAATTAATTTGTCAGCTGAAGACATGTAACAGAGCATTCTAAATCCTACGAGAAGCCGTGACCTATTTAATGCAAGATCTATTAAATTAATGCTTAGACGTGCATCAAAATTTCACTTGTGGGCCACTGGTAGAGGGAGACTGCAGTTATGAAGAGGCAGAAGCCTATGGATTAGGAAATGTTCTGGAAAATTCAGCTTCTATAAAATCAAAGAGAAATTGGAGGCTATCGTTATTTCTTAAAGACAACTGTCGAACTACAAGTTACTTTCCTAATTCTTTGTTCTGCTACTATCTATAGTAGTTTTGCTGCTATTATCTATAGTAGTTTTTTTATAGTATGTCTTTCCCTAACATGCTTGAGAAAAACAAAAATTTCGTACATGGAGGGAAAAAATAGCTTATTCAGTAATGGTTGACTTGAGATAATTACATCTGTTCAGACAAATTTGGTGTCTAGATGACATACTCATCTGATGACAGTGCTCGAAGTTGGAACACTGACAAAAATACCAACTCCTAGACAATAGCATTGTGTGTTTCTTCATTCTGTTTATGTGTAAAATAATTTATCCTAGAACTTTTAAATAAATGGGATTTGCTAAGGGTTTCTGGCATTCAAAGACGCCCTAAAAATAGTACAAGAGGAGATACAGCTCATAAGTGATGTTTTTTCTTCTGTCTCTTCAGGCTAGCTTTATTCATGAAGATATTGAAAGTGCAATCAGTGACAGTAAGAGTGGGAAACAAAAGAAGAGGCTTGAAACACTGAGGTAAAAAACCAACTTCTTGGCAGTATATAGGATCACGAAATAGTGTTCAGAAGCTCTCAAAATTTGCCTGCTGGTTTTTACTTTTTGTTGCTAGATAATAATATACTTCCAAAACCACAGAGACCTTGCTTTAATAATTATCTCGTGCTGTCTCAATTTATAGCAATTGGGTCACGTAGTTCAGAATTTAAATTAAAGACACAAATGCCCCACAACTCCAAGTAAGTAAGATTCTGAAAAAAAGGTTTTGGGATCTAAGGACATTAAATGAAACAGCAACTGAGGACTGAATAATCTTCCTGCCTGCCTGTTTAACGATGTTGAAGACTCCTTGTTTCCTTGGTAGCAAAAACTTCTCTGCCAGTAAGAAATTATGGGGGAAAGCGGTCTGTTGGATTCAGAAAATACCAAAAGGAGAGGTAGCCAACAGAAGTATAACAAGAAAGGCATGAATATATTTGATAATGAATAGTTATGGTGGTATCCTGATAGTATCTCTGAATAACACAGATTGTTAAAAAAAAACTGAGCTGTGTATAACTTTACTGGTGGGTTTAAAATTAAAGAAGTAGACTTTACTGTTTGTGGCACTGCAACAAACAAGTATAAGCACAAAGATGTAATCCAGGGGGACTCAAACACACTGGATGTGCTCAGAAACCAATGAGATTTAATTGGGAAAAGAATGTAGGTCAGTACACCTAGCGGGAAAAATAATCTGCGGTATCAGTCTCTGAGGGCTGTGATGCCAAGAGGTCACTAGTGCGTGACAGCTCAGTGCTGGTTACTCGCTGTCGTATCATGCACATGCTGACGGGGTCACGGGGAGGGACCCTCCTCCCTGACATTGCATTGTTAGGTTGCTGCAAGTAGAAGTGTGGGTCACGCAGAGAAGAGTGCCCAGAAGACTGGAGGAAGGAATGGTGAAGGAAACATTATTTTTTGTTTGGTGTCCAGAGACCAAATAGCACTTGACATTTTGTGGTGTTGTAGAATGCCATGAATGAGATGACATTATAAAGTGAAGAATTTAAGGTGAAGATCTTGCTTTTAAGTAAGGACATGGGGAATGGACACGGGGTGTGTGTGTGTGACAGGAGTTACTGGGATTATTTTTTTTTCTATTGGTATGAAGTTGCAGAATGACTTCAAAGACCTGTTTCCTTACGGTATTTAAAACTATATTAAGAATGGGAAAACTGGAAAACTGCAGGTGGGAACTTTGATACAGTCTATGATGGGACGGTGCATTTGTATCAAGGCAGGATGAAGAGGCCAGTGATATAAAAAGGAAAAACAACCTGTAAATTTATTTGGTTTTCTTGGTAGTTTTGACAACCTGTCAAGTTTAGAAACTAGATACGCAACTTGTGATGGCTGAAAGGTAAATTCTAATGAAAAATTTCACACAAAATGGAAGTCCATCCAGTAAACTGCATATGGTGGGAAAATGCCACCTACTAAACCCAGGGTGCTGAATTTACCTGTGTAAACTGGCAGATCTCTGGACGTCATGCTCTGTGGCGCTCCTTGGGCATTTCCCAATGTGGCCAGATGACAAAAGTTTGCTAACCCAATCGTGGAGTGGGTTTCCTGCTATGTTTAACATATTTACACATCATGGTCTTGAGTACTGCTTGCTTGGCAAGCCCGTAGTACGTTCAACAGCACAAGAGGCCCTTGTAAAGCCTCTTTGTCTTCTCTGATTAGGCTGTAGAAAATAGAATGTTTTTCCTTCAAGTGTCACTTCTGGGATTTCTTCTCTTCCTCTAGGATGATATCCAAAGCTGACAGCACCATCCCTCCACCGCCACAGGCACCTGCCCCTGTGCCACCAGGGACCATCACTCAGGTGGATGTGAGAAGCCGGGTGGCAGCGTGGTCGGCGTGGGCCGCTGAGCAGGGAGACTGTGAGTATTCCTGGGAGCCCGACATCTCATACAGGGTACCAAACTGTTGTTCTGGGCGGTAGGTTTTTGTGATCCCTGGTAATAAATAAGAATAATTTAGAAAGACCGCTTTCATAAAGATTACAGAAGTTGAATCCAAATACAGAAATGGTTGTACGAGGTCACTCCTCTGTCCTTGCTGAGAGCAGATAGAATTATTCTCCTAGTCTAGTTTGAAATGCCCCAAGCCACTATTGCCTGATCTGGGGAATAAGACTTGAATGTCATAATCTGACTTGTCATTTACTTGCACTTACCCATTTTCTGAATTTCTGTTCAGAGCTTTTTTCACTGGTGTTTAGCTGGGTGGGGGTGTGGGCTACAGATTGTAACCTGGGCTTTTTTTGTGAACATTCACACTAATCAGTACTGTCATAACTCTAGTAATTTAATGATGATCTCTTTGGTAATAGGGAGAGTGTAGGCCAGATAATTCTGACAATTAAAAAATATAATCATGGATGAAAAAGGGG
>JAOXJM010000001.1:68289939-68313164 GCA_026413425.1 Tringa solitaria | reverse complement strand
TTTTGTTTTCTTTTTTTTTTTTTTTAAAGCCATAACCAAGGAACACTGTATAATTTCTTATAGGTTTGAATTTTTGTTGTTGTTTGGGTTTTTGTTTTTTTTTTTTCAAATCTCTAATGGAAAGTTTTATTTTGATCAGATTTCTTTGGAAAAAAATATTCTTTAGAAACAATAAAGTTCTTTCTGTATTAAGGGAATAATCTTGGTTAAGGTGAGGTCTTTTTTGGTCTGGGTTCATTTTTGTTGCCTTTTTTTATAATAGATACTAAAATTTTAGAATTAGAAGTCATTATCCACAAACTCTGTATTATTTTTGGTTTATTAAACTGTGTCACTCAACAAAGTACACAACTATGCAAAGAAAACAACTAAAAACGTTCAGAGAAACCTGTAACGTTAAGGATGTGTTTGTCTACTGTTCTGCAATATAAAAGGTATCTTGACTACAGGCTAGTTTATTCTTCTATTTAATGACTTACCAACTTCAGAAAAGTTTCATTAGTTTGTCAAGTGGTCTGTCTTGCCCAGACCACTTGTGGACCTGAGTTCCTGCAGTTCCTTTTATTCCACTCATGGATCTTTCCTAAAACGTATTTATTAAAATCCCACAGTGGTTAACAAAAGAAGTACAGTATTTAGTGTAACTTAAAAATGCAAAACTTGTCCTTTCTCAGAATTTTAACCTTTGTTGTTTTAGAAGAAAAGTCACTGACTCTGTCCATTGGTATTTGGAAGTACCTATTTTATCACATCATTGCCTCCCTCCATTTCTGTGTTGCCAGATTTGATTTCTCTGTCCAAATTTCTGCATCCCTTTTTGCTTATTACCTTCTCCATCAAAAATTTTTTGAAGTCAGCTACAGTCTTCCTTCTTGTTTACCTCTGCTGGAGTAGCTTTTCAGCATATTTTGCAAAATGGGATGATTTCTCATTATGTTGGATTTATAATCTGCCATTTTCTGCTGTAATTTTTTGATTTAGACCTTGGAACCATGTTTCTGTGGTTAACTTCGTTTATCTATTGCAGCAAAATTGACTTGGAAGCATACACCTGAACTTTTTGTGTGAGACATGACAGGATCAGGCATTAGGGAACAAGTTTTTCAGGTGGTGTAGAGTCCCTGCAAATTGAATGATACATTGTCCATCTTTTCCTCACAGCAGAAGGGTTTCAAACATAAGCTGTGTAGGAAGTGTTCGTTACCAATTCTGTGTATATATGGATGTCTATTCTCTTCTTCCCTTTTCTGTAGTTGAAAAACAGAGACAATACCATGATCATGAAGAAACAGCAGAGATGATAGCAGCCAGGATTGACAGAGATGTTGTAAGTGAGAAACTGCAAGCAATATTGCTTAATGTCTGTGAATTTTTGCAGATCTGCTTTGTGGGAAGGCTTTTTCCACATGGGAAATTAAATTCTGGAGGAAAGTTTTCTAGCTAGCCTATGCTTGTGTGGTAGACCTTAAAAATGAGTCGGCAGCTGTTCTTTTTCTTATTTTTTAACTTTAAAAAAGGGGGGGGGGCGCAGAGGGAAGGGTATTGAATGTTGATGCAAAGTTTTCTGCTGTGAAGAGCTAGAAATATAAATACTAATTTTATGTGGTAGACCAAATTCAGCAAACTATGTAAGGATAAATTCCATTAATTTAGTGGGATTTAGATATATGCAGTATCAGGAAAATGAGCATATGGTCATTTTTGATATTGCCTATAAGCAATCAAATTGGGCAAGTCTTATGTTGTGTGTAATATTAAATATTGCCTCATTTTTCAGTTCTAACTTTCTATTTTTCTACTTGGCAACATCCAAGCGTCTTGAGGAAAGCATGTTGGGGGCTGCTGAATTGGTGTATACATGTTTTCCTTGGGGGTTCTTATTCTCCTCCACTTGCTCTTTGAACACAATTCTTCAAAGAGTATTTCTATAAAACAACATTCTGACATTCAACAAACAGCTTAATACTTTGTACTAAAGAAGATTATGAAGTTACAGTGTTTAGGAAAATGCTGTTCTACACAAATAATTAGAATTTTTTTCATGTGTTATGAGAAAAAACGTGATTTGTGAACGAATCGTGTAATTCCAATCTGAATTTAACAATCTCGCTGCTTACGTTCTAACAAAACTTCCACTGGCGCTAAGTTCGTAAAAATCTAAGATTTTACACAGGTGTGTAAAATTAAGAACAGCAATGTTCTAGCATGGACTTTGTTCTGAAGAAGCTGTTGGTGTCTGAGAGTGTATTAATTTTGATTTCTGGAGTATTTCTGCTATGGCTTCTGCAGAGAAACTGTTACTTCTCTCCCACAGCAAATTCTGAACCATATTTTGGATGACATTGAGTATTTTGTTACCAAACTTCAAAAAGCTGCTGAAGCATTTGCTGAACTTTCAAAGAGGAAGAAAACTAAAAAAAGTAAAAAGAAAGGACCTGGGGGTAGGTGTTCTTACAGCACACGTTTCTGTTTCTCTAAGGATCATTGAAGTAGCTAGCAAATGTGGGGTTTTTTCATGAATTTAGCAATTTTCATTAAATTTGAGCACAAGAAGTCCTATATACACATGATATATTCTTAGAGGGAAATCTACGGAAATAATTTGTGGGCAGTGACTAACTAGAGGTATGACTGCAGAATATGCTCACAGTTGTTGCTCTATATTTACAAAATTCTGTATGTTGGTAAATTTATTATGTATTTATATGTTTACTATGCTTGTAATATTTATTGAAATTATATACCATATAAGTGGATATATAAAAATCTTATTTTGTTCACCAGAGGGAGTTCTTACTCTCCGTGCAAAACCACCGCCTCCAGATGAATTTGTTGACTGCTTCCAAAAATTCAAGCATGGCTTCAATCTTCTGGTAGGTGACTGCTAGTGGATATGGTGGTGTGAGACATGCAGTAGCAGGTTTTTTCCTGGGATAGTTGATGTTAAGTATAACATGATCTTTCTTTTCCCTGCTGCTACAAATTAATCTGGGTGTCATTTTTGCTGCATTGTTTTTTCTATGTCTTATTTCAGTAGTATGAAGTGAAAAACTAAAATTCTGGGGAAAGATGAAGAGGAGAAGGAAGAATCAGTAACACGACAGATTTGCTCTGTAGTTATTTTTAAGTTGAGTCTTCTTGGAAGTTCTTACTATTGCAGAGCGTGTGGATGCTTTGTTTTTGACTCCCTTGAGGGAGCTGCAGAAGGTGGTCTTGTCTTTGGGAATGTATTAACCAAGCCTTCTGCCTTCTATCTAACTTTTCTGGTGATATGTCCATGTAGAGAAACCTTGCGGGTCTCAAGTGCCCTACTGCTGCCAGCTGTGGTGCTCATGCCATCCAGGGAATTGTGAGCCTAGTTCTGCGTTGTCTTGGTCTCCACTGCTCTTTCAGAAGGAGCAAACGCACAAGTATCCTCCTCAAGAATGATATACCTGAAAACGTGATCTTGCTTGGTGTTTGGCTGACACAGGAAGATAATTCAGTTGATACTTAACATTCACCTTTTCCTTCTCCATCCAAGGTTGAACTGAGACAAGAACAGGTCTGGCACCCTCTGGCCTAGGTTGGCCTTTGAGCCAGCTTTGGGATGCTGGTCCTCAAGGCCTCTACGCAGTGACTAGATGAGCATATTTCTTTCAGAATTGTTGTCTTTCTTATTTTCCTGATTCTTTAAAGCCTTTTGCTTGGGAAATTTGAGTTTAAGTTATGAAAGAATTTCTAGGAACGTCTGTTGGGGTCACGGTTCTGTTGTATGCTTGCCAGCATCACCAGCTGTGGCCTTAATTTAGTTTTGTTCAGCTATGCCCATCAGACTCCCTGTGCTTGTTGACATCATTACATAGGACCTTTCTGGCCTCAGAACAGTCCATCCAACAAATTGCTGTCACTTTATAGGTTCTCAACAAGCAGAGATGCTAATTCAAGGGCCTTCTCCTGGCATCTCCCCTTCTGCAAGTGCTGTTAAAGGAAGTCAGGCAGTGGGACACCTTCAAAGCATTTGTTTTCAGATACTGACTGTCCCTTCCAATTGTTGGGGAAGCTGTGCCAACTGGGAAAATTGTTCTTGCATTCACTGAGTCAAATCAGCTTCTTCTTCCTCTTAGGGAATTAATTCTGATTGCAGGGCTGTAAGGAAATGTTTAGGAATGTTAAGAATAGGGGTTTTTTTCAAATCCTACATCAAATGCTTTGATTCTGACCTCAAAGGATTTCTGGTTTTGTGGGACTGGATGTTTTAGAACGTGCTGATCCTTCTCAGTAATAGTGCTTGTAATGTTCATATTTTTCCATTCTTCTTATCACATTCTGCATTTAAATCAGTTTTTCACCCAAGAGCAATGTGCGCATCTTTGAATCTTTATCTTCTGTGCAGAAGAAGAAACAGTTCTTGTTTTGGTGCTCAGCAGCATTTAGGACCTGGTTTCTAAAGTTGCTCTTGAAGAGCTGTGCTGTAACAGTGCTTTACCTCAGCATCATTGCAAGAGCCACAAAAGCCTGAAATTTTGCTTCCTGGTGTTTTATGTCAGACATGGAGAACTGTATAAAAGTTTAAAAATAAAAGGAATAGCTAAAAGAATAAAATCTTTGCCAGTAGAATGGGAACTGCTTTAAAACACCATGCTGAAAGCTCCTAGAAAATGCCTACCATCTGTCGAAAAAACTTTAGAAAGACTGAAAGAAAGTTGTTATGACTGAAGAACAATGTATAGGAAGTTATTAGAAGTAAAAACACATCCTCCTCTTTTCTTCATTTGGACATACACACTGGAAAGGTAGATGTAAAAGCAGAATGAGGCTAGCCCAAAGCAGTTTGAGGAACAGACAGCAAGATGCAATAAAAACTACTATAACTTTTTAAAACACATTCTGGCATGCTGCTTATTTCTGGAGCCTGCAGGGCCAACAGGTGATCAGTAAATAAAATAATTCCTCCAAGAAGATGTATCAGAGAAAGCGTATGATTTTTTTTTTTAATGCATATCGTTACTTGGAAAAGCTTGATAATGGACAATGCTCATGAAAACCATTTTTTATGGGGAGGCACAAGAGATTATTGGTTTCAAATAGAAGAACTGGTAATGAGTTAAAGAACACCAAATCAATATGGTTACAGGCAGATGAACAGGCATTGTTCATCCATCTATCCCAAAACTAAGTAAGTAGACCACACAGTGTGGCATGTAATTTCTCTCAAACTGCCTTTCTTCCAGAGGAAGAGAAGTGGTTAAGGTAATGCAGATGATCTTAAACGTCATTCCAGGGATCTGAGTGACTATGACAGTCAGGTACCCCTGAGGTACCTGCACATGGGATGCAGTTTGTAGGCAGGTATATTAAATTGAGGAAGAAGCAAACATGCATCTTGCAAAACAAAATAATGTCTACAAATCCATCAGTTCTTTCATTTTGTTTCTTCAGATTTCCAAAACACATCCAGCAAGGTTGCACACCCTGAAGTTCTTAAAGAAACTGAGCTACTGTGAGGTTGAATGTGGCTTCTTAGATTCTTTTTTGATGAAATAGAAAACAAATTGCAGGACTCACATGCTGGTTCTCAAAGTGCTGTAAATTCAACAGTGAAGTCCCACACGTGCCTCTGCAGAGGCTTTTGCTGTGCGACGTATTTACAAGTTTCTGGCAAATGGGGAGTGTAGAGTCTCCTAATGTGGAAATATCTCATGATAGCCGATGAAGTGACACATGAAATTCAGTACTGATGGATATTATAGAGCATGGACTGGTAGGGAAGAATCTCATATGTAAAACAAATGAGAACAAAGCATTGATGTAATACAGATTCCTGTGAGAATGTCATCCGGGTTCAGTGTGATCAACCAAGCAAATGTTAAGAACCTTTAGGAAAAGGAAAAAAAAAAAAAGAAAGGAAATTAACAAATAAAGAACATTGACATGCTGTTACGTTCCCTAGCCTTATTTTGTTGCCAGTGTAGCAAAATTGAAGAAGGTACAGGGAGGACAAGAATGCTCCAAGAAATTACTTTAGCTTGAAAAAGACCAAGCAGACTAAGAATGTAATACATTTGTAAATGGTTATGAGCATCTCTGGGAAAAGTGAGTAGAGAAGGATTGCTCAGTTTTCATTTGGTAAAGAACAATAGAATACTAATGAAACTAGGAGGTAGAAAATTTCCAAAGGAGATGCTACTTTACAAAGCATATAATTTTGTTGTGGAACTTCTCATTTTGCACAATATATGCTAAAGATATATATGGATTCAAAAGCAATTGAATGAATGAACACTTTGCAGTTGAAGATGTTGCAGAGAAAACACTGGGCGTAGGTGAACCTGTGGCCAGACCAGGGATTTGGCCATTCTTATGTGAAGTATTTATTATCATAGAAGTTAATAATTTCTTAAAATGTATCATTTTCTGCTTCCTTCAGGCCAAGTTAAAGTTCCATATCCAGAATCCTAGTGCAGCTGAACTGGTTCATTTTCTCTTTACCCCACTACATATGGTAAGGTTTTATTATTTTCTCAGTGTTTTCCTTCAGAACTCTTGTATTTATATCTTCTGTGACCTTTTCAAGGATAACAATATTGAAATATTGTGTCCCTGGAAAATAACTAAGGAGTATCGTGTGTGTCGCAGGATGAGTTTCTCTTTCGAAAATAAAAAATTCTATCTTTTTATGCATATATTCCCATCTATTTAATATATTTATTTAAATCATCTTTAGCTTTGTGTATTATAGTTTGCCCTTATAATTTTTAATTAACAGCAAGAAATTGAAATAATTTCTATAATGCAGGAGGATAGTCGAAAGCGTAACCATATGTCTATTTAATGGAATTATGTGTAGTTTTGATCAGTAGAGTAAGAATAATATTGTCAAAAGTGGGTTTACGTATAAAATGGTTGGTGACCAGAACAGCAGTTCTGCAATAAATGGTTTAGTTAATCTGTAGGACATTAAGACACGTTGTTAGCTTCTCAGAGGTTTGGTGTTTGGCTTTTTTTTTCTCTTTTTGGAAGTGAGGGGTGTAGTTGTGAGTAACAAATGTTCCCTAGCAGCACTGTAGGTAACTTATATTCACAATATCTTCCTTACTGAAAATGTGTACGCTCTTTGTATTATTTTAATACTTGGATTTAGGTGGTGCAGACAACAGGAGGTCCAGAGCTTGCTGGTACAGTTCTCAGCCCCCTCTTAACAAAAGATACTATAGACTTCCTGCGATATACTGTCACCAGTGAAGAAGGACAGTTATGGATGTCATTGGGTGACACATGGACCAAAGCCAGGTGAGAAAAAGTCTCTGCATGTTTTAGAGATGATCTCTAAACTCAGGTTTATTGACATGATCTTAACCAGGTTATCCACTCCCCAATAAACTCAATATTCATTTGTTAGGCTTTAGACTCTTCAGAACTGTTCTTTGAAGCTTTTGGAAAGGAGTTCTTCAGCCTCAGAGGGATATTAAAGTGGTTTGATTTTAGGGGTCTCCAGGAGGGAGACAGAATTCTTCAGACAGAATTTTTTGTTTTGTCCATGGTATCAATAACCTCTTGACATAACCTTTTGCAGTCATTTTTTTCTGAACTGTCCTTTGCGTGTTTCTAGTTGTTTTTCGCCATTATTTTTCCAACCCAGCTATCTGGACTTTATTAAAAACTAATCTGAAGAAGCTGCAATAAAAAGTGACGAAATATCGATGAACAGGATACACATTTCTATTTTCAATTTTCAGTAATTACCAAAAGCTAAAAATTTTCAATGTCTTTACTTCTACTTCAAAAGCATCATAATGCTATAAATAAAATTCTTATAATTTTTAAACAATGTTTATTGGCTGAACCATATTACATGTGCATACCCTACATGTTGCACTTAAATGGGTTCACTATTATGGTTAGGCTTAGCTAAAGATTAACTATTTTATGCATTTGCTGTTTTTGAGGTAAGTATATGGTTTGAAAATACTTAAGCAAATAGAACGTTCTAAAAAAAAAGAGTTTAAATTGGGAAAGTGTGTTTTAACTCTGTAATCTGTGGTAGTTAAGTGCTTTTGATGATGATTGAGTATATGCAATCATTTGGGCTGGAAATGCATCATGTTTTTTGTGTTTATTCATCCTTGCTCTTAGATTTCAAATTGGATCATGAACGTGGATTTCTTTAATGAATTAATTGATTGATGAAAAAGTAGTTGAGTGTTTTTCGGATAAGGAAGGCTGCATGAAAGCCCCAGAACATGGAGTGATAAACATCCTCAGAGTAGGGAGGTTGAGGTACAGGTCTTTCCCTTCTTTGAGCTCACTCTGCAACAGAACCAGAAATGTCCTAATTCATCCTTTGGGCCTACTGTTCAGCCTGCTACTACAAAATGAGCTGGAAACAGGCGTTGCAGCTCCTTGTGATTGCCAGCAAAGCAACACCCACTTGCTTTTACCTGCTTCAAGCTCTGCTACCTTCATGGCAGCTTGTGGTGGGACTGGCAGTGGAAATTACCTCATAGCATTGGAGCCCCATGCAGGAAAAATGGATCACTGGGTAAAATAATGGGCTTCTTTTCTTGGGAACTACCATCATGATTTGTTTAGTCCATCCTGTAAAAAGTTTAATGGAAAGAGAAGCAGCTCATGTTGGGCAGTGAAGAATGAAGCATTTAGAACATAGCTGGTTGACCTATGCAGATTAGAAATGATGGTCTGTTTGATCTCAGTATAGAGAGGTACACTGTGGTGTGTTGTAGCAGGAGAGTTGAATGATGGAACTCAAGGGTTACAAGCCTGCTAATGGGCTTGTAATTACTGACTGCTCCTGCAACTTGTGTAACCGGCAGCATTTGTCCCTTAATTTTGAGCGGTGCCAACAACGATACCGTTAAAAGACTACAATGTGCATTCCTGTTTCTGCTTCCACTGTGAAGACACAGTAATTTATATTGCGAGATGCTGTGTTATGTACAGGCCAAAGGCAGAGCATGAAAACGTTTATTTAGGTATTTTGTATTACAATGGGGAATGCTGATGGACCTCTGAAAAGTGATACAGTATTTTAAAAAGATCAATCTGGACAGCAAATGTGATGATAATTCTTGTGTCCTGCAGCATATAGAGTTGGGGTTTTGTTGGTAAATGCTATTGTTTAACTTTTTCTTTTAGGTGTAGCTACGCCCCCCAGGCTTCCATGCCTCCTACCTGCTTTCAGGCTTTGTTATAAAGCAGGCTGTGTCTTTTGTCTGGTGCTTTAACACAAATAGAGCATTACAGTATTTTTCCCCACCTAACAGTTAAAACAAATCCTAGATTTGTTTGTGATTGATTCTTCTGTTACTCATCCTTTGCTCCAAGACAGAAATTTGTTGTGTTTTACCACTGTCGAAGTCCTGTCCGCAAGAGCAGTTTCTTTCTGCAGGGCACAGCGGGGAGCGTAGCTGTGGTCAATAAATGTTTCTGTGCATTTTCTGTGTTCTAGCACAATTCTGCCTGGACTGTAATCCCAGCCTCTCCTCTCTACTTAAAAACATTCTAAAGCATTTCAATTTTTAGGAAACCTATTAAACCCATGTTTGTATGGCCCTTGATATATATTTACTTTTCATACAGAGCGGATTGGCCCAAAGACCATTTTATTCCACCTTATGTCCCCCGTTTCCGAAATGGTTGGGAGCCTCCTTTGCTGAACTTCATGGGAGCTCCAAAGGAGCAAGAACTCAATCATTTGGCTGAGTCCGTGGCAAATGTTGCAGAGCAACAGCGGAAGCAAGAAATGAAAAGACTATCCACTGAGGTAGGTTACTCGCGACGTTTTACAAATTAGCTGACGGCAACACCAACTGCTTCCTTCGTAATGAAAATACTCTGTGATATTGTTGGAGTAACCATGCTCTGATGTCTACTACATCAGTGTAAACTCATTATACTTATATTAAAGTGTTATGAAACCAAATACTGCTTCACCCACCAAGAATGTGATTAGGAAAAATATAAGGCTTTTGCCTACTGCTCTCCTTGAGCTTGGTTCACTTTCCCACCTCAGTTGGGAGGACAATCCAAGCCCCTGTGGTTAAGTTTGGTTCTTGAGGTGTGCTTTCAGATCCCATTGATTTTGATCATACGTACTTCAGGTAGAATTTGAACCAAAGTGTTCTCAAACATGCATGCATGCACAGACACACAGAAAAAAAGGAAAAAAGCACCACTTTTTAGGGAATTTTGGAATTAAGATGCTTCCTCACAAATGTGGAATTTAGTATTCTTTTATTTAATTTCTTGATACTTTCACTGTATTGCAGGAAAGTATTTGGAGGTGCTATGAGAGTAATGCCATGTCAGGTAATTTAGGCGTACTTCTGAAAAAGAGCTGCCAATTAGAAGAATTATTGCACAGGAACATTTTCGCATCCTTTTCTCCCAATAAATATGATCAATTAAGCAAAAAAAAAATTATTCTATTTAAAGAATGAAAACATGCATCATCATCTAAAGCCTTCAGAGAAACCAGAGTGCGTTTCTGAGTAACTTTGTTGAGAAACAAAGGAGCTGACTATAAAGATTCTACCTCCTACTCTTGTTCAGTAGACATGGCCAGAATACGTGCTTTGGTTTATGGGAAAATTTTAAGAATGATAGTGGATTTCATTGCTTTTTAGTTCAGAAAAAGAAAAAAAGCCTTTTAAAATATATAAAAGTTTTAGTTTCTGATGTTTTTTGTTGTTTTCTTGGGAGGACATAAGCTTTCATTTAAAAAATTATTTATATTTCTATCTAGCTTTAGTTTCAATCAAGTGTTAGCTACTCCAAGATCCCCTGTTAGCAGCTGTGGTATGGAAGTACACCTAAGAGTTTTCTAAGTTTAGTCTATAGTCTTTCCTACCTTCCTTGAGGAATCTACACCAGTACTATATTTGGAGTACATCTTAACACAATGATACTGGATTTCATCTTAATTTTGTAATAGATATAATATATATCTTTTGATCTGTTAGTGAAAAAATGTGCATATGGAAGAAGATTCAAGGGAAGGATTAATGGCTGTTATGAGATGGTGTTTTCTTGAAAAGCAATTCTCTTACTGGAGACAACAAAACTTCCCCAAAAGTTTATCAAAAGGGCCCATGGAAATCTTGTCACAACAGAACTTTGTTTTCATTAAAATCTCCATTAGTCAAGGAAAAAAAAAAAAAAAAAAACCAGAAGAAAAAAACCCACAAAACTACTCAGCTGTAGAGACAAACAAATTAGGTAAAAAGTCTACCAAGCAAAGGAAGATAACATGGTACATATATGATTACTTAAAACACTGTTTGGCTTTATGCCTAGCAAGATATGCAAGAATAAATGTACCAAAAACTGTTATTGCCAGTGATTCGTTTTGAGCAAAAAAACACTTAGTAAAGTTAATGGGCACAATTATATGAAATGTAGCTGTTGCCATTGCTGTCCCCCCCTTTCCTAGTCAGCTCCCCAAGAAATCTAATCAAATATTGTCTCAGTGTTTCACTGCTGCTCTTCAAAATTAAAAAAACAAACAATCAAACCCAAAACAACCACATAAAATCCACAACCCTCCCCCCCCAACCCCCAACCCCAAAATAGTATTAAAGCAAAGAACAACATTAATTTTTCTGTTCTGGTGATTTTAAGAATTTAATTCGTTATTCATATACATATAATAAGTTAAAAGCATTTTTTTTGGGGGGGGGGGTGGAGGTGAAATACATTGAGGGATTTTGGTTGCTTGTGTGTCAAGGAGTTCATGTCATTCTTTTTGATGTCAGTAATGTTGGTTAGATTGGTGGCTGTTTGTCCCAGCTTAGCCTCTTCACGTTAATCATCAAAAGACAAAAATAATAATAATAATAAAAAAAAAATCCCAATTCCCTGAAGGTGTTCATGTGCCTGGGATGTCAGGCCTTGGTTTCATGACTGTTGCTGATTCCCGTGTGGTCTTGGGCAAGTCGTTTAACCTTGGTACCTTGGTTCCCTGCATCGGTGCCTCCTCAGCACATCCTTAGGGGGGAAACTGCTGAGCTGCTTAATAGCTGTGAAACGCTGCAGGTGCTCAGCTGGAAAAAAGCTGCACAAGTGCAAAATGCTGTTTGTCTGCAGCAAAAGGACTGCCCTGGAATGGGTGACACCAGATACTCTTACCTAAGTCTGCTGTAACAGCTTGTTTAACAAAAGGTACTGGAAAAATGGGAATTTAAGTGTTCATCTCTTGCTGCTAATTGGCCTCCTGTCTCGGTGTGACATTGCTCTCTTGACGATGGAGGATGCATGTCCAGAGCTGTGCGTTGCTGGGAGTGGAGAGGGGGTGCGTGCGGCTGTCCTGGCCCCCCTCCCGGCTGGGCAGGGACTGCTCTGGCATCTAGCAAAGTGGAGGTTCCCATTCATAAGAACCTTCTTTTTTTCCTTTCCATTTCTGAATCTTCAGATGTAGTCACGCATGCAGCTCCCAACGGGAGGGGGTTCAAGGTGGAATCAGTTCAGCAATGAGGACTTCAAATGAAACAAGGGGGAACTGGTGGTAGTGAGTCCATTGAGGCTAAGGTGATGCAGATAACTTGTGTGTGAAAAAAAATGAGTTCCTTCTTCCTGGGTGTCTTTTGATGTAAGGTATAAGGTAGGGGACACTCAAGATTTTTTTTCAGAGAGGTCTTAATAATATAGTGTTAAAGAATATTCTATGTGTGTATGTGGAGGTTGTGTGGTTTTAATATCTTTTCATAAACCCTCAGCCCCATAGGTAAGTATCTCTGGGTCCCAGGTCAGATACTCGGAGGTAGAAATTAGGTGAGTGGCTTTTCTGTAGCCACACAAACAGAAAAAAAAAACCAATAAAACATAAAGCCAGGCTTAGAGATTTTGAAATTTCCCATGAATCTCAGCTGTTCTAACTTGCTACAACTGCATGATGGTATAGGGCAAAGATATAGAATGAGCAATTTCAATATCTTAATCTCCAGAAATGAACTACTTAGCTTAGTTTTGTTTTCAGGAATGTGGTTAAAATAATTCTTACTTAGGAGCAGGGTATCATTGGTGTACTTAAGGTAAGTTTTTAAAGGACTGCTGTTTAAAAAGAATTTCCCAAATACTTGAGTATTCTTATATATATGCTTGTGATAAATTGTGATTATTTTCCTTAATTAAAATCCTTAATTATACCAACTATCATATTTCTTTTTGCATTTCTTCTTCGACTATAGTCATATTCAGGGAGACAGTGATGTAAATGAGCTGCTTGATATTATAATCCTGCAACTGAGTGATAATTTTACGTGGGAGGTTTTATTTCTTCTGCAGACTTAACTGTTAGCTAACTAGAGTTTTCTGGCTCTAAGTCTACATCTAGAACAAAAGCTTAAAGTGGTTTTTCAGCCCAGTTTATTCCAAAGCCATGCAGTCGTCGTTTATGTTGTGTTGCTGTAGTGATATCTGAGAGATGACATGGACCTTGCCCCAGAGAACTGTTTTTCTAAAGAATATCCACTGCAATATTAATGCGGTGGGGTGACTTGGGATAGAAATTCTTTTATTCTTATCCGTTTGATCTCCCTCTTCATGTATTTGAAATGCAGAAGTTATTAACTTTTCATAGCAGAACCATGAGCACCTGAGGATGCCTGAATGGTGACAGGGACCCTAGGGGTGCTGGATTAAGTGAAGGAGGCGGCACGGCTGATGACACTAATCCACTTTGTGGCTTTGTCTCTGTTTTGTCTTCCAGCCTCCCAGTGTTCCCGACTACCCTCCGTCCGACGGGTATGCATTCAGTAACACAGTTTACAAAAGAGGGCCTCTGCTGGACCAGGGGGCGGCTGTTGCTGCCTTTAAGCAAACTGTTAGCCGACATGTAGATAGGTAACACGGAATCAGCGGCGTGCGTGGTGCTGTGGATAACTGTCCCGACTTATTGCTCTTGGGGTGGCGGTGTCTGTAATTACCTCTGGTTGTGTCTGGAGCAGGTCGCTATTTCTTACGAGGAAGTGATTCTTGTTAGCAGTGGGTATTCTGCTTTCGCTTCTCTAAGGCACATCATTAAGACTCTTTTAGTATAATTTCTATGAAACTACCCTGTTTATGTGTGCTGTTAAATCAATGGTTCTGTCAAAGATGATACAGTAGAATTCCAACCCAATTAAAAACACAGAATCCTCCCGTTTGGGTTCAAATTTTATTTCTGCTTTGTTTCGTGTTTTTAAAAATATTCTTTGCTCTTTTCAGAACTACAGAGAATGACAAGCCTGCTCTGAGATTCATCTGTCCTTGTTTTGAATGATCGTTTGATTTGTTTAGCTGCTCATTTAGTGCTCCGTAGTCTCCTGCTTTTAGTTTTCTGTGCTGGTGCATAAATATCCCCTTTCAGAATAGTATCTCCTTGTTTCTTCCATTCTCTCTCAAATATGACAAAAAATACCCTGAAATGTTTGCATAGCAACCAGTGTCTTTTAGCACGTCCTGTTTCATCCCCTTTGTTTTAGCCTAAATCCGAATAGCTTGACAAGATCAAATGCAAGGATCCTTGGGGTCTCAGCCTTGTCTGCGGGGAGAATTTATACTGGTACAAACTGTCAAAGTTAAGCATTAAAGTGGTGTGGGTATTGCTCCCCCGTGCCAAACCACAGTCCATATACACTGCATGAAGTGTATTTTAGTTTATGTGCAATGAAAGGTGTTTAGGCGACTTTTTTTGGGATCAGATTGCAGGTTAAAACAGCGTTGATGTAACACTCTTGATGACAACCATTGCGTAACCTCTATGTGCTAAAAGATCCTGTTAATCTGTTTGCAAACGTATTCTCACATGGTGTGCAGGTTGAAGACTTGATTCTTTTCCTGAACTTTGGATTTATTCCTCGTATCCTCGCAACAGCAACAGCAGTAGTCGTCACCTCTAATCTTTTTCTCAAACTTGGTTACTTTTTGGGTTCTTGTCTCAGGACCAGTCAGCTTGAAACATAGATGTTGTGTACTCCAAATTCCTTTCTCTCTTATCTGTAATGTGATAAGACCCATTTTGTCCTTTGAGAGTAAGAGTATTCCATGCAAATGTTTTTGCCTCCATTTCAGGTTTAGATAATGAGTCTTATTGCATTGAACAATTGACGATATCAGTGTATCTGGCTGCAACTGAAAGAGTCATCCAAGCCTCCTTTGTGGAGGGTAAAGAGAAATGGGTGTTGCTAAGAAGCAGCTCATGTCAGGTGAAATTAGTCTTTTGAAAGATGTGAAATGAGGCATGCAGTAGTGGTGCCCATTTCTCACCACTGATTGCAGGAGAGAGTCTAGATGGCTGGTACTGATGCAAACATCCACAGTGTGCCCCTGCCTTCCAGCCTGTTCAACACAACACAAACTTCCATTTGTTAATTGGCTCTCGAGACATTTAATATGTGCCTGATAGGAGTTCCTTATTGGGGGAAAGCTGTTAATATGCATTACCCCAAGTAGATTCCATTGAAAGATAAATTTTAAATCATCTGTGAAGCAGGTGGAGTTTAGGGGAGGGAGTGAGAAATTCAAGTTGATCCTTTAAGCCATCGTTTGCTGGTCCTTGTACAAGGCTGGCATTCCTAATGAACAGTCCGAAGGCAGCGACTGGGCCACCCACGACTTTCTGAGGGACAGTTAGGTTACACGGGGGACTTCAGTGAGTCTTACTCCAACATGCTAGCACCTCCAGTAAGGTGTGCTTTCCTTGGGCGACTTAAAGTAAATGTTAGGATCTTAAACTTTCAGTGTGTTACTAGGTATATTGGGGACTCTCTCTGATGCCGAAAGAGAACCGAACAGTTTTTCAGCAAGTTGTCTGGTGTTTCATGGCATTATGCTGTGTGCTTTGGTTTTGCACTGTCTAAAGAAAAGAGCCCTGGAAGTCTGTGCAGTCCTCTAGGGTCTTGTTCAGCGTGCACAGGCGAGCAGAGGGCTGCGGTTACGGTGTATCTGACAGGCAATAAGGAAACATGGTGGAGGATGGAGGGAAGGAAGCGCTCAGAATATTGTGCCCCAGGTACATTGTTTGGCTCATTAAGCTGGGCTGGAAGAATTATGGTCTTTTCAGAAGTATACAGCCACTGACTAGCCTGTGCTCTGAGGATGGCACCAGAGTGGAGTAAAACTGAAACATAAGCATTTTATAAAATTCTTCCTGAGTTATGTTTTTTTTTGAAGTGATCAGGATAGTTAGGTGTGGACAAAGTAGGAAGAAACTGCTCGTGAAGTAAGTTTGGAAAGGCAGCCTAAAAGTAAAAGTGTCTTCAGAAGTACATTAGTCATATCCCTGAAATAGTAAGGAGGGAGTTCAAAATTACGTGGACTTAGTGGGTGGCAGAAAAAATTGGGATTACTCACACATCTTTCAGCCTCATAACAGCTATTCTGCAGGCTGGGGATCATCCCTTGTTTTTCACTCTCTCCTTAAACACTTTTAGTGTTTTGTCTTTCTTTCAAAACAATCTTTCAATCTAAATATGACTCTTCTTTTGTTCTGCTCTTCAAGTCAAATGAGACAGTTCTCCACAGCCATGCAATAGCTAGGTGACTAACGGACCGCTCAGGCACACCTGAGATCCACAGTTACACAGCACCAACATCGACAACCACCTGCATTTGTATCCCTGTGCTGTGATGTCGTATGCAGCACTTCAAGCCATTGGTTGCTTCGTGTTTTTATTATCTGTTTGGATTATTATTTATTTTTTTTTAAACTTTACTACCTGGTACGGATTTGGGTTGTTGGGTGTAGTTTGCAATATGTTATGCAATATGAATAATGTTACTGTTTATTTTGGACCTGTTTTGAGGAGGCTGGGGGGGCTTCTTGCCTTGCACAGGTACTATGTCAAAGAAACCAGTAGCTTCTTACCCAAAGACATTCTTACCCAAAGACCTTACCCAAAGGTCTTTCCTCATGGAAAGGGAAAGACACAGAGTTAAACTGTGATATGCCTCGTTCCACAATGAGCCCTATTTGTAGCTGCCAAGAAGTGATTTTTCATTTTTAATCGATACAGTAACTTGAGGTTGTTAGAGTTGATGGTATCTTATGGTCAGTTAAGAAAACTGATCTACAGTAGCTGAGCATTTTTTAGAGTTTAATTCCATTGGTGTTTATGGCAAAAATTTATTCATCTATTATGTATTTGAAACAATTTATGATGAGCACTAGAAATACAGTTTCATACAAAGCACAAGATATCAATTATATACTAAGTATAGTCATTTGTTTATATGGCAAATGATTGTTTAACCTACTGTAGGAAAACAGACTAAATATAGTGTACGTGTTTGTTTTAAAACAATGCCACCTGCTAATCTAAGTTGTTATCATAGATCTTCCAAGCAGTGAGCCAATAAAGATTACCAGTTCTTGAGGTCTATGTAGCTCAACCGCCTCTTTCTTTTGTTTCTTTTTTTCTTTTTTTTTTTTTTTTTTTGGCACTTAAGTCAGTGTGTTATAAATAGGTAGTTCTGCAGCAACATCATGTTAAGGTGGGGTTTTTTTTGTTTAATTGTTTTGCAGGTTGTTGGAAGAGGGTGTTTTGTCTGGGTTTTTATTTGCTCAAATGTCTCACTGAACAATAGTCTGATCTTTGCTTTGCAGAAACTATGAAGCACACAGTAAAGCACAGACCAAGAAATATGCCAAATGCAAGTACGAATTTATGGCAAGGAACAACAGTGAGCTTTCTGTCATGAAAGAAGAGATCGTAGAGGTAATATTTTTTTGCAAAGAGAAAATCCAAATTTCTGGTACTACTCAAAGCTGAGGGTACTTTTCCTGTGGACAGTGTGGCTATCCTTGATGATTCCTTCAATGTGTTTGAATTATCTCCCTTAATATAGAATTAAGATATCAATTACTTTTGCATGATAGACAAGATAAATGAAGGTCCTGCACTGATTTATGAATTGATGCTGTAGAGATCCGTGCTAGAAATATATTTGTGTGTTTCTTCTGTTTTTTCTTGTGTTGTTTTTAAAAGCCTAATTCAGTAGCATTTAAATAACTGGCTCTGGCAAACACTATCTGTGTACACACAAGGCATGGTGAAAGTCTCCTTTCCTGGAAGAGTTGGTACCCTGAAAGCTAGATGCATTTGGAAGGGAGGGAACAGCAAAGAGAGAAAATACTGCGTATGTGATTGCTCTACAGGTAGTCAGATTTCAGATTTCTTCTGGCCATCCAGCTCCAGTTCCCTGTTTACTCTGAAGTGCTCTCTCTCCAAGTTTGTGGTCTCCTAGAACAATGCACCTTTCCTTGTGTTATTAGTAGTTACTTCTTCCTTTTGTCAACAGCACAGAGGTTGTAGAGATGCCAGCCTCTCTGTGCAAGTATTTGATTTTCATTCTGCTGTCTTGTCCAGCATGTCTGAGTTTAGAGGTTCATTACACACTTTTCTTCCATATCCTTTCTTCAGAGCCACGTTCTGAAAAATGCAGATTTAATGGTGGTGATAATCAAGGAAGCCTACAAGGGTTTCTTAGGGACATCTATGTACGTTCTGTTGGCAATTACAGAAACTTGGCAAAGTTAAGGTTTTGGTTTGAATTGATGCACAGTCTAAGTACTGGCAGGATGAAAGTCAGAAAACCCCTGTAATTAATTAACCAAATCGTTTCAGATTCTGGATGACAGAAAGCAGTGGTGGAAAGTTCAGAATAAAAGTGGCAGCACAGGCTTTGTGCCAAACAACATTTTGGATCCTCTGAGGAATCAAGAAGGTGGTGTAGGATGGTCAGAGCCTGCGTACACCCGCACCATCCAGGTACCGTCTGCTCCTTGGGAGCAAAACTTTTTTCTGAAACGTGCGCGTGTGTGTGTGAGAAATAGATTCCCAGCAAGGCTAAAATATCTACATGTTCCATTAATATGTCAAAAGATTTGTATTTCTTGTACAGGCTGAGGCTGATTTCTGTATTGCATAGTCTAACGTGAGAGTAAAGTTGACAGAGATACAGCAAAATGTTTTCCTTTAAGGTTTTTTTTCTACTTACTTGCTGAGAGGTGATAATTTCAATCCTAATGGATGTGTACACATTTATTTTAATTGCAAATATCCTTTGTGGATTGATAGCTGCTGATGCCAAAGAAGGAGTTTGAATTATTTAAGGTAGGGTCATCTTTGTTTCTCCTAGGAGAGTGAACGCTAGCTTTTCATTTTCTGTCTTTGTGTGTCTCTATCTTAGTCTTGAATTTATTTAATTATTGTAATTTTGGAATCATAAAAACCAGGCGTCTTTTCTTTTGAATTCACAAAGTAGGTATTTTTCAATTACTATGCCTGTGCATCAATAGCACTCTGTTCTCCTGACCTAATTTTGGTTTTCTTTCTGTGGTGTGGAATTGAGATTTTTTTTGTTGTTGTTCTTTCTTTTATATGTTGAACAGAATTAGAGGTAAACTATTAAAAAAAATAGATCTTGCATAAGTGCAGTTGTCCACCTGACTACGGATATACAGGAGAAAGTTGTAATGTGTATTTTAGACAACATTTATAGTGGGCCAAAGGCTCATAAAATAAGAGGTTTCATTTTCTAAGGCCCATTTCTTTGCTTTTATATCTAATGATTTTGAAAGGTTAGGCAAACAAGTTTGGATTAAGGCCTGCCTCTGAATCACTTTTTCACTCCAAATGCAAACCAAACTTCTGTTGAAGTTAGATTTAATTTAATCTAATATTCATTCCTTGTGCCCGCTCACTCTGGCTGATGACTTAAAAATGAGAAATTCCGTAATGTTACCGCTGTCTGTCTCTGCTGAGACTCATCTAAAAGTCCCAGTCGAAGGTGTTGCTGTGCCGGATTCTGTGTGCGCAGCTATCATGAAAGCTGCTGCTTTTGCAGAATTTCCAGCAATGCAATGGATATAGAAAACCTCTTGAGAAACAGGTCCTATGCTATCTCTGGCACAATGATGTGGTAGACCTGTCTCGAGCTTGGTGGGCTTGAAGCGGATCGTTTCTGAGTGTTTCCTATCCCTAATTGTTTGCCTATAATGTATGAGCTCATTCTAAATTGATTATGGTTTTTGCCTGTGTGTGAAATGAAGCATGCATCTAGAGTGCTTTTCAAATCCTGATTTAAAGCTCTGACTTTTTTTTTTTTTTTTTTCTTCGGGTGCATGTCATTTTGTGTGATTGGAATTTGCCAAGAAATCCCAAGCAGACTGAGTAGAGTTTTGAGTAGAGGTTCTTACACTATTCTTTGTAATGCACTGCAGGTTTTGAAGTTTTACGTTTGAAATAATGACATGACGTGGGAAATAACGAAGTAGTAATTTTCACAAAGCATTCTCCATGGACCTATGAAAATCAGGGTCAGAGAACAACGTTTAAGATAATTTTGTTTCTTTACCTTCTGGCAGGTTGTTCCCTACAGTCCCTGGTTTGTTTTGTTTGTAGCTTTAGGAATATAACGAATTACACAGGATAAAGGGAGTCTTTACCAAGAGGTGTCAGTAATGTTGTTCTTAACTTTATGGCGATTATTATAATTTTAGCACTCCTGAGTGTGCTCATTTGTCTCTTTCCCTATGATAGATACACGGTTAGTTTGAAATCTGTTTGCATAACGGTATTTATTTTCATAACAGCGCTGTGAGACATTGCTGCTATTTCAGAGAGAAATGAGGCATTGAAGGCAGGACTGCCTTGCCCAAGGTCAAGCAGGAGAACTTGTGGCTAGAGCAGGAGATTGAAGCGGTTCCCATCAGTGCCTTTGCCAGAGCCTGAACGCAAGGAGGCTCAGTGCCTGCTCTTGTGCAGCTTTGGCTGGTCTTTTAAGTCCTCTTTGGTTTTCCAAAGGCTACTTTCAAATAGCCTGTCTGCTGCGGTGAGCTGCAGATAAGTGTGATGTACAAGGTTAGAACATTTCTTTATGGACTAATTCCCTTCAAAGCACAGCTGACCACATGGTGTTTCCAGATTGTTAGGAAGTATTGAGGATCCCATTGAAAGTGATAATTGTCCTGCAGACCAGCACCCTTTCTCTGAGAGGTGGATGCCTCATTATCACAAGTATTCTTAGAGCTACTAAGTTTATTTATTCTCACTCTGTTCCCTCCCCTAGCGACCTCTGAGTCCACACACTAGTTTAGATCCTGAATTTTCTCTCCGTCCTTTCAGGATCCAGCACCCAGACAGTTGCTTTAAAGCACTGTATTGTTTAAGATGATACTTGCAGGAACACCACAAGCAATATCCTAGTTATTTTGTCATCTTTGTGAGTCACAGGCTGTAACATTGTGTTTCTTCTGGTTAGTTGAATTAGTTCCAAGAAAACTGTATTTTCGCTTGTTTGGTACTTTTGGGCATTTAAGAGAGCATTTTGCTGATTGTTTATGTTTTCCACTACTTTAGTTATTGATTGTCAGAGTTTCCTGTGGTGTTGGCCATTTAGTCTGCCTTTTTATTTGTGAACCAACAGTGGTATATCACCATCTCATTATATATGAACATAAACAGTTTCCCAAGCACTCTGAATTCTTCTTTTGTACAAATATTGCTGGTGAACCTAGAAAATAATTTATCGTAATATTTCCTATTTACTGTTTATTTTTTTAACCTTTTTTAATGCTCTTGAAAAAGAAATTTGAGGAACATAATTGGGATAGAAGTGTATATCTTGGTGGGCATGTTAATTAATCTCATGACACCCTTTGTGAGGTGAGACAGTTATACCATCAGTGATGTGTATGAAATCCTGAGGCACAGAGAGTAAATGTTAAGCCAAATGGAGTCCTGTCTTATAAAAAACACGACTGTTCACTGAATTGTGACAGTATATCTAAGAGGCATGTCTATGGCATGTAAACACCAAGACAAGATAAGTGTCCTTTGCATTTCTTGGCTGTCTACCATCAAGTGTCTTTCAAGTCTCTTTGTTTCTTTCAGCTCACTTAAAATACCTCTGTGGGAAGTAGTTTCCCTCAAGCACAATATTTGCGCTCCAAGTTAGTGTCATAGTGTTACACTCATCTTTTGCCAACTGGTATCTTTCCTGCAGACCATGAAGTGTTTGATAATGAAGAGATGCAGTTGCCAAGTGTTCATTTTGCAGTGGCTAAAGAGATATCATAATTTTTGACCAGGATCCAGTGTCTCTTTCACCTCATTTCATATCAAACCCTCTTTAAAGTTGCTGTCAGACCAAGACTTCTGAAGGCTTCAAAAAAAAAAAGTTGCTTCCTGCCCAATTCAACATTAATCCAGTCCCAAATTATGGGATGCCACTTATTATACGAAAATGTACTGAATAGTTGTAAAAACCATTTGATTAATGATAAGAATGAAAAGTCCCCAGTTTGCCCATAATTGTATTTTTTAAAGAAATGAGGAATAATCCTAGCTAATACCAATTTGAACAAGTAAATTCTGTCTAAATTTCTCCTTTTTCCATTCTAATGTACTTTTTACTTTCTGGCAAGATTCTAGCAAAGCGAGTTTGTAAATCCAATAAAAACATAAATTCTTTACACCCTGCAGAGAGCTAGTTAGGTGACTTGTAATGGGATTTTAATAGGCAGATAATTGACTGCATAATAGCTGACCGCACCAAAGGAAACTCTGGCAAAAGACTGGCCTTGAAATTTGCTCTTCCGGGCTTGGGTACTTCATTGGCGCTTTCAGGTGAAGACAAGTAGTTGGTTCTCTCTTCTCTCTTAAAATGTGTCTGAAGAAAATATCCAAACCACAATGTTGTTGGCAAAACGGAGGCTGAATGGTCTGTAGCCCTCTTGGCGAACTCCTGTCACTGTGCAAACAGGAACGTGGCACTAAAATGTTTGGAAAGGGACTAAACGGGAAGCTCTCTGTCTGTGTTAGCTTAATAAGAGCATTTCCAAGCACTAATGCTAGTTATGGTTGTATCCAATGCCCCTTTCGTGCTAAGTCTATATTTGCCACAGTTTAAATACACACATTCCCTTTTTTGATGCCAAAATGTTTTTGAAAATGTGTTATTCGCATTTTTTTTACAATTAACAAGAATTAGGCTTGATATTGTTAGCACTTTTACCCAAACTTATTATTTTGCTTACATTAAAAATAAATCAAATCATACTGAATCTTGATTTTCTGCAAGATGCAGTCTGTAGTGTGTTGAAAAAGAGCTTTGGGGTCTCTATTTTGTTTCCTATAAAACCAAAGATTTTCTGGAAAAAAAAACGAGGAAAAAAAAAAATCTAGTCCCAGCAAGCTTTTCTCATATACCAAGATTTTCAGTAAGCATGTATCACCACTGTTCCA
>JAOXJM010000001.1:68229592-68265537 GCA_026413425.1 Tringa solitaria | reverse complement strand
ACCTCCCGAGTCCTACTCACCACGCTGTTCCTGATACAGGCCAGGATGCTGTTGGACTTCTTGGCCACCTGGACACACTGCCCAGGGTGGACCAACACCCTGTAGGGTTGGCTGAGATTAATCCCATCAAGCCTTGACTTCCGTTAGGAGTGTGTTACCATAATGGACACGTATTCATCCACTGCAACCTACCTACTTATATATTTCTGAGAAATCTGTTGTGAGTAGCTCTCATGGTGGGAGCCACAAAGAGGTTTGAAGTCAGTTGGGAGAGTTGCATCAGGCACCGATCTGGTATGATATCATCACTAACGTGGTAGCTGCCCCCGGAGAGGCCAAATGAGTGAGCATCTTAAAAGGCCAGATGATGCACAAGAGAGAAATCTGTATATAAAACAATGTTCCTCCCCAAAAAAGGAAAAACTGGTATCACTGTTATGATGGGTACTGTTAACACATAATAGCGTTCTTCATGTCATCTCCTGAATGTACTGAACACCAAGTGACCAGAGGAGGAGGATCTGTGCAGAGACACTCTCCTGCAGGGGAGCAGCACGCTGTGGCAGGCTGCTGGTTGGACCACACCATCTGTATCATCAAGGTGTGGAAACGACAGAGCAGGGGCAGGCTCTGAGCTGGTGTAAATCAGGGGTGCCTGCTGCACCTCCTGAAGCCATTTGTTTATAACATCCATAGAACTGACTCTACTCCAGAAAGCAGTGCCTCCATGTCTATGGCTGCAGACTGAAATCCCAGCCCCCCTCCAGTCAAAGAGGGGGACTATTCCTTTGCTCTTAACACCAAAGAGAACAATCTCCAGCTAACAGGTGAGCAGAACCCCAAACTCTCCCGTTTCAATGGTTTCCCAACCTATTTAACAAGTTACGCCTTTTAGTTCTCCATCTCCTTGAAGCATTTACCTGCAGTGTATGATCACGGGGCCTTTACTCTTTGCTGATTTCTGCCTGACCATCTGTACAAACTGGAGGATGCTTTCGGCAGCGTTGGTTGTGGGGACACCATGATCCGGCCAGGCAGTGTAGTTAAAATGCATCACGTCTTGCACCTCATCAGCCTGATGGGGAAAGCAGAACAGCAGCATGTTCACAGAAGCTTTAACAGTGCAGTCACGCTCAGTCAGACTGAGGGAGTTTGTGTCATTTTGTGGTTGGCTTTTTTTCCCCCCAAAATACAGCCTAAGAAAGTAAAGTCAGCCAAAAAAAAAAAAAAGGCAAAGAATGTACATGCTACTTGATTAAAAAGGGGAAGGGGTATCAGCCCATCATTATCAAAAAGGCATGGACCCTTGTTTTTCAGTTTGGGATTTGTTTTTTGCCTTTTTTTTTCCTTGTGGTAGCTTGATTTGATTTTGCTTTTAAATCAAGAATTGTTGTATTTTTCAAGTTTAGGCTTTCTTCCTCTTTCTATTCCATTCCCTCTTCTTTTGTTGTTTTGCCACAGATAAAGAACAACACTGTTGGCAAACGATCAAGACTGCACTCTTGAGACATTTTCTTTTCAAGTTTCAAAGAAAAAAAGAATAACAAAAGGGAAGAAAAAACAATCATTATGGGGCAATATAAATATTTAGAAAAATACCCATTATTGTTAAAAGAAGTACATAATGGTAAAAACTCTAGTGGCTTTAGGTGAAATGAGATCCTCAACACAATTAATTTATTCTTTGAGACTTAAAGGAAATAAAAAAATGGGGATGGGGGATGTAATCACCAAAACCCACAGCAAGCAATGCTTTTAGATTTGCCGTTCTGGGTCAGGCTAAATAACCCTGCTGCAGTAACCTCTCCAGTCACAGGCAACAGCAGATCCTTAGGCAAAGGCTATTAAAAAAAAAAGAGATCAATACAAAAGACCCTGAATTATCTGCCCAGGGTTTGGTAAAGGAGAGTTTCCCTGAACTGCAAACTGCAGTCTCCTCATTATTTTCCATGGATGCCAACAACCCAACACCTTGTGTTTTATGCATTTTAACTCCTAGCCTGCACCCTGTGCACCCTTTGTAACACAACGAGGCATGGCTGGGTAGGACTAAGGTCCTGGACCAGTGTTGACATGCCAGGGCCAACCTTTTTTCAGGTTCCCTCCATATCTCTAACCTTTCCTTCATGAGCTGGTGCCTGCAACATGCCGGTGCAGAAAACAAGCTTGAAAATCTGAACTGCTTTCATTTGGAAATCACACGCTCCCAAGCGTGTTTCAATACTTTGGAGGAATATATGAATATTGCAGAATTGCACTTTTGAAAAATATTTTCAATTTCTGTATTGGTATTTTCAAATTTTGAATAGTACATAGCAAGAAGATATGCCTGAGATAAAGAAGACGTTTAGACATTTGTTGTCACTAATTATTCAGACCACAGGAATGTCCAGAGCTCTGGTACTACTTTTGTTTCAGTCTTGCTGCTGAGAAATTCACAGAGGCAACAGTTTTAGGGGAAAGTTTTACAATTTAACCATTTGCCTGTGTGGAGTGAGGGTAAGGCCATCAGTCTCTCTCTTGGACATTTTCCAGTGAATTCCAGAAATGGTCAAAAGTTAAAGAAAAGGCTGGACTGAAAGTACTCCCACCCTTTTAGCAGGGACATGCAAAATCTTTCACTTACGTAACTAATTCGGAAATTCCTGTAAACCCAGTCTGTGTGCTCCTCCTCTGACAGCATCTCCACTGTGATGTCCCCATATGCGACAGGATCTTCTGTAAAAGGCCAGTAATGATCACATTTCACCTGAAAGGGAAATAAATATATACATATTGCATTTACATAAATATATATGCATATATAAAAAGCACAATCAAAAGTGATCTGAAACTCAGTTTTAGAAATTTATACTGCACTATTTACTTGATACTTGCAATATATATGGCAATATATCTTATAATGACTTTCAGCCTGATTGATCCTACTTGTGTAACTATGGACATAAGCTATACATTGGTTTTCTGAAGATAGCTTTAGTATAGCAAAGAATGGAAATAGACAGTGTTTTCACAGGTTGTTGGTTTTCCTGATAGAATAGGTCTAAAAGAAACAAAACATGGTGAACAAGAATACACACATTAAAAAATATATATATATAACAAAAATTTCTAGTATAATGTCAAGAAAAATGTACAGCATAATACTTGTATCTCATTTGCACTTAAAAGCACAGAATTACAGAATGGTTGAGGTTGGAAAGGATCTCTGGAAGTCATCTTGTCCAATCTCCTTGTTCAAGCGGGGCCACCTGGTGCAGGTCCATGCACCATGCTCAGGACCATGCCCAAATGGCATTTGAATATCTCCAGGGATGGAGACTCCACAACCCCTGGGCAACCTGTGCCAGTGCACAATCACTCTCACAGTAAAAAATGTTTCCTGATGTTCAGGTGGAATTTAATGTGTTTTAATTTGTCCCCATTGCCTCTTGTCCTGTCACTGGGCAGCACTGAGGAGTCCCTTGTCTCCGTTGCCTCCCATCAGGTATTTATACACAGTGACCCCTGAGCCTTCTCTTTTCGAGGCTGAAGAGTCCCAGCTCCCCCAGACTCCCCTCACGTGGAAGATTCTCCAGTCCCTTAACCATCCTGAAATGCCTGTCATAAGTGAAGGAAGTGCCATTCCTGTTCTGATTATGATGCTGTTCTCACAATCAGAACACAGTGCAAACAAATTTACTCACTATAAAATAAATATGTTTTCAGAGTAGTTCCTCTTGTACTGCGTACAAGATTTTGTTACATACCCTTCTTTTCTCATTACATTGAGTGAGCATAACAATAATTTGAGATTTTTGCTGGAGAACCATCTTCCAAAAATCATTCCTGGTTTCTGGCAGTGGACCTTGGGTTGCGATGTATTCCTGGGGTGAATTATAACCCTAAGAAACAGAGACAGGTGCTGTTTACCAACATGATTAATGCTTTAGAACACATATTTTTCTCTAGCATACATATTTTTTAGCTCACTCAAGCTCATTTTGTACTTTTTAAAGTGATGTTTAACATAAAGAAACTACTTTATGACTTTTTCAATTTATTTTGAGATTACAACTTTCACCAATTTTTGATGCTCCCAAAGTAAGCAATCTAGAATGGAAGACAGAAGGCAAATCTGTTATACAAATCCTTCCTGAGAACAGGAAAAGGACCATTAAAAAACCAAGTAATGAGAATACTAAATCAAAGTTCCAGCTTATTCCAGATTTCATAATCTAAAGGTTTGTTTAGTTACAGACACAAGAACAATTACAGATGCTTAACCTGCTCATCCCAAGCAGTGCCAGTGCTGATTTTCAGTCACTGATGTAAATGGAAGGTAGTAATGAGCAGGATTATGTGCATGTGTTTATGTCACAAGGACTTAAATTAGTAAAATATTAATTAGAATTCTGCTTAATATAATAGAGAACATGCTGAGTCAATATCCTTAACAGAGTATCATTGCTATGCTATATTTTATTGAAGCTCAGATGCTTTATACCCATATATTCCTTCTGCTCTCTCTATCAACATGCTTTCCGTTGGAAAGAATCCCCCCCTCTCCAAAATCAAAAGGCTGTTATGAAGACCATAATAAAAAAGATCCACAGAATGGCCATTTTGGAATCTGCTATAACCATATTTGCTGAGATTGTATCATCAAAACCATATTTGGAAAGTTATTTGATATTCTTAATAGAAGCAAAAGATGCATCCAACACACAGCATGATCCCACGTAAATTGGACAATTTCTGTGCTGTCACCGCAGTATGTGGATTGCAAAAATATTCATGATTTGGGAGCACTTAACACAAATAGCTTCCTGCAGACATGTCTAGAAGTCAGCTCAATCTGAGCTTTTGCACTACACAGAATTTGCTCTTTGTTTGTCCGCGTGGGCTACGTCTGACCTAAGTGTCAGGTCTCTATTATCGCAGAGACACCAATCACCACTAGTACCTGTGTTTGGAGGGAGTTACTCAGCAGAGAAGCAATCATCAGAAAAGGCCAAGCATTAAGATGACGTGCCTGTCCCAGTTTCTATGGTCAGCATTATGCTGTAAGTAGAACTAAACCAGTGTAAACTATAAAAAGCAGAACTGAGCAATCCGAAAAGGACTGCTACATAAAATCCTATTATCCATAATCCCATGTCACAGAAGTTCCCCGAGTTGTGAATGACAGTTTTAAACACCGGAACATTTTTCCTTCTTGATTCACTGCGAGCTCAGGCATTTGCAGCTTGAATGTTTAGGTTCCTGCTCTTGACACACAGAAACTAAGTCCAGGCAACGTGCTCAGCAGTACACACATGGGCCGTGCCACGGTGACACAGAAGTGGTTTCGGCAACTCATCTGAGGGCTCCTCCCTTTGCCATAATGCTGACTCAGCAATCTCCAGCACAGCTGGGGCCAGCTCTGCCTTCTGTTCACGGAAAGGGTGCAGAAACGCTCATGAAAGGCCTTTTTCTAAATGGATGCCGTGGCATCTTGCCTCCTCTCCATGAGAAACCACCCAGAGGATGTTGCCCCCCCTAACACAGTTTACCCTGAGCCACAGCAAGGGGGGGATAATAGAGGGGCAAACCTCTGGCACTGATGAGCCTCACTGACAGCACAAGTGAGAGCAGAAAAAGCTGATAAGGCTTTTAGCCCACCGCCAGCGTCAAACTGTTTGACTACAGCTCTGTGTATACTTTAATTAGCCTAAAACTCTGGGTGCTACTCCCTGGTAAATGGTTGCTCTGTGCCAGGCAAAGGGAGCCCACAGGGAGCACCAGAGACGAGGCAGAAAGCAGAAGCTCCCCTCCACGCACCATCTGGGCTGTGAGCATTTTGTCAATTGTGGGGTGGCTGACTTAATCCTTCTTTTCACGTGCTGTAGAAACCTGGAAAAGTTTCTCATTTCAAAGTTTACATTTTTCCTAGCTTTCTTATAAAACCACTGGACCACCTAACATTTTCTTCCCTTTTCTCTACCAGTCCAATCTAGGTTTCACACAGATTCACTGCCCATCCAGTGCTACTGTGGTAAAATTTGCCAAAAACCTTTACCCCCACCATTATTTGGTTTTAGGTTTTGTTTTTTTTTTTTTCTTTTTTTTGGGTGGCTGGTGAAAAGCACAGTTCCCTGCAGGCAAGATACTGAAAGCTGAAGGAGATGCTGAGAACATGACTGAGCTTCTAGGAGATATTGTGCTATTTGCAAGTGATGTGCTCTGACTGCTGTGCAGGATGCTGTTCTTTACACTGACAGAGTCTCTGTACTCACAGGAATGTAGTTGGCATTAATGTAGTCAGATCCCTCTTCTTCATTCATTGAAACTAACCGGACACGACTAAAATCATCTGCAAAAGGAAAACCAAAAAAAAATCGCGGGAACGATGATTGAACTGCTCCTGAACGCAGCACTCATCTCCAACAAGTCAAAATTAAAATCAATCTTATACAAAACTGAAAAAATTTTTGAAAAAACTCCCCAGAGAATGCTCATATTTACCAAGAGAGAGCAATACTTGCTTCAGTAAACACTCCATGGATGCACCACCGTTACTGTTCTGCAAAGTACACCCTCTCACTGCCATCCCTTTGGCCTCCCTTAGGTGTCATTAAAATTGTAAGAAGAATATAGTAACACTATTCAGTAGTAGAAACAACCTTGTGCTTCTCACCTCCAAACTCCAGTCTTGATAAACATCCCCAGAAAGCTATGTCTCTTCAAAGCAAACAAAAACATCCACTGCCTGGTTCTCTCTAAGGGCAGGTTTTAAAAAAGGCTTTTATCAGTCAGAAAATCTGCCCTGATTCTCCAATTCTTTTATTAAAGCTCTTCTTTCCCTCCCCAAGGGACTTTAGCAGGAGCGTGTATGTCTTGTACTTACATGGCAGGATATTTGTGTAGCGATTTTTACAGCGATTCGTGGGGAGATCAGCAGCAAAATGGGGTATGTCAAGCCCAATCAGTTTTAGCTCCTGGGGTAATAGAAAGAAAAACGCCAAGGTCAAACTCACAAATGCTCAAAAAATAATTCTTCGTGAAGTGGTTACTTGTGGCAGGTACCAGACTGAAAGCGTTCGTAAATCACTTTATAAACTGACAACAGGATTACACTGAATTTCCTTATCTGATGCCTCTGAGTTTGGCTCCAAACAGCTGGAGAGCAGTGATGTGGGCTCTCCTGCTGAGGCTGCCAAGGTACTGCTGCCATCCAAAGCTGTGACTGCAGGCTGCTCCTCTCCACCCGCACTTAATTAGCCAAAATAGTGTCAAACCAGGGGGTTGATAAGTTATTTCTGTGGTGGTCAGCCACCCCACTTAAAGGCTTTTCTTCAAGTTCTCAGGTGGCTTTTAAACGTGATACTGGGGAATGCTCGGAAGATCTTTCTGGTCATAACCTTCAGTAGCTACATCTAATATGTGATGCATCAGAGGAATTTTCACTGGCAGGAAGGGAACATGTCAGCCACCCAGAATGGTGGTAACACCCTGGTGGTCCTCCTCACTCCCTTTCTGTGTTTTAATCTCTGGGAGCGAGCTCTAGGATAGGAGATTTTTAGTTTTATACTACTAAACTGACTTTAAATTCTGGGTAATTAATAGAATTTACCTGAACTGGTCTTAGAGATACCTCCTTGCTCTTAAAGAGATATTTGATGTTACCTTCTCAAATGGTCCCCCTCAAATTAAGGGCATTAAATAAATAAAATAAAGACATTAAAACCCTGAATTCAATTCAGGCTGCCAGCATGTCCTAAACTTAAAGGAAGTGTGTTGTTCTGACAATTGTCTTGAACCGAATGTGATGAGCCACTCAGTGCAGCCTTTAATGACACCAAGGTCCACGTTTAAATTCTGCAGAACTGGAAGCGAAGCTGACCCACCCAGCAACAGTGCACATTGAACAACAGAGAACACACAGGAACACACCACACTGGAAAAAGAAAAAGCTGATCTAGGCATGGCAGCTAGGAGAAGGAGAGACTCCACACAGATTTACCTCAAATTGCAGAGAAAATTTATAATCTGAATCTTTGGCCATATCCTTGATGTATCCATCAAAATCATCCAACTGGACAGGGCTTTAAAAGAGAAACAAACAGAATTGAAGAAAAAAACCCCTACTCGTTAGTACATTTATTTCTATTTTCCCCCAGAAAGCTATCAAGTCATGAATATGTATTTGCAACTGTTAACGCTAGAAAGCAACAATCAAGAGGAAAAAAAATAATCTCGTGGTTCAGTGCCACCAAATGGTGGGCATATTAGTCATTACCCTCATCGTAGTGTAAGGGCACCAGAAAGAGAGGCTGAGAGAGGGGTCCTCATCCCACCAGTAAAGCTCAGTGCTGCAGCTGCTGGTGGCAGTAAGCACCCTGGCTTGGGGCAGTTGGGGTTGTCCTACCCAAGAGAAACCACTGGTGTGAGGTGAGGACCACTGTGAGGACCCTGAGCTGCTTTTGCGGGTGGGTACGTCCCCAAGGCACAGGTGGTACTGTGAGAGGCGGTCATCCAGGACCATCCCATCAGCGTGCTTCTGGCAGCAGAGCAGCTGCAGCTTCATTTAAGTTGCCTCTTGTGCCAGGTTAAACGATGCTTTCAGATTTTTTTCACACCTGGCAGAAACACTTTTGAAACTCATTTGAGCTTTGCTCATGCAGAAAAATGGATTTCACATTTAGCTTTTGATTTTTTAGAAAGCTCCCCCACACCAAAATAAAAAATAAATCCTTAGAATAGCATTTTGGACTCTATTGCCATGCCCGCTTTCTCTGCTGGCTTAGAGAATTACACACATTTCTCAGTAGAGGTCAAATTCTCCTGAGAGAGAGGTGGTGGCTGAAAGAAAGTAGCATATAACTACACAAAACCATGCAGAGCTTCAGCAGACATAAATTAGCCTTGATTTAGGGACTCCCATCATTCTACACACCTTTTCACCAGGTGAGGGTCTATCTGTTAGTAGTACAGGCACAGCCTCTGAACATAACAGAAATAATTAGGCTAATGCTCTGAATAACGAAACACAGGTAAACAGCTTCCCTCACCTAATTATCATGCTCTAATTTACAAGCTACTGAAGCATGTACACAGTAATCTTTTCATTTGCTTTGAGGCAATATGCCCAAAGGAATCTGTCTTATCACCACTTAATTACTCCTGTTTACCCGTTAGCATTAATGATCCAATGTTCTAGCAACAACCATAATGAGAGCCTCACGTCAAGAGGGGAATAACACTAGAAATAAATGCGTCCCAGTTTTTCACCATTTGTCATTTTTAACTAAGGATAAGCTCTTCTGGAATCACTAAGTTGGATAATTGTTCTTTTCCCCAATGACTAATTTTCTATCAGTAAGGAGCTGTTTTACCACAACCTATCTGTTGAGAAGAATTGCTCTTGTCCAATTATTGTTTGTTTTCTGCCTTCAGACATCTCTCTCAGGATGCGTTTACCGAGAACTTTTCTGTATCTGTAACTGCAATATCGCTATACCACGTACTCCTAATGCATGCGTAGTCTAGAGTGATATACTTTTTTATTTCTTTAATTATCAAAGAAGTCACATACTTGGTCAGCTTTCTCTTCTTTAATCCGTTTTTACTCCTGAAAAAAAAAGAAGGTGATTTTCATTCATTAAATTATAGTATAGTCTTTATTCAAAGTTAGCACTGATTTATGAATGTATGTTTTCTGGTCACCGTCATACTCAAGATGAGACTGGTGATAATACCTTGGACATTTTTAAGCCCAGAGTAAGATTTCCATTGACACCGTTGGGATGTGTTTCCCATTCTGTGGCTCTGAGAACAACTTGCCCGTGAAAGGGAAAACCTGTGCTCAACACGAACAACAGGTCCTCTACAAATCCTGACCCAACAGCACCATTGCCTTCAAGTGGACCAGGGCTGACTCCTCAGGGCCTGACCCCAGCAGGGGACTGTGCTGTTGCAGAGGACGGGGCACCACGGTTGTCCCCGGGATGGTCCGCTCCGGCTCCAGTGGGAGCCTGGATGCCAACATTAGAGAACAACTGGGAACGAGAAGCACCTGTTGGGCAAAGGGAGAAGACCACCACTTGCAAATTTGCAAAAAAAATTCAGGGTGAAGGAAAAAGGCAAGGGCCTGAACGCTATTTTTCACCTATTTCATAACCTGCTTATGATGATCAATGAAGACAATAGGAAATATCCTACTGACTTCAGCGGGACTCAAGCGTAAACCTCAGATAATTTTAATTGACTTTTAACAGCTAGAGATAATTATGCCACTCATGTAATACACTGTCTTCACATGATTTATAAGTGATATAATTCACTAAAGACAGTTGAGAACAAGCTTATGAATGTGTTGAGCAGTATAACCCATAAAAAATTGACTTAAGAATTGCACTACACTAAATAACACCATGTGGGCTTTTTTGGGAGTGGTGCCTGTGTTCATCTTGTTGTTGCCACAGAAAAGTTAAGCAATCAATCAGATTAAATGTGGAAAGTGAGCACCCTGGAGTAGTTTGACTGGAAGTTCGAAAACACTGATCCCCTCTGTTAAACCAGCCCCAGAGCACAGTTTCTTGCTTACGCAGAAGATATTTTAGTAGTGTCATATTTGTTTTTCCTTGGCATTAAAAAATATCTGTTCATTAATCACATTATAATGATACTATTTTTAATTTCATGATGATAGTAACATGATTTCTGGATACCTTTGGTCATAGTTTCAATCAGTAAATTAAAGGTGAAGATTTTTAGTTTCAAAACAATGTAAAAATACAGAAAAAAACATTTGAGTGGAGTATTTTATCTTTCACTTCCAAACTGAACAGTTAGAAGTTTAAGATAAGAAGTTTAAGTTTAGAAGTGAAATTTGAAAGACAAAATTATTAATTTCCAAAATTAAATTTTACAAAATGTTCAGGTTTTGGAGCAGCTGCAGTAGTTTTTTTTACCTTGTCAAGGTATATTTCCATTTAGATGTGGAGCTTTGCTTGCAGAGTTAACAAGAGCTATAGCTAGACCAGCTTTACACTAATGTGGATATTTACTTTGCAAAGCTTTACTTTGCAAATATTATAAACCTTTTCAGCCTACTGTACTACCTATACAAATACTATCTGTACAGTGTCTGTACATGCATGTGTTCTGTACACATACCCTAGTAGTATATATTCTACACCTTCAAAGATTTTTTCCACAGAAATCTTAAAATTAATTTATCTAAATTATTCAGCACATTTCTATCCCCTGTGACTGTGGTAAACTTTTTAATGTTGGGCACATTGGAATTCATTGCAAAAGAAAAAAAAATCTAAGCTCTCTTTATAATGGGAATGCTTCTAAGAATGCTTCTCCAAGGAACACTTCAGGAGGCAATAAAACCAATGATTGACATCCATTTCTCAGCAACAATTTCTTGTGCTTTGATAGTCTCAAGAGTCTTTTGTTTCTTAGCATTGCAATTGTTTCCTAAATGTTCATAAATGTTTTAAACCAACTTGTGTGCAAAACAAAGACATTTGAAATACTAGCTGGTGTTTCATCTGCTCTTCCATGTAGCCTATAGATTAAAATACAAAGAGAGGGATTAATCTAATCTTATTCAATTTCAGCTCCTTTAAATTTGGTCAACTAGACTGGAATAGGTAGCTTCATTGAAGAGGAAACCTCTGGAGAAAGATACACATCTGGCAAGGTGAGTTAATGCATATTAATACATATTAAACAAAAAGGGGTATAAGGGCAAAAGAAGATGATGACTCTTTTTTGCAGCAGTGCCATTGACAGTGACCCCATTGGGCTTCTTGACCATTAGGGAGTTAAGAGAGATCAGTGTGGCCTCCACAATAATAAACTGCTTGCCTGATCCTCCATCACCGTGCAGCTCCAATGGTTAGTTGGGTTTACCTTAGACAAGTTCCACATCTGTATAATACCAGCCTTGGAGAGATGTGGAAGACTTCCATCTGCTCTTTAGCTGGATGTATATGAAGAATGTGCTTTTATTGTCATGGGAGAAGAAATAGACCTTTCTGTAGTTACATAAATCCACATGCTTCTGGGCCCAGTGAAAATTTCAATGGGTTTTTCTACAGACCCAACATGACCCAAGGAAAACCAGCCTCAGAAATCCCTATGCTGAAGATGTCGATGACTGCCTGCCAGGGCTTTGGTGCTGCGTGGTAACACCAGGGAAAACATCTGGCCAAAAGTAAGTCTTAACTTTGGTACCACATTTTTGTAAATCACTATACCTTGGACTCAAGACCATCAGGAACTTGTTTCTTTTATATAAATTAAGGATTTTTAGATCATAGTAAATTATATTTATTTGTTGAATGGCTTCTAAAACAGTACTCATTCTAAATAGAACCTGTGGCTTAGTTGGTTAGGTATTTTCAAAAAAACCCAATCAGTTATTTATTAAGTCTTTATAAGTTATTTACGGACTAAACTATTAAATATACACACATACAGACAGATGCACACACAGTGACCCAATTTTTATACTTTGGGACTCACAGTTTCTATCAATTCTCAGTGAACTGACGTCTCCAAAAGCAAAACTTTTACTGATGTCAGGAGAGCATCACCAGACCTTTAAAAACTAAGGTATTTAACATCACACACCAAACAGGTGGGGGACATTCAAGCAATTTTAGTAATAGAAAAGCAGCAGCAGCAGCAGAAGGCAATGGCAGGTAATGAACAGATGAATAACTGGGACAGAAGAAGCCAGGACTTATAATGAAGTGGCAAAAACTGCAAAGAGCAATGAGATGAATTATGATGACCGCTGTAAGATTAGCTTTTTAATACCAAAATGGGTTGGAGTATAAACAGACAAACTAGATGAAGCAGGGTAGCAAATACTTTGATACCCACATCCTCTCCAATCCATGTTCTAGTACAAGAAAAATATATCTTCAAAAGCTTTGACGCATTTGGAAACAAAGGTATCACACATTTTTCATGTATTAGAAATTCACATTGTTTACACATTGCATATGGAAAAACAAGTAAATCACTTACCAAGGATTAATATAAAATGCCAAAAGATAATCAGTCCAAAGGCATGAGGGTAGCAGAGTTAGGAAAGCAAATACACTTCTACGCCTGTGAGCATTAATAAATAACATACATAAAGATGAAAAAGTGAGGAGAGTTAGTAAGACAAACAGAAATCAGGAGATCAGCAAATTCTATTTTAAAAATCAGTTAAACCCATAAAGGCTTCCTCTTACTTCATAGGAATATTATTAACATCCATAGAGTTTTACTCCTCAACCTGACACCCTATGCAGGATTTTCAGCTATCCAACATAAAATTCTGTATGATCAAAATAAATGTCTTTTATGGTATTGATTCAGGCCTGTTGTTTTAAATCAATGTTAATTGATAAACTGGCAGATTTTCAGAGAGTAAAATGTGTTTGAAAATTTCATCCATAGGTTTATGACCATTAGATAAGTGCTGCTAAGTGTATTTTCTGACGTGTTGAGATATTTCAGGACAGACATAGTTTGTTTGTACCAAGTACAACTACGATTATCTCCCATGTTTGCTCCTGTTAGTGATCTGTGGATATCAGAACATCTGTATCAGAGATAAATTCTAGTATCTCTTAATACCTTCTATCAAGTCAGATTTCTGAAAACATCTTATATAATCTGTTGCAGAGTCCAATTTTTAAGTACTCTAAATTCTCTCCTAGGTTTTCAGCAAAACATTATTTGAACATCTCCTAACTGTGGTTTCTATGAATAACTGTTCACAGCAGGTTTCATTGTGGCTAAAGGAAATCTGAGTACAAAGTAATTCTAAACTTCTGCATTTGCAATCTCTTTGCCAGATTCTGCTATGCATTAATCCAGAAAAATGACTCAGGCCTGTTCTATTTATTGGCGGAGTGAGTTACAGGTACTTTGCCAATGTGAAAAATTCATGAAACTTAAACAAAAATCGCCCTAGTAGCAGGATTTTTTGGCAAATACACCCTCGGAGTGTTTTTTCCCCAATCAGAAAATCTGCTGTTCTAAAAGCAATACCATCCTTCTACAGCTGTTCTAAAGAGGAACCACAAAGGGAAATTTCCTTTTTCAGTACTCTTGGCTCTTATGAAGTGGGTAGATACTGTGTTCTCCCTGATAAGCAAGGCAGGTCAAAAATAATAATGTCTGATCTTAATCTTCCAACCAGTGGTAGAAAACTTTCGCCCACACAGTGAAAACTCCAAGTTATGCTTCAACAAATTTTGCTGCTGAAAAGAAAATGGGCAGTGGAGCTTCTGCAAGGCACCTTTCCTGATGTGGGTAGGGATTGTGTGGTTCAGGCAGAAGCAACAAACCTTTCTAGTTAATCATATGCCATAGTTGTCATAGCATCAGGGCCACAGGCCTCATCCAATGTTAGGGTTTCTATGGGACTGGACTGAGTATGAAGTTTGGTTTTCCATAAGCTGGTCTCTGGTGCCACAGAGAGGTTTTCATTAGGCTTAGAAGAGAGAAGTGATGACGTTGCTGGAATACTCTTTCCTTTGGGAAAGTCCAAGTGAGGATTTTGCTTCCTCTTGCCTTTAGAGGCAGAGAGAATTATTCAAACCTGGGTCTTCTTTCACCATCAAATCATCATGAGACACTGTCACACTTTATCAAATCATAGGCTAATGGCCTTGCAGACCTACTTATACAGTCCACAGTTTAGGAAGTCTGTCATCTAAAACAAGTGATTTCCTTCAACATATGAAAAATACATAATTGCCCAATAAGTACAATACTGTTTTGCCAGAATGATATAGCCTTTCAGTTACTGCTCAGGTGTACTGAACGATTTTATTCAATTAAAAGAAAGAGATACAGATATTGCTCAAATCCTGAAAACTCTGCTGAGCTGAGCTTTCCTCAGGAATCAGTGGATATGCCCATATCTCCCTTACTAGATCCCTGGAATGACCACAAGCAAAAGGGGTTTCTTAATCTTTCTCCCTGTCTTTAGGGCCGTATTTTCCATTTGGCTGCCTGGATGGACAGTGAAACCGGTCTTGACATTAGACAACAAAGGTACACACAAAACAAGTTATCTTTACTAACTCTCAGAGAAGTCGGGGCCATAAGATAAGGACACACTGCCTTCAGCTATCATGAATTTGTGGAGATATTAGGCAGGAATATTTCTCCCAATTTATATTTTTATAATATATTTTATATATGTATACATATATGCATATATACACATATATATACAAACACACATACATACACTTATACTAAATCAAGCAACAAGAACCTTCACATGCACATCCAAACCTATTAATTAATTCTCATTCCCATAAAAAGCCTTTTATGGTTTTAATAACATCTGTTGCTAGTTTAATCATTTGATTCAAGCTCGGATATTTAATTAACATGAGCGTTTGATCTTCTGCCTTTTTTGCCATTAATGTAGTCCAAGTAAGAGAAGCTGAAAGAGAGATTAGTTTGTACTGCATACAGCTGGCTGCTATTAAAGCTAAACCAAGCAAGTGAAGCTTGTTTAATATCCAGTTAATTAGCAGCACAGTGAGGTATTGACAAGATTTGCTGGGCTTGTTAGTTCAGTTTGCACGCTTATTAGCAAAAGGCTTGTTGTGGTGCAGTGTCAATCCATTTAATCCCGTCCTTGCTGGCAGGCTGTGTCCTATAAGATCATGGAAGCAGCGCCCTGCTCACCAACTCCTCTTTCCAACTTCTTGGCTGTCAACAAAGCTGACCACGGGTGTAAAACCAAGGATCCTATTTTCTTCTTCCTACATACTGGAATGGGGCTTTAGGGGCCTCACACCATGCTGTTAAATATCTGTGTTTGGCCTTGCCTTGAAAGACATGAGGTTTTTTTTCAGAGATTGCTAGTAACAAAACAGCAAACCTTGGGTCAGACATTAGCACCCATTTGGTTATCAAAACAGGAATGAAAATGACAACAGAGGGGCTAGTCAGGTAGGTCTTGGAGCCTTTTTTCTTCCAGAAAAGCTTATCCTACAGACTTTGTTCAAACACTTCTCTTTGGCTGATGGTCTCAGTGATGGCTTGGAGTCCATAGTCAGAGCCTGCAACTGTTGTAGGTGGTTTTCTAGACTAGCAAGAATATGTTGTTGTGGTTTTTTTTTTTTCCTAGTCATTTCAACATCACTGAATATTAAGTTACAGTAAATATTTGAGTTGGCTAGCCCTTGTCTTGCAATGCAAGGAAAAATTAATTAATGGTACTATGTGAAGACAGTTGCTAATTGGTTATCTACAGGCAAGCTTACTCCTGGAAGTAAATATAAATCTATGGAAGCGCTAATGGATTTAGAGAAAAAGTTTCTGCATTTGAGTCATTTTAGGAAATATGCCTCTAAGGAAAAAAAAAAATCCTCCCAAAACACATCTATGCAACTTGGTTGACATTTATACACATCATCCCCTACTAAAAATAGCAGGTGACAGAATCTTGAGTCATCATTCAAGAAGTAAAATGCTAAAATAACAGGTATAGTAGTTTTATCTTAAGCAAGGACAGTGATGACATGAAAAAAAACCCACAATATTTAAAGATCGTATTTGCCAAAAAGCTGAGATGAGGAAAGACATAATAAAAAGCTTTACTTCAAACACTCACCAGTTATAAGGAAGCTTTCCATCTCTCTCTAAAGATGCAAAATTGACAAAGGTTCCAGCCCCGCACTCCCTGTTTCAGGAAGACCATTGGGTACAAAGTTATCGTTTTTGGATTCACAAGGCTTGCAATGATGCTGATTTAACAGAGGACTCTCAGAGTTGTGGAGAAGTGCTGAACACTCACTTCTCTAAGGAGGTCTGAAATAATCTGTGATGAACATAACTGAAATCCCTTAACATAGTCCTGCAAACTGTTCAACACCACCTGAGATCATGTTTCCTCATAATGCTTCAAAAGAGTGAAACAGGGGAGAGGTTGCTAATAAAGATCTCAAATAGACTATTCTGTTCATATCTGGGCTTTTTATAGTCTGACACTAGGACTAGTTGCTGACCCCTGTACACATGTTAAATAATTTCTCTTTCTATACTAGATATTCACCGTCCCAACTCTAAAGAGAAGATGTGTAATTGCCTCTATTTGACAGGACCATGGTAACTTTGGATTCACAAAAGAATTTTGAAAAAACTCTGAATAACATCCCAGTGAATTTGACACAAGTCCATTATTTTCAGCTACATGTGGTGAATTGACATGACTATTTTTGATTTCTTGATTTAAGCAAACAATTGCTTGCGGCTTCTCACTGGATTTACTTTGTCAATTTCCTGCTGGGGTTTTTATCTTCTGTAGCTAGAAGCAGTGATGAAGAGAAAAAGAAAAAGCTTTGAGTTGCCTGCACAGTAATTAAATAGGAAAGGGAATTGATTTAGCTGGGATTTTCACAGAGCCAGTTACATGTAAAAGGACCAAACCACATAATGTTCACTGAAAGAGATAGCCTGCAAAATGTGTGTGATATGGTCACCTGTTGCACGGAATACGTAGCCAAGGCACGGCACATAAAATGCAGTGTCTGCTAGGTAGCCAAGTGCAAGATTCTTCACATAAGGTTTTTTTACATGAAATCATTTCCTTTCTTGACACGGGAGAGTAAATTAATGTCAGATATATTACATAGATTATAACAGAATTAAGATTCCGGGACCTTTCCAAAATGAGGAGAGGACTCACATATAGAGGGTTTGGAGAAATGTACACAATTTATCCAGGCTGTAACATAACCCACATTAAAATGAACTGATACAGATAAGACCACCAGTAAAAGGAAATTTAATTTCAATATTTAGGTATGACTGATTGGTGCAGGTAGCTGAAGGAACTGAGGGTTCTGTAAAAACAGTTTGCTCCTACAAAGGCATTTTCTCCTTCATCTGTATGATAGAACAAATGGGGATCATTAATGCTATACATGAATAGCAAGACCTGAGGTTCCTTCTAGATTTGTGGGTCTCAGTGTATATTTGATTGGGTAGAAAGGCAAGATCTAGGTGAGCCCATATGCTCTTTCTCATGCTGCAGTTCCCACAGAAAGGAAGCCCATTAAGTGCAGAATGCAGGCAACTGGAAGACCAGAATTTTGGGGCAGAGTAGCACTAGAGAGAGAATCTCAGGGCCCTGAGTACATTGTCCCTCATCCTGGGGATTTGGCTGCCGGGGCTGAGGCCTTACATGGGCACCGAAATGCAACACCTTGGACCTGATGAACAAACCATCCTATCTGTTGATATGGAAAATCTCTCTGTTCCAAACTACATGAAAGATTTGCAAACCATCTTGATGTCCGCTCATGCACAGTTGCCTCAGATCCTAATTATCCTTTAGGTTCCTAATACAACCCTTTTGTAACAAGGGATTGAACTTCTTATGGACTCAATCTTGCAAAGCTCTAAATGAGACAAAGGTTGAGGTTTATAACTCAGGTCAAGAATAAAAGTAGAAAGAGGGAGAAGACGTGATATTCCTAGACAGCATCAAGACAACTGTTTTGAAGGCATCCTATTCACAAGCATCTCCAGCTTAACCCATGCACACAAGCATCCTCAATTGCGACTACTGTCATGATGTGTTTGTTGTTGTCTGAAATTTTTGGAATTAGCAGAAATCCAGACTTACCTGGCCATTTGTAGATGTTTTCTCCTGAGTACAACAAGAGTCACCAGCAGCAGTCCAATCAGAAGGATACTTAGGATGGCTAACACGGAGATTACCACGACATTGGGATTCATCTCGGTGACTGTACATACAAACAAGGACTCTTGGTTACTCAATTCAGAAGCACTGATAGTTTTGGTTTTTTTTTTTCCCCGAATGTCATTAGTGCTATTTTTCTGAACTGGTCTCATTCAGCCAGTGTTACAGTGAGAAAAATATCTACCACTAAAGATAAAGGGAGGTTTTGACTAGTTATTGCTCTTACAAAATTTCTGTGGGGAAATTACTTCACTCTGGCATTTTGTTAAACATTGGTATGTTCAATTTTTTATTTTTCCTTTTAAACTGACATTCATAACACAAAAGAAATGGGTGAAGGAAATATAAAATACAGATATTCATCATCACCTCCAAATGCTGTCTCCAAAACACAGTTCAACTCTGAAGTTGTTCTTCAACAATAATCAATACCTTTTCTGACCCAAAATCAAAATAACAGGCTGATACTCTGTAATATACTTCGTTGAAGTTGATTGAATTACTTCAGCAAATATATCTTAACAAAAAATCTCTGTTTTAAATAAGAACTGGAATCAACTCTCAATAACAAAACCTTGATTTATTTTAATTCAATATTACATGCTTATCAACTGTACTACTATGAGAGCAGATATCTTGTTCTGCTTATACAATAAGAAACCCTCTCTACTTTACTTGCTCAGAATAACTTTACATGCACAGTTGTCTAAAGAAGCATTTTTCAGATTAAAAAACATAGATATTTTTAAGCTGAGTATCAGACACTGAAGTCCAGCATGCAGTCGTGTATGTTGTATAGGACTAGTGACTAAAGCTACACAACTCCCTCACTAAGCAGAAGTGAGACTGGTCATTCTGAAGGGGAGATTTCAAAGAGAAGTGTAATACTCTGGGCAGTTCAACACTGATATTCTTTATTCAGAGTCAGTACAGAGCCAGGCTTCATGGAGCTCTCTCTCCTGTGGAGCCTCAATCCCTTCAGGGTGTGGCTGCTCAAGATCCTGGCAGTGGCCCTTCTCCTTCTCTCTCACCCTATCTCCACTTCCTCACTGAAAGCAGAAAGCTATTGTTTGTCTCAGCAGCTGATAAATGTGATTTTTCTCTTGTTTGGGCTTGACTGAGAAGCCTTTTCTCCATAAACGTCATCAAGCAGTACCCTGATGTACAGCCTTGACACCAGAAATTAGGTGCCTGATTTCAAAAACCCAGTGGAGAACTGAGCCTCCAGTTTATATCTTTCCAAGTCAACCTACTCAGCAGGGATTTTTCCAAGAGCTTTTTAAAGTTGCTGCTTCCCCATCCCATCCACATCTGCCAGCCTTTCCATGATACAAACAACCCTTGGGGCCAGCATTACCAAATGCAGCTTTAGAAAGCAAGGAGAAACAGATGTTATAGCTGGAGGAGGAAGAAGAAAGCAGGGAAGTGCTGCTTACCCATGGTGGAAACTGCAATGAAAGTAGGGATGCTGGGGCTATTGTGGCTGAAGGTGGTCACGCTGCAGTTGTAGGACGTGGCAGGGGTTAGGCTGGAAATGGTCACTACGTGTGAAGAGACAGTGACGGGTTCCTGCAGACATGGGGAAAAATACACAGAAGTTTGTCCTCCTGTAAATGGAAGTGCCCAAATCAGCGCTCCCCTCCGCACCCCTATATTTGACCAGGTAAAATCAAAACTTGTGTAAGAAATCAGCACTTTGAAACCCAGGGAAGGTAACCACGGCCTGCCCTTGAAAATAGGCAGTCTGGTAGAGGAGGGGAGAGGAACAGGGCTATAAACAGCAGCAGGAACAGCCTAGAGCACCCCAGGGAGCCCCAGGGCCCCTTGGGGAGGGCAGGAGGGTGCCTCACAGGGGGTAGGTCAGGCACATGCTTGGTGGGTGAAAGCTCTGAGACATCCTCAGAGATGGGCAGAGCTCATGAGTTCTGGTTACTAAGCCATACAGACAGGAGGAAAATAAAGTTATTTTTATTCAAAGCGCAGCCAAGGTACTTGCAATCTCTGCATCCTTGTAAAGCTCATACATGTCATCTCTGCCTCTGAGGCAGTTTCTCTGAACTTGAAGAGCTCTGAGCCTTTCACATGGCCAAGGTGAAAAACACAGCTAGAGCAAAGCCCTTGGTTAATAACCATGATCAGATATCCCACACTTGTTTTTCTAGGTAGTAGAAACTCTTCACATAATACCTTTATACAATGTTTTAATTACCGTGTCCCTGGTAAACACTTTTGTGCTTCATAAATGCTGATATGGCAAAAGAAAACAAACACAACATGTGCATTGACTGAAAGATATAGCTCCTTAAGGTTCCCAGAAGTTTTTCTGTACTATGTGGCACAGCCAAAGGTGGGTTGCACAGGTGAAAACAGGGACACTGATCCAGTGGTTTAGAAAGGGATCAAGGAGAAGATTTATGAATGAACTCATTCCAGATGGGGAGTGCAAGATCTGTAGCAGGTCCCGACCACTGGGTTTCTGCAGTAGCCTGTTGTCATTCACAGGCTCCTTCTAGGCTAGCAAGGGCTCACGTTGCAGTGCAATTCTGAGGTATGTTATGCAGATGAAATCACATGTACATGAGTGTAAGGGAGGGGACTTTTATTCCCTGAGCTGAAAGGAGGGGTCACAGTTTGGCAATTGGACTTGGCTGGATGCTTTCCATTTTGCCATCTGGGAAATTTAAATCAGTCAAGCAAAACCCAAGATGTTCAAACCTGGAAAGCTGTTGCTTTTCAATTTGCTGATTTAAAAATGGAGGAAAGGGATTGTAATTAGCATGGAAAATCATAAGTAAAGAATTTTCACCGGTCTAGTGGGAAAGCATTCCTTTCTATGGTTCAAAAAGGAGCCCTTCCCCTTTTTTCATGAAGGCAGAAAAGAGAGTGACAAATCTAATGAGAAGTGAGCTGACAATCTCTGTGCATTTCCAGTGCCAGATGCTCATGTCAACAAACGAGACACCCACTGAAGCTCCTGCCAAATGGAGCGGTCTTTTCCTGATGTTCTTTAAACAGATCCGCTCTGCACTAAAGCTGCAAATCCTGTGGTACCTTCTTTGCCTGATCGCATCATTATTTTGAATCTCTGCTAAGTGGATAATGATCTTACAATCTTTAGCTATTCACTGTGAAAAAGCAGGTATCTAGATGTGGTATCTAAACTATCGAAAAGATTAAAGTGCATTTAAGCATACTTTTTTTCCTTTAGTCAGCACCTTTCTCAATTTAAGAAGAACGTTAAATAATTCAGACTGGTCTTCCATAGGATTAAAGAGCATATGTGTCTCTTTTTGGATAATCAGTGGTCTGAGTGCGTTGGTTTTTATTTTTTTCAAATGATTTCCCATTATGTGTGACAGTCCTCATGAGAGAATGATGTTTCATAGCATGTAATCACAGTGATTCACTATATCATCATCTAAACATCAAAGTAAGCCTCATATGTTGCACAGCATTGAATGTAAAGGAATTAAAACTACTACTGCTCTATTCTTCACTGAACAGTGTTACCAATCTAAACACTCAAATATTCAGGTGGCCTCTGAGCACAGGTACATAACTGGACAAAAAGAAGAGGAAGTTCATTTGTGAGGCTGAGAAGGTGGGTCTCCAAGGAAATGCCCCAAGAGACAAAAATCCATGAGAAGCAGCAACATTTGCAGCATAAAAATGTTCTTTGAATAGCAGTGAAGGTCCTACGTACTAAACTTCAATTAATAGTTCTCAAAACCAGAAATAAAGTAAGCCAGAAATAACTAAATACTGCATAAAAGATCTCATGGCATCTAAATATGTCTATTTTTACCATTCCTTGTCAAGCTACCTGACCATTGTTCCCTTCCTGACAGCTGATATTCCCTCCGTTTAATGGCCTTTTAGGGTTTTCATCGTATATTGGAGCCATTCTCATGACCAGCCAAAGACTGACACCCTGTTGGATGCACATAGCTTTTGTCCAACTAGTTACAATCTCATCGGTAAGAGAAGATAATTTTAATATAGCTATATTAAACAATATTAATAAAATTACAAAATATTTTGGTATTTTAAATACTTTAGTAGTTCAGCTTTTAAAGGTTTAATCCTGAACCACCTTACCACGTTGGTTGAATGATATAACCTGTATACTGAGCGTAAAATGTCATTGGGCTTTACACACAAATGCTAAGCAGCAGAGCACAAACCAGAAAGATGCAGGGCCCAGTCTCAGTTTCAGAGATGAAGAGCAGAAACCAAAGAAGAGACACTTACATACCTGGACTTTTGTTTCCTGACCAGATCCAGCCTGCTGGCAGTAGACTTCAAAGAAATCAGCCACTCCTTCTTCCACCCACAGCAGAGTCACGGAGGTCTGAGTCTTGTTGACAGCAAACAGTGATTTTGGAGGGGCTGGCTCTGGTTAAGAAAAAATCTCCCTTTATTAAGCTTATCTTTAAGTTTCCAGACAACTGAGAAGAGGAAGCCTTGAACAAAAATTAAAGCAATGCCTGATGCCCTTCTATCTTTCATTTCCTTCAGATAAAGCCTGCCAATGTAAAGCCCTGCCTCTCATGATGATAAACGACCACTATAAAATGGGAAGATGATGAAGTGTCTTGGTTTTTCTTCTCTATTTAAAGTGTTCTCTATTTGGACAGTTGGATAATTACTTCACTTCCCTTTTCAGCAGAGCCCTTGTTTGAGGATGATCAGCGTATTCTATTAATAGACCGATGTTAGCAGAAACTCTTTCAGGAGAAGATGGCTGTCCACCTGTTAGCAACACATTTGGCCTGAGAAAGATTTTCTTCACAGGGCCTACCCCAGGAGACAATAAAGAAGCAGCTTCCCAGAAGTGAAGGCCATCTAAGTTTCCAGGTTCATTCAATTGTAGAAGAGAAAATATGTAGTTAATTAGCAGTTTGAAATTAAAATCGTGTAGTCCTTTTTTATTATTTTTTTCCCCTAGGCTAACTTTTAAGGGCCATTGGGTCTGCAGTCATTCCAGTTTGCTGCAGGAGTTTTCTCTCCTCACTGAATGAAGAGCTCCAGATATTGGGGATCCTCATTTTATTGCTTTGATTTTTGTTGCTGTTGTGCTGGATGAAGTTCATCCAGCACAACTGGCCATGGGCAAAGATATACAAGGGATTGGGGATCCCACATGTCAAGGATGAGACAACCCTGTGTCAGGAGGATCTTCCGGGAAGATCAGGGGGGTCTTCTGGGAAACAAGGCCGAGGGTCTGTACCCAGTGACCCTGGCTCTGTGTGGGGTGGCCTCGGCTGTCCCCTCCAGGGCCACCTCCCCACCCACTGACCCCCGTGTCTGGGCAGCAGCAGCCCGCGGAAAGCCATGCTGACCTTCAGTAGAGGCCACCCTTCACTGCAATCCTGCCTGAACCAGCATGGAAAGCACAGGAGGGCAGGAGGGGAAAACCTTGAGGAGCAGGGAGAGAAGCAAACAGCCCAGGCACGGTGTTAAGATGAGATGTATTTTTTTTTCCCCAGGATGATTTAAAAACCAAGGCTTGATCCTGATTTTCCACCTGAAAACCTTACACAACTGGTGCCGGCAACTCTAGCTTTTAATGCTTCAGGCATCCAGGGTCTCTTTGGTTAGTCCTCAGAGAGTACAAAGTCTGGGCTGTGCCTTCCCAAGCTGTTCTCCAGAGTTTTCACATTTCCTAATCTATGGATGTTTGATGAAAGTTTTCATTCCCAAACACTGACCTGATTCCAGAATCCTGACACACTACATGGAATGTACTATGAACAACAACATTTTGCTCTTACTGTTTCCCTTCACAAATAATTTTTATTCTCATTCTGTGAGATGCTGTCACGGGAGCCTGGACGTGATACGTAAGATCTGCCTCAAAAAACTTGGCACAAAGGACTTTCTCAAGTGGTTATAGACATCTTGGAGACGTATCTGACCCTCAGACAATCAGATCTGTGTTCTAGGCTTGGAGCTGCCAAGATTATATTGGCATTAGGGAGAGCATTGAGGAGAGCAGGGTAGGGACTGAAGCACATTCACGTGCCGCCTTCTGTGTCACAGGGATTGCAGTGCACGTGTCGCTCCAGAACTACACAGGAAAGTGTCCCTCTCCCTTAATTACACCCATATATCTGCTCTTGGATTCAGAAACACGTTCCATCCCTCATTCCAGGTAAAAAATGGCCTCAATTAAAATATGAGTTTTGCGTTTGGGCATCATCCCAAGCAAATCCTCCTTTCGCCTCCAGCAAATGGCTTGATTTTTCTGCAAGTGGAAAGTTGCCAGGATGAAGCAAACATCATGGAGGGAAGAACATTTGGCAGGAACGCCTAAGTGACTGCCAAGTGCTGAGTCGTCTATCACTTAGAGTCAGTTCCCACTACTGCTAATTACAACTCCCATTGCTCCCTCAGAAACAGAGAGAAGGAAAGCCTCTGGTAAAATATCCTTACTAGTGTTTATTCAAAGTGCAAACAGCATTAAAAAACAAAACAAAACAAAACAAAAAAACCCCAAAAAACCAAACCAACAAAACCCCCACACCCAGCAGTCTAGAGTTTATCGAAATGGAATTCTTTCCACCTTCTCTTTGTTGTGAATGAAATAGCAAGAGCGAAATAATGATATCAGTTCAATAAGAGCCTGCCTGTCCATAAGCAAACAACAGGAAGATGTAAGTAGGCTGCAGGGTGTACATGAATAATACATGGCACATCTGGACCTGCCTGAAAAATAAACCTAGCTGATATTTTGAAATACTCCCATAAAATATTTGGATCACGGTAGTGGGGGGGATATACTTACCCTCACACATCTACCTGCTCAATCCTGGGAATGAAGAGTTACAAACATGTTACCATGTGCAGACATAAGGTGTGGGGAAAACGATGGACAGTGCATAGGGATGGACAGTCCATGAGACTTCAAATATCCCCTTTGGTGAAAAGGCCTGGAAGAGCTTCAAATTATTATGTCTGTACTCTTTGCCCAGCACTGTTCAAGGGATTTGAGTAAGAGCTATTGAAAAAGATGGAAAGACAATGATTGCTTCAAGAGCTCTTATTCAGTTAGAAGTTATCGAGTCCTCTAAATTCGCTTCTTTCACTGCCACTCAGGAAAGGTTTATTATGCGTGTAGGGAAGATAATCCAGTTTGAAATTACTAGCTCTTCTTTACCCATCTCCACAGTGGATTTAATGCCTGTAAAAGCAGTTAGGCACGTTTCAAAACTTCAGTTTTAGGTACCCAGTGCTCAACAATTCTACATGCATACAAAAGTAAAGTAAAATCTCTGACGGTATAATGGTGTAGTGTCCAGTTGTCCTCACAAGCAAAGGAAGATGTTAGGCTGAAAGTTATAAGTCCTACCTAAAGGATGAAGTTCTCAAATCTTTTTTTGCTTCTTCTTTGAGTAGATTACACATATTTCTCTTAGAATGAAGCTGGGTTCCACAGCCATGAATCTGATTGCTTTTGTAAAGAGTATTGTCACTGATTTGTATTTAAGGGTACATTTTTGTTGTTGGAAGACTATGGAGATGTCAAGGGAGAGAGAAGAGGAGACAGGAAACCAAATCAGGTGGCAGAGCGCAGACCCAGAAATTGGCTTATCAAACCAAGGAAGGTTCTCCTTTGTATTATAGGGAAGCAAATACGAAGCGGAGTTGTTCTCTCAGCAAGGCATTAAGCTATTTCACTCTCCTACTGCCACTTACAGTCAGATTCTGCCACTCTTGCTCCTCTTGAACAGTACTATTTTAGGAGAGTAGCTTCACATATGGGAACGAGACAATCTTCACAGCAAGGCGAGGTGAAAGTTACAGCTTTGCAAAAGCAATGGGGTCTCACACACATTGAAACACGGAAGATGCTGGTTCTGCTGTCACAGTTACTTTTGGAGTCAAATGAGAGGTGGAGTGAGTTTATAATTTCCAAAAAAGCATTTCTTACCCAGTTTCACTAGCTGAGGCAGGGAAGTGTTGCTGCCTCTTTCAGTACAAGCAGTCACTGAAAGGTTGTAAATGTCCCCTGGAGGCAAGCTCAGCACAGCAGTCATCACATTACGTGTTACCTACAATAATTATAGACACCAACTCTTAAATATGACCCAAAACAGATACCCTTCTTGTAAAATTAATCTAGTCACTTAATATACTACAAAGAAAGTTCTGTGCATCACAGCAGGCGTGTGCTGGACATGCTCTAGGCATGGACCAGCTCCATGGACATCAACTGTGGAAAGCCATAATGCTCAGCAGAATATCACAACACAGAGAGAAGAAAATCTTAGGCCATATTTTCTGTATGACCAGTGAAAAATTAAGGAAGAAAGAAAATCTCCCTCACACCAACAAGAGCACTCTTGCATTTAGATTGTTTGAGTTGTGCGAAGTGCTAAACAAACCATGTATTTGAGTCCATTGCAACGTTAGAGGAATTAAAATAAGATCAGACATCTGAAAGAAGAGTACACAAGACACATATAGGCAAGCCTTTATATATCCTCAGAACTTGCAAATTAAATCCGGCAGGGCAAGTCTAACACCTACCTGGAGACCTGTTGACTTGGCAACAGACCTCAGGGCCTGACTTCAGTCATCTGCAAGTTTGAAAGCAGATTTGATCCAAAACTGAGCTGAGCTTCTAAAGATTGTGAATAACTTCTTCCTGCTATTTTAGGGGTGAGTAATCTCCCCATTTCTCCAGGGTCATGGAGAAGGACACAGAACTCAGTTACTGCAACAGACCATTTTCAGAGCACTTGTAGACTATTTACGAAGCGCACACTCAGGAATCTCATGCTGGTTCTCATAGTCACTTAATTTTCAGGCTGTAGTTTTCAGTTCCAAGAGGGTTAGACAGTTCTGAATAAAGCCTAACAGGTCTATGCACATTATTTTCGTCACATCGCTAAGAACTGACCAACTTCTACAGAGTCTTGGGAAATACACAAATAGCAGGAAGAAAAAGTCATCATTGCCTGACTGTGTTACCTATTTATTTTAATAATCCCACAAGAAAATCATAATAAGAGCCTTAGCAATCTTAAGAAATCAGATAAAGAGACTACAATATAGTATGACTTTTAAAAGAAACCATTTCTGAAAACAACTAACAGAACTCAGGAGAACAAGTACACCCTAAGGCTTGCAAGTGTATACTCATATTTACAAATATAAGCAGGACCATAAACGTTAGTTATGAATAGGTTGTTGCAGGAATTTCCAAAAGAATATTTTATGGGGTCCCTTGTCCTGAAAATAATATAAAGACAAACATTTTGAAAGATATCCTAAAGATTTGAAGTTTTATTTGCAGATATACTCTGCTATAGATACCCTCTTGTTTTAATATTTTTATTCATCTAAAGCTACATATTCTATATTAATTTTAATTTATTTCCATATTCAATGTTTTTTATATATTTATTTAATCTAAGATTTTCACATTCACTTAAGTTGACTGGCACGGAAATCTGATTTCTCCTGAAAGAATAATAACCTTACAGAGAAGGTGACTTTTGGAAGGAAGAGGGGAGATGGTTACCACAATTTTTTTTAGAATTCAATTGTTAGAACATTTTATTTGTAGGAAAAAAATAAAATGTGGAGTTTTCTTCCTCACTTGAAAAAAAGATCCAAATATTGGGAGTTCTTGCTGTTCAGAAATGTCATGTTTTTGAACAGTTCTACTAATCATGTAATTGGATTCATGCTGCAACAAGCTCCAGATGGGTGCATTCTTGCAGCCACTAGAAATCTAATGAAAGCTGGGGTGGTCCATAAAAATCCGAGTGAAAATTGCTGACAAATTCATGCTTATGCTGAAAATCCACTTCCAATTCATCATCCGCTGAGTCTTCAGCTGCAGAAGGGAAACCTTTCCCTTGGGAAAGACCAGACACTTGAGAAAGTGTCTAGTCTGTCAGTGATTAAAAGATCAATAGTGATGCAGAAGACAGTCACAGGCCACAGGCTGTATGAAGCTATGCTGCTGGCTGTATACATTCCTGAGCTGCAGTGCTCCTCTGCTGTGTTCAAACACTCCTCACTGTATGTCCAGGGGCTGCTCTTTTGCTTCAGGTTAAACACGTATCTCAACACCCTGCAGCAGCATGACTTTAAGCCATAATTGGAAACCCCAGATTTCTTTTTCTAAGTGATTCTTAAATATGCTCAGATTTCAAGACAATATGCCAAGAACACATCTTAACATCTGGCAGTTTTTCCAAGAAGTGCATACGTTCTGGGTGAAATTCTCATCCCATCAGTTAGCGGAACTAGTATTTAAACAGAAAATGAAAACCACATAATTTATAAGGATGTCTGTTTGATAAATTCAGAAAATGGGAAGTGATAGTACCTGACTGGAATGAGCTAAAAAAACTTAGCTAGTAGTGTAGTCTGGTTATTATTAAATAGAAATTGGGAGGACCATAGCTGTTCACTCAAAAATACTCTTTATGTTTTGTTGCTTGCAGCTTACAAGTTTAATAAGCTATTTTTAAATTCTCACCTAAATTATCAATTATTACTTCAGCTGGACCACCATAGAATCATTTTGTCCAATGGCTCTTTTGAGAGCTTGAGTCTTCAGAAAGTGCTTGCTAACACTATGAAATTACTTTAACTGATCAGGCTTCTACGAAATCTTAATCAACTTGCTTAAACTTTAAGTTACAACTCAATGAAAAAAAATACAGAGGAATGTGTGACTCCTTCCCCACTCATACTTACACTCTTCTTGATTTTTTTCTTTCCTTCTGCAATGACCATCCAATGCAGCATTCTGGAATGAGAAAGGTCAGTACCATCTCCTCCATAGGTCCAGGTGACGTACAAAAGGTGGTTGTAATATTCTATGGAGGTAATCTCAGGTGCCACTGGTGCTGAAGGAAGAAGGCAAATGTGTTACAGAAAGGGTCTAACACAATTGATTAACAAGTCCAATCATAAACTTCTGCCAAAGGGAAAGAGTATCATAAAGATAACAGAAACATAGTAGTAAAAGCATCTGTACCCGAGTGTTACCTGAAAGAAATGAAAAAATGGCATTTAATCTGGGGGATATTCCAAACAAAAATACACTTTTATTTACTATCTTTCAGTTTAAAAAAGAATAACGAGTCTACTGGTTGATATAAATGATTCTTTAAGTCAACATTTACAAACAGAATTGGAAGTGAACCTAAAAACCTCAGATATTGCTTCACATAGCACTGAAAAGAAATGGCAGTCAGTGAGAAATACAGAAGAATTGTCATACTAAATAACTTGGATAGCTTTTTCCATCAGAAAAAAATCTCTCCCTTTCACTGAATTTGCATCTTCCTAGGAGGAAAAGCTCCACACCTGCAGTTTTGCAAAGAACATCTTTGTGCATGAGAAGTTATGGCCACCTTTGTTCCTGGGGTGAAAGTCCCACCACTGCAGAAGGCCGCAGTCAGCTAACAGCCACCTAAGCGCCAAATGTCTAGTCTATAGACATACAGCAGCTAATTATTAGGCATTAGGTGAAGCAGCTGTTGTCCCTCCTCTTCCTCCATGCACCCAGCTCCTGCCTAGCTGGACCCTGAGCTGCACAGAGCCCCATTGCAGCCCCCTGGGCCCTTTTGTTGCCTTGTCTTGTGCTGGAGCTTCCAGCAAGTCCTTGGTTCCCTGCGCAGCCCAAGAAGAAAGACAGCAGCCTCCAGAGCATCTCCTCTCCTCCTAAAATAGGTATTTAAAGGAGTAAGAGCATCACCTCCTGGTGGTGCCTCTCTGTTAATCACAGAGGGAATTTAACTGGTCAGCTCACCTTGACTGCCTAATTTGGAGGTGCAGGTCTCCAGTTAGGATTTAAATTAAAAACTGAGTAGAGACCCAAAAGGGAAAGTCAGCCATCGGGAACGGTTCACAACCCCCTCTCAAAGTGGTATCAGTGGGATAACCTGGGTAAAATGGGGAAGTGTGTGAATCTGTGTGCTTGGCAGATTCTTCAGGAGCGCCACAGGGAAAACAATAGGGAATTCTTCATGGTCCTCTGCACAAGCCCCATTGAGCCCAGTATGTTTGTGCAAAGGCAGCTGAGATGCGACTGGCCCAGCGAGAGGACCCTTCCCACCACCAGAGCTCTGGGCGCAGGACAGAGCTCAGATCTGTTTGAAGGGGCCACAAGATGTCACTGCTGCTTTCACGAAGGCTTCTGTGACTTTTGCATTGAGACGTTTGTTAGCAACAGATTTAGTGAAGTAATCGCTGAGGAAGGCAGCAAATACAATGCACGGACAATTTAGACCCATTTAGAAACGTTTAGTAAGACTATTCACTCGAATTACTCTTGAAAATGTCCTTTTATACTGTTGAGGGGAAGCAACATTGTTTAGTATAAAATCTTTAAAGTAATGTTTGTTTTGTTTTGTTTTTTAATTTCTAGAGTTCCGGGCCGTCCCTACACAAGGATTCCTTACAATTTAATGTCACAACTGGCATCAATCTTACACACTAATAATTATTTCCATATTGATGGCATACTTGCGCTGCTAAAGCTCAAGCAGCTGGTTTGCTTTAGGTGTCTGTCAACGAACATCCAGGACGTGTGAAACGAGACTAAAGGGCCAGGGCTTGTGTGACTGACTTCCTTACCACCACGTTCCACTCGGAGCCGAGTGGCACAGAGAAGCTGTAGGAATTTACATCCTGTTGCTGACCTGGCCTGAAGTGACAGCTGAAAGCATCCATGGGACCACCAGACAGCAGACGTGATGGTACTCGCCAACACCAAAGAGTCGCTCGTTCTTACTTCTTTTTGCTTCTCCAAAGCTAAAAGCATTCTCATCGTAAAAGAAAATGTTGGTGGTCTAAAGTGCCCTTGCTTATGATTGCTTTAAATCCAGCTGTTTACAGCAGGTGGCATTAAAAACTCATTAGTCACCACAGCAACACTGGCAGCGCTACAATCTCTCCCTGAGTTGAAACAACATCGTGCAATTGTTGCTTCAGGGGCCTGAGAGAACAAATGCTGTTTCTGACAAGTCTCTGGGATCCCCTAAATCTCCCCTATTCTCCTAGGGACATCTGACCAGTTTTGTGGAAGAGAGCTGTAGATCATCTGCTCTCTTGTAATACTCTTTTCATTCCAGGTACTGCAGTTCGGTAAAACCCCACCCTCGCTGTAGACTCCACAGGAGCTGTGGGATCCTGCATTAGGGAATTGGTTTTCCTGCTCTGGGCTTTCTGCAAGGTGGGCTCCCAAACTCCCAGATGATCCTTCTGCTTCCTTTTAAAAAAATTCTAGCTTGTGTTCCAGGTGCAGAGGTTAACTTTCTGGCTATATACAGAAGAACTAACAGATGGTGTGCTGTCAAGAAGACTACAAAGCCTTCATTCTAGTATTTTAAAATTTAGGGCTTTTTGGTGTTTTTTTTTTTTTTTTTATTGTTTTAATTCCTGGCAACCCGTGCAGGGAACGTAGCGTTGTTCAGAATGACGCAGAAAGGGACCAAGCTCTCCATGAAACCATCTGTTCCCTCTCTGGAAAGAAAGAGGCTGAGGGCGATAAAGAACTCTGCAGTCCCCCGGGAACTTGAAAGAGTGAAAAGGCAGCACCTACTGGGGACAAACATATCCAACCTGCAGACGTGAAAAATTGGCATGCCACTTTCCAGGTTAGCAGCCCCTGGACAAAACTGAAGAGATGGCAAGTAACAAGGCAACCAGAGGACAGGAGTCTCTTTAACGCTGACATTCAGTGGTGACCATCTATCCATAAGCGCTTGTAATTTGATCAAATCAGCTTTCTTTGTCAGGACTCTTGCCTTAAAATGCTGTGATCTGGCTCACCGCAATTCAACATTTTCATCAGTACTCTGAAAGTAAAAGCATGGCTGGCGAACCATGCAAGTAACATGGCTATTGGCAGAAAAGTGGAGGATTTGGACGTGGCTGTGATTTGAATTATTGGCCCCTACGCTGGGCCTGCTCAAACGAAATCGATTTCAAAGTACCAGGTGCAAAGTCAAGTCTTTAGGAAAAAGGGCATGTAGACAACACTTCCCAAATGACAAATTCTGTTAGAAGCCACAGAATAAAAGCAAATCGACACACACCTCCAGCATGATGCCATAGTAAATGCAATCATCTAGAGGCACAAACAGGAGAGCATTGAATAGGGAGCTGATTTTCCCTCTGTAGCAGTATTCAGCAGGCTGGTATTACACTTTCAGTTTTTACATACTTTGGTAAAGACAGTAATAATTAGAGAGGCAGAGTGGGGAAAAAATGTAACATGAGAAACGCCTTGCAATAAGAGTACCTGAAGAGTCCAATGGAAGGAATTTACTAACAGAAAAGAGTAAAACCAAATTCTGTATAGAAAGGGAAAAAAAGCTTTATGTCTTTTCAATCAATAAGAGAAAAGTGTAACAAGTATTATGGACTGGATATTAAAACAAGAAAAATTCAAATCAGATAAACCTTTGATAATACCAGGAATTAAGCACTGATACACATTTCCATTTGGATATTTTCTGGATATTTTCACTTAAGACAGGTGACCTTTCTGAAGAGCGGTTTTGCCAGTCATAAATGGATGACATTATCTAAGAGATTCATTCATTTCTGATTTTGTCTACATCTACTAGTTAAGGAGTTGATTGATTATTCATCCAATAGCAGCAAGTCTTTACTTTCACCATACAGAGAGATCCAGACTGATCCTGATGATGGCTTGTATTTTAGAACAACCTTAATCTCCCTCATTCCTGCTGCAGGTTTCTGGAAACACAACATTGAAGTGTAAGGGTCCCACTGGAACATTTCCACTCTAAAATGCTGAACCTGGTACCCTAATCAGTTGGAAAAGACATTTCTCCCTTCATACAGCAACCAACCAGCTGGAAAATTGCTTCCTTATAGCGCTACAGGAAAGTTGATTGATGACAAAGGACAATGAATATCACCGGAGACCCTTCACGGGGCCCTGGTGGGTGCTATGAGTTTCTGATACACTGGAGAAGTGCCAGAGTTTGTCAGTAGCGTAGTTTGGGATCAGATATCTCAGGATGGAAGGGTTGCTGCTGGCGTCAGTGGAGCTCAGACTTAACCCACTGATAATTTTTCTGTTGTAACTCTGTCAAGCACAGGCACTATATTAATCCATCATTGCAAATGGGTCTTATTCTATTCCTTTCTCAGTTACATCTTTGTAGACTCTCACCTAAAAGAAAATCTGGGGTTAGGCAAGTATCTGCTTTGGAGGGAGTGACTGGGACCTTGCAGGCTGATTTTCCTTGTAATTTGATTTCTACAGCTGGAAAAGAAGAGTGAGTCATACTTTATTTCCTCTCACAATGCATTTGAATTATTTACTGCTTTCAGTTACCTTCTGCAAGGCGAACTAAACAGTGGTGCATAAAACCAAAATGATTCAATAGGGAACTTTGACTTTAACAAGCCTGGATGCCAGGAACACGTGGCAAGACACTAACAGGAGCTCTGATATGTTGTTTCCTCTCCCGCTCATCTGTTTGACACATTGAAGGTTTGAACCCAAAGTATCTGACGAGACAATGAAGTGTGTTAAACGCAAAGCTGGACCCAACTGGAAGTGGGCAAGCAAAAAACATCCAGCAGAAAAGGCAAAGCTGGAGGGTGAGAACAATATGCTACAGAACATGCTACCTGCCCGTCTGCCCAAAAGTGCAGAACTCTACTCCATTTTATCTGAGGTGCAGTCATGGTCTGACCTGTGGATCACTGGGAGGGGGAAAAAAGAGGGGAAAGTATTTGGAAACATTGCAAATATAGGGAAAAGTGTTTCATAATATTAGCAAACCTACGATTTCAGATTACTATTCACCCATTAACTTCCCAGTGTCTAAAACATACACTGTCATAAAAAACGAGCAGGATCACTGGCCCTCACCAGAGCCCTGTAGTCAGCTGATGAAGGACTAGAACAAAGTAATCAAACACTGTGCTTTGCACAGGAAAAATTATACATATTAATTTAAAGCAGTCCTCAGAGCTTTCCTTAAAAAAATACAACACAAAGCCTAGCTGTTAAATACCCTAACTTGAAAGTACCCGCAGGTGAAACACAACATCCAAGTCAGATTTTTCCCATCACCTCAGCTCCTGGGAGTATTTCCACCGTCTTTTCAGAGGGGTACTTACCTGTTATGAAGCTGATGGTGGAACTGTCACAGCAGCTCAGCTCTGGGTCCCCCCAGGTCACCATGGTGACCCGGAAATTGTAATACCATGCAGGCAGCAGGTTAGCTATTCTCTATAAAATGACAAAAGACAAAGAGCAGCTTAGGAGAAAAGTCACCAGCGTGAAATGTGACTTATAAAACACGACAATATTTATAAACCTAGCGCCCGCATATAGGACCATTTTACTGAGCTCTCACTCCTTGCTCCAGTGGAATCCTCTGCAGTTTGGCATTTGAAATTTATTCAAAACTCTGTGCAGTGGGAACAAACACGGTTGCGAGGGCTCTGCTGGTTATCCACATGCACATGGTCCCAGGTCCTACCCACCACAAGGAACACCACATTGGTTTCCAGAGCAGTGAGAACGGTTCCCGCAGAGCAATCTTCCATCACAAAATTCTGATTTGGTGAAAGCAGAATATTTAATTGGAAAATGTAGGTTTTTCTGTTTTGATTAAATAGATTTTGAGAATAAATTACAAAGTGGTTTTGGCTCAGATATTGTCACTTCAAAAGACTTATTTTTTCCAATTTCAAAACTGTATTTCATTTTCTATTATCACTTACAATAAATGAAATGTGAATGAAATATAAATGAATTATGAGACATAAATCATACCTATAAATACAAATGAGATATAAATTAAGTATAACATGCAATATGCTTTTTATTACAATATCATATGTAACATTGAAGTTAAAATTCAAATAATTCCATTGATAGCACAAAACATGAAATGGAAAGCCTCATGATATTTTTAAAATTAAAAATAAAAGCAAATTATAAATAATTAAAATGTTTGACAAATTAGAAATTGCTATTTTTACAGATCTCTGCTGTTTGCAGTGGCCTTTTCTTTCCCAGAAACTACAAGGCAATCCAAATCACAGAATCTTCATGGTTGGAAGGGACCTTCAAGATCATCAAAAGTCCAACCAAAACAAAAAAAAAAAATCAAAAAACAACCAAACCAAAACCCACCAGTTTCTGGGCTTCCCAGTTCAAGAGGGACAGGGAACTACTGGAGAGAGTCCAACATAGGGCAACCAA